>JBBMOI010000016.1:5485000-5835000 GCA_038088405.1 Porites divaricata | reverse complement strand
TTACGGCTGCTTTTACCGATTCTGACACTGTAATTGATGGGGCAGGTAAGATCGGCTTTGCAGTGGAAGAAAATAAGTATTTTCTGATTCGGCCAAATTTCTTGCGTGACCTGAAGATATGAGTGAAGTATGGTGGCCCAACGTTATCATAGTAAAATATGTACGATTTTGCGAAGTAAGAATAAAAAATAGAAAGAAACAAAAAAACATAAGCGATAAAAGTAGAAAGAAAGTACAAAAATAATAAAGTAATACAAAATTTACAAATACCTAGAAAAAAAAAAAAAGGAAAAACATAGGTTTATATCAACCATGGTAAAATTATAATTAAGCAATAAAAAAAAAAAAGTTAAAAAAATTTTATTGGGAAAACGACATTTGGAAAAACATTGAAAATCAACAGTGAAAATCAATGTCAAAAATCAACAATGAAAATCAAAATCGAAAACCAACATGGAAAACAACATTGAAAATCAACATTAAAAATCAACATTGAAAAAACATAGAGAACGTCGAAAAAACATCTATATTTTCCACGTGGCCTGTCGTTATCATAGACCAGGATGCTTTGCATGCGTGCATTCAACACATCACCAGAATACATTCATCAGAAGCTCCTGATACATCAGGGTTGTTCTATTGGTGCCTAATATTTGCAGTATGTGATTATTAAAGTTTCCATTGTAAGCCCGAAACACAAAAACAAAAGAAGCATTAAATAAATTATTGTATATAAATACAGCCGGTCCATCCTCGGAGACCCAGGGGGAGATAGTGGGGACGAGGAAAAGTCTAAACGGGCGGAAAAATATATGGCACGAAGAAAAGTAAAGAACGGCGAGAAGAGCCCCTGGGGACAATGTCTTACCAGACCAGTTCCAAACGGTCGCCGCCGTTCTGGCTTCTGATTGGTGCCAGAAAACTTCTGTTTCACGAGGCTTGGTGAACGATGTGATGACGAAGGTTGACCCTGAAGGTCTTGAGAGCCGCGGAAAAGTTGGACAAAAGAAGCGGCACAGAGGGCCGACTGGCACATTTACATCGATGGTAAGATAAGCTTATCCAATAGTGCTATCGGTACGATTTCCGTGCGATTTCATTTAATTGCAGTCGAACCTCGCTCTTGTAATAGCAGCTAAGCACAAAGCCAACCCGGCAACTGATGAGGTTCGTGTGAAGAACTGAAACCATGGTCTTGCCTGATCACAAAAAGTGGCAATAACAAAACAGTTTAAAGATTTTTAAGCTTATTCGAAAGCTATTACCAAGGGAGGAACTACGCGCTCCAGTCAAAAGACTCACACTATCTTAAGAAAAACACTAAGCTGGAGTTTATTGAGTCACAAATTCAATTCTCCATAGTAAGTTGATGAAGTTTCAGTTTAAGCTGCACTTCAGTCTTATAATTTTGGATCTGTAAATCACTATCCGTGATAATTTAACCGTTCTGCAAAGAAAGCTTACAAGCTGGGCCCAGCATGATACAGCATTGCAGAAAAACACTACACTCACGGACTAAAGTAAACCGCTTAGTTATTCAGATCCAGAAGGCGTTTTGGAGAAAATTGGAACCCTTATTCAGCCGTAATAAAAAAGCTTTACGCTTCAAAAGAGGTCAAAGAAAATGCTCTTGCATCAGAGGGCAAATCCTGGCGACCAGAAACAATAACTACAGTAAATCAATGTACCGGTGTGTCATGACCTCTCAGTGTGAAACATGCGGCTAAAATCACATTTACTAATTTAAAATGTAGAACCTTCCAGAGCATAATCTACCCAGCAGAGAAAAAAAAAACTTTATTGGAATAAGCAGCATTTTGGCATGAGGTAAGAGTAGTCTAGGCCTACCACCCCCTCTTATTGCTATTCACATTGTCCGCCACATTGACCAGAGCGTTCGAGTGAAGGGAAATCTTTTGGCGCCAAATGGAGCGAAACTCTTATCATTTCCGGTTCCTGTGTATTTTTACTTCCGCTTCCTTTCGGATTGAAATTTTGGTTTTTCGAATTCGAATTCGAATATGTAAATTGACTTCAAGTTCAAATTAAAGGTTTCATTTGGAATTTTGTGGAAGATTATGGTTGCATTGTTGACGATTAAGTGGCTTATTAGAGTGGAGAAGGTGAATTGAAGTTCAAATCATGTAATTTGGAATGTTGATTTGAACTTCAACATACGCGATGTCGAGTTTTCCCTTTATAGTTTCAACTTGTTCAAAGTAACTTCAAGTTCGAATGATGCTATTTCGACTGTGTTCATTGCGATTTCAAATTCATACGATGAGATTTCGACATGGATAGTCTAATTTTTGAACTTCAAATTGTATTTTATTTACAATTATTTTTGTCCGCAAATGTACGCCATACGCCACTTGATTTCCTTGGCGCAGTTGTTGTTGGATTTTCCGCCATTTTGCAGCGCTGGCCCTAGGCTACTTCCGGTGATATGCATCGTTTTCCGAAAACCAATCAAAATCGCTTCTCAAACGGAACTTTCGAGAGTCGCTCGTCTCGTCAAGCCAGCATGCGCAGTAAGGGACGAAGACTCGAGGTACGAGCAACCTCGTCCCCAGGGGTCCCTTTTGTCATGCGCTGGAAATATCGATCCCGTCGCTTACCAAAAGGATCGCGGCCTCTGGGAACGAGATTGGAGGTACGAGATTCTCTGGCACAAATCGCTTATTATGCGTTGAATAGGTCAGCGGATTTCAGCAGCGACTCAAAGCTATTAGAAATCTATCTTCAGTGGAAGCATACGAATGTAAACGCTGTTCATTTTAAGCCCACACTAAAAAAATGGCAAGACCACATTCTGGAAGTGGTATAAGTTCATGAACTATACTATGCGAGAGACCTATTTACAAGGGAACTCTTCCACGTGACTCTTTTATCGAGAAACCTTGTACAATAAGTGAGCTATCTACTGAGTTGGGCCTGTTTCAAACGTCGTGCTACTGCCGTGCTAAGCTGGCTCGACTGTAGCACGACACTAGCACGACTTGGTTTCAGACGTGGAATTTAATTCAGTCGAATAGAACGGCTGTTGCCGAAAACAAAACACAAAAATAAAGAAACAGTTTAGGAAACTTTTGGATGTATTCTAATGTATTTATAATTTATGAATTGACTTCGGCACGGCAGTAGCGCGACGTTTGAAACCAAGTCGAGCTACTGCCGTGTAGCACGGCAAAGCTTGCCGTGCTACACGGCAGTAGCACGACTTGGTTTCAAACGTCGCGCTACTGCCGTGCTAAAGTCGAATTTAATTCGATCAATTTAGTTCGGCACGGCAGTAGCACGACGTTTGAAACGGGCCTTAGAAGCGCTAAAAGAATCACCCGAATTAACTGTTAAAACTCGAACTGTTGGGTACGTAGACATTACGAGCAACTGGATCAGTGAAATTCAGCAGTGTTTTTGATCAACACAACAGCCTTATGGAAGAATTCAGTACTTCAATAGCCAGCTTTTGGTAACAATATCCTTGCTTTTACATTTAATTTTTTTTATTGATTTCATTGATTTTATCTTCTTTGTTTGTATCTTCATTTATACAATTATTGTAATCGTGTATTTAGTGATCGATCTTCTAATGTCGTATGTAGATGTTTATGCAGAGGCTGTTGTTATTTCAATATGTTTTAAACAAATCGAAAGAAGATATAAGATCTTGCTATGCAAAGTATGTTTTCTTGCTACGAAAGATCAACAGCGTGATCATGACCCTAGTCCTTTTGGGCCTTTTTACTGACCGAAATGACGCATTTCCCTACCCTTTCATATACTTAAGCCGGGGAAATCGCTACCCTTTTGTATACCAGGGCCCAGTTGTTCGAACGCCGGTTAGCGCTAACCCAGGGTTAAATTTTAACCAGGGCTTCTTTTTCTTTTCATCAAAAGCACTTTCTCAGATGATTTTCTATATTTTTTTAGAGTATTCAATCATCAAATTGTACGCAAAGAGAATTAAACTGAATTTGCTTTTTACGCTCTCATATCTGCGTTCAAATTTTGCAGTAACCCTGGGTTATCTTAACCCACCTTCGAACAACCCGGCCCTGAAGCCTAAAAAAGGTACCCCTTTCACGCGGAGCCTCCCCATATAGGTCATTACGTGAAGCACCCCCTGGGATAAAAAGCGCCATCAGGAGCCCATTCCTGGCGCCATATATGACCTCCGGAATGAACACTCTTATCTTATGCACACGCTAGCCTGTGTACAGACGTCCCTTTTATAATAGTTCAAAAAATTGAATGAGAGCCGGTCGGCTCGCAGTGTATAAAAATACTACTGAAAACAAACTAAAAAAAACGTTTTCTTCGCTTAAAAACTCTGTCCACGTCGAACCAGTTTGGTTTAGTTTAGACAATTTAACTCTGTGTGCCGTTCTAACTACAGCTCAGTGGTATTGCACACGATTAAAGAAAAGTTCAGATGCGCAGAAGCTTTTTTCCTACGAACGGGACGATTTTTTTTTATTGTTTTCCTCAAATATAGAGACAAGCTGTCAACAAAACAAAAAAAGTTCAGATAAACTAGAGATACCGTGTGGCAAGAATTTTTTTCGGCTTCTAATTTTTACGTTCCTTGCGATTTTTCCAGCGATCCGCAAAAATACCCCCCCCAAAAAGAAAGAAAAAATTAACGAAAACATTTTTCCCGGAAAAATTTACTCCAGGGTATTAAATATACTCGGACTAAAATTTACCACACAAAAATACAGCACTAAGAAACCGTGTCTGTTCAATTACAACTCGCCTCTTCAATTCAGAAACAATGAATTGGTTTTACACAATGTACGCATACTGTAGTACTGTTTGAAAATCTGTATTTCTATGACACCCTGATTGCACGTACTAACAAGAACTAAAATATTATCAATGCTGGGTACTAGTTCCCTGCTAGCAGAGGTCTCAAGACGAGGCAAAATTTTTTTGCCTCGTCGTGAGAGACCTGGGTACTTTTTGAAAATTAATTCTCAGCAAGAAAAACCAATGTGTCCTAGTGTCGTGAATGTCGCACGGCCGTTCTTCAAGATATCACAGTTTTAAGCAAAAACAGGGTTTATTTCACAGCTTAAATCCCTCACAGTACAATGGCTCGCTCACACACTACACGAAATCGTGACTTTCTTGCATCTATAAGCTTTAGTTTTTAATCCGATCTGTCAGCAAGTTCACTTTCGCTCAGTTATGTTTTTAATACTTGAATACTTCATATATTTAACCCCGCAATCAGTAAAATCTGACAGACGAGGGAAACTATCAATAACAAAGTTTAAAGGAGTAAAATCACGCCATCTCACAATCACACTACAATCTTGCTTCATAACACCTAGTCGCAAAAATTAGTTTCCGCCTTGAAACAGAAAAAATGCCCAATCCGCAAAAATTTCGTGCCACACGGTCGCCCACCTAGCTTGCTTTGTATCGACCATCAATTATTTACCGTATTTACTTTGCTTGTTTTTGTTCGCTGTGTGGTTATTTTCCCGATCCATTGCGATTTAAGCGATTTCCTTTAACCCAGCGAGTAATAGCCTCCCCCGCAGACATTCTTAGTGGTTCGTCACGCAATCATTAACCACTAAGAATGTCTGCGGGGGAGGCTATTACTCGCCGGGTTAAAGGAAATCGCTTAAATCGCAATGGATCGGGAAAATAACCACACAGCGAACAAAAACAAGCAAAGTAAATACGGTAAGCTGTATTTTATTAAACATTCTAGCGAGTATTTATCGATTTGAATCTTTTACCTGAATTCCCATACAAATCCTTTATATTCACGGCCATTTTAAACTCACACAATGAGCTTGGGCGGCCTGTGAGTTCTCAAAAATAAATTGCACTAAGCGATCGAGTCCAAAGATCAAATAAAGCTGCTAAAGTCACGAATCGAAGAAATTCGAAAGATGCAAGATTTTGGCTGTAGACTCGCTTCGTCTTCAAATGACGATCTATCAGTTTTATCTTTTTTATTTTAGGTTATCTAGAAAAAGAAGAACAAGTTAATTTAAACCAGGTCCGAAAGAAAACTGGACACATTAACTTCTTTTAGAGGGGCCGACTACTAAATACGAGAAATAACAAATCACCGTAATTAACATTCCCATTTCACGCTTCACGGTAAATGAACACGAAAGTGAAAAAATATCTTGCTGTTTTGAAATATTACCATTGAGAATTTCCTACTTATTTCATGCCCTGGTCTCAATTTCAATTTTTCTTTACTCCATGGAAGAAAGAGGTCAAAACACTAAATAATTAACGAGCAACGCTTTATCATTCAGTCCATCACGAGGCTTTACCGAAGTTCGGTTTGTCAGTATCTGTTTGTTTGATCCGGTTGATAACCTAACCTTAGGCTCTAAGTTAAGGATATGTTCACACCATGTCGGATAGCTTTGGCGCCACCACGAAACCTATACAGTATACGGCTGCTGTTTACACAAAGGCGGGTTTCTGTAACGAAGCGAAGCTGCGGCAGCCCGGCGCGCCGATCTCCAATGTAAAGAGTCACATATCAGATAGGTGTTCATATTATACCAGATAGTTCTTCGTGTTGGCGAGCCTCTCTCCGAACATTGTCGAACATTCTTCTTCTTATTTTACGCATGGTAAAACGTTTCTACAGCGGGAAAAAAAATTAACAAGTTTCAAGTATTGCAAAGGATACGAGGAGGTGAATAATTTTGCAGTCCACAGATCAGAGCAGCTAGAGAGTGTTAAAAAGTTTTCTTGAACGATGGCACTTTATTTATAGCCATCTCAAGGGTAATAGAGTTTCTTTGTACAAATTCTTGATACACTCTTTTTTTTCTATAAGAATATATTTTAGTAACTTAGTTTGAGTCGACAATTAGGGTTCACAACTTGGTGGACGCATGGCGCATAGTAAACTTGCACTATATGGGTTTCACTTGGAGCAACCTGTCGATGAAGATACAAAGCAGACTTGACTATTTTTTTTATCCCAAAATTTTTGCAAAAGTTGATTCAAGAATGCAGAATCATGCCCAACATTTTCTCAGATCATTCCGCTTTAATTCTTACCATCTGTTTTGATGAAGAAACCGCGCCTCGCGGTCCAGGCTATTGGAGGTTTAATAATTCTTTGTTATCTGACAATGAATATGTAGCTTTGTTACGCTCTAAAATTCCAGAATTCGTTGAAAAGTACAAAGAAGTCGAAGACAAAGGTCTGTTTTGGGAAATGGTCAAGATGGAGATCAGAGGCTCGACAGTTCGGTTTTCTAAATTGAAAGCAAAGCGTAACCACGATGAAGAGAAACTCCTTACATCTAGGTTTGCTCGACTGAGCGCTAAACTTCAGACAGCATACAGTGAAGATGACAAAGCCGAACTTGAGCGAATCAAAATCAAACTTTCTGATTTTCAAACTGAAAAAACACGTGGTGCTATTATAATTAAGAAGCAGGGCCCGCTGGTATGAGCATGGAGAAAAAAACAGCAAATATTTTCTTAATTTAGAGAAATTAAACTACCGGCGAAAACATATATCATCTTTGATTAAACACAACGGCACTAGGATTAATGATCCTAAAGAAATTCTTAATGAAGAGCGCAACTTCTTTAAAGAATTGTACTCCTCTAGGAATGTGGACCCTAATAGTGAGGAGTTCAGTGATTTTTTAAAATGTAGATTTTCAACTACCTGAAGTAGATGGCCAGCACTTGTGAAGGAGAGATAACTTAAGCTGAATGTACAAAAGCATTATGAATGATGCAAAATAACAAATCCCCTGGCTCTGACGGGCTAACAACAGAATTCTATCGTGCTTTCTGGGACATCATTAGCACCTATGTTGTCAACAGCTTTAACTACGCCTTCGATACTGGAAATCTATCTATTTCTCAACGACAAGGAATTATATCTTTGATTCCAAAGAAAAAAAAGGATATCCAGTGTTAAAAAACTGGAGACCTGTATCTTTACTTAACGTAGATTACAAGATTGCAACCAAAACCATTGGTATAGAAAAGGTACTTCCACATTTAATCAATCCCACTCAAACAGGTTACGTAAAAGGACGGTTCATAGGCGAAAGTATCAGATTGATTTTAGATATAATGGAATACACTAAGCATAAGGATATTCCAGGCGTGGCCGTCTTCTTAGATTTTGAGAAAGCTTTCGATTCGGTGGAATGGAGCTACATTCACAAATGCCTGGAAGCAACTAACTTTGGCCCTGATCTCCGCCAGTGGGCTTATGTTTTTTTTATCATAATATCTCCAGTTGTGTTTTGAACAATGGTCACGCGTCGAAACCCTTCTTACTTGAAAGAGGCGTTCGACAGGGGTGCCCACTATCGGGTTTGTTGTTTGTTATAGGCATTGAGGCCCTTGCGCAAAACATAAGACGCTCCAAAATGATCAAAGGAATTGAAATTGAGTTCAATGGATTTCAGGAAATAAAATTATCTCAGTATGCGGATGACAAGACAGCGCTCTTGAGTGATAGTGAGTCCGTCTTGCAGCTATTTGAACTAATAGGCCTTTTTGAGAGATGTTCTGGCCTTAAAATAAACGAATCAAAATCGGAACTGTTATGGCTTGGTTCATGGTGCCATAGGAAAGACAAAATTTTAGATTTACAAATTAGTGAGGAGCCTGTCTACGCGCTTGGTGTTCATTTTGCGTACGAACGTGACACGGTTCTACAGAGGAACTTCTGGTCTCAAAGGGGCATTTCTGTTTACGGCAAAATAAATCTAGTGAAATCCCTTGCGCTCTCCAAACTGGTATTATCTGCAGTGCAATGGAAACTCCAAAACTTTTTGTTGATGAAGTAAATAAAATAGTATTAGATTTTATTTGGGGCCACAAACCACCCAAGATAAAGTACACTACACTCATCAAAACAAGGAAAGAGGGAGGCTTAGAGATGAAAGACTTTGCTTTATTCAACAAGGCTTTAGAGTTAAATTGGGTTAAGAGACTTTGCTCAAACTCAGACGCTCCGTGGCAGTACATCCCGAAGTCCCTCCTAGCGAATGTTGGGGGCCCAGAGCTTTTCAAATGTAATTATGACACCGGTCACCTTAATCTAAGCAAATGCCTTCCGGCTTTTTATTGCACGAAATAATCATATTTTGGCAAGACGTCATAGCTTCCAACCCAAAAAGCAAAAATGATGTTCTTGAACAGATAGTTTGGAATAATAAGTTTGTTATGTCTGATAAGAAATCTATGTACTAGCAGCATTGGCGTTACGCAGGAATTCTCAAAATTAACGACCTCTTTGATACACAGCAAAACTGCTTTCCGTCCTTCGACTCTTTTCGTAATAAATTTAACGTTAAGATGTAATTTCTTACAGTACTTTAGCCTTGTTAACGCCATCCCTCAAAGTTGGAAAAGACTCCTTAATTGCTCCCTCGAAAAAAGCTCAACACCGCAAATATTAATAAAGGAAATGGCTTGCAAAAAAATTTATACTAAGCTGCTGTCTCTTCGAACAAAGTCTCCGCGCCGACTTGTGAGAAAAGACTCTTAAATTTTGGCTACCAGAAGGACGATTTGAGAAAATTATATCTATTGCCTTTTGAAGTAACAAAAGAAGTAAAGCTATCAATGTTCCAGTACAAAATTATTCCCAATATTCTGTGCACTAGGAGCTTGTTATTTAAAATGAAGAAGGAATCAATTTTGTGTTTGAAAATCTATAAACACAATACAATTTATGTTTTTAGCTTAACCGCATGAAATCATTCCCTTCACTAAACGGCAAAGAACACTGGTAATTGACACACCAAGACATTCCCATAAGCTGTTATTTCTTGTTAAGAATACTTTCAAGAACATTTTCAGCCTAAAATCGACAGGAAAATAGGAAAATTCAGCTTAGGCCTGAAAAAAAAAAGATCCTTACATAACAAAAGAATGATCGATTTGTTCAAAATAGGCATTCTTAAGTTCAAGGAAACAAAGCCGATTGAGGTAGTGAGTTGCAGTCATGCATTAAATCTTTCTTTAAAGTATGCCGGTTCTTTTCAGTTTGTTCGCAGAACGTGAAATGCGTTTAGCATATGTAGCCCACAGTATGATTTAATTGTGCTATAAAATGAGCCACTCTCTCCCTCAGTGAACGTAGTCTACGAAGACATTTGCGGCAACTACACTTGTCAGTTCCTCACTTACCAACTGAGAACCTGCAATACGTAAGTATTTAGAAAGTAGACCTTTGTCGAAAATAATTTTCGCAATTCAATAGATGTGGACAGAAAAGTCCACGAAGAAATGCTTACTTTTTCAGATTATCAATTGTGCGTGTATTCTAAATTTTATGCAGATTTTGTTCATAAGTTTCCCCACTGAATTTATGTTCGACTTCACTGAATCATGATCATACAGACCTTGTTTCCCCTTAGCAAAAGCCAAGAGACTTAAATACTAAATTGAAATTTCTACTTGCATACGTACTTCACTAGACACCTTAGCGATTACCGAATCTCTTTAATTCAGGCCATGGCCACACGAATCCGGGCATTTTTGAAACGGCATATTTTTTTCACGCTTTGGCTGAGAATAGACAACTGGCATAGTGATATAGATCGCGCTTTAACTTGAGTTGTTTCGCTACGTACGGTTCGTCGGCAAACAGGACAAAAGTTCTCTATGCAGTTCCTCATCACAACTTCATATCCGCCTCGCGGGAGAGCTCACTGCTCGCCCACCTTGGCTTGTTTGCGCGCCCGACCAAGACCGCCATACTGCGCAGGTTACAAGTTCATCTTCGTTTGTCACAGTCTGCAGCGCTGGGAGAGACATTACTGAGAACGCTGACAAACGCATGGAAGTATCAGGCACTGGATAGTCACGAGAAACAAATTAATGGTCCAGGGGCACTGTTTCAAGAAAACCCAAGATTTTCTCCTCCTTTGCGCAACGGGATGAAGAGGCTGATAGAAATATCACTTCTATGTATCCTTTGTTCGTTGACCAAAATAAGCAATTAACACTTCTGACAACACAGGTAAAAACCTACACGTGGTTTCTCATTTGCTTCAGGCACGCAAGCGGCACCCGAAGGCACCCAAACACCCTGGTGTGTGTGGGGGAGGGGTACCTCCTTACAAGAGGTTAATGGGGATGTGCCGCTGGACGGGGTCGCATTTTCACGAGTGGATTGACTATAATGCGGTCGCATTTTCAATAGAGTTACTAGAATGGGGTCGCACGGATTTTTTGGGGTAAGACAGTTCTTAATATTTACGATTAGCCAACGTACCAGAATGTTTGTACCGTACATGAAAAGTGGGTTCTTCTAAAGAATGGGTCAATTCATAAAAATGGAAAGTGACTAAGTTGGGATCGCGAAAATTACATATTTGCCTGACAGAATAGACTATAATGGGGTAGGGGCTCTGCAGGGCCAAACATTGACTACGGGTTTTCTCGCTCATTTGCTGTCGCTGTAAGTAAAACGCAGGGAAGACTTAATTACGGAAAACCAGAAGCGTCAAATACATTGTTGATAAAGTGAAAAACAATCTATGATAGGTTTTAAAACCAGTGACCGGAAGAAATAGGAGAAAAGTCGAATTGAGACTCACGTAGTAGTGACTTACGCCACAAGACACTGGTCTTCGTTCTAGGATTTGGCGCTACTGCGAAAGGTCATTTTCCAATTATTTTTTTTTTGAGGGGGGTGGTGGGGGTGGGCTTTTTTTTACTTCGGGTCGCCGTAGCGAGTCCCTGCTGAGTGCTTTGTGCTACGCCAAATGCTTTTGAGCCAAAGTATAGGAATTGCTCAAACGAACTACGAAGTGAGTTGCAAAGTATTGCACTCACGAAAAGTCGTACAATTTAAAGTGCTCTTTCACATTGGCTACTGATCTTTGTACCTCGCTACGGAATTATCGACGTTCGCTTCGCGTCCTCAATGTCACCTTTTTCGCTGGCGTACCTTTTTGGGCACATCCAAGGGTTTTAAGAAATGAAACTGTTTCATAAGTAATAGTTACAACTGCAACATCAGCTAAAAAATGTTTTCTCCTAAGTACAAATTCCATGTACTTGAATGAAAGATGCTGATTTCTCTGAGCCATCAGAATTCTTTATTGGCCAGATCCAGTGATAACAGTCACAGCCTTTTTCTCTGGGTTGTACTCTTAAACTTGATGATCTTCTGAGTCCGTGAAAACAATGCTTTTATTTTTCGAACACAGAAATCTGTTAACATTAAAGCCGAATTATTCGGCGTTGAATTGTTTACAAACAACTCTATGTCTGGTACCTGGGCCCTGGTACCTTCATGCGTAGTTACTAAAACCCGGAACGACCCACAACGATCCACAACGACCCACAAGTCGTATTTGTCCTTTTCGCTTGTTTCTGTAGCTTTCGCGGCCGTTTTTCGGCCTGCAGTTGAACTTTAAAGCGGACTTTGACTTGTGGAAGCTGTGATTTGAAAAAAGTGATGTCACAAGCGGTGATTTGAAGTCACAGCGCAAAATGGAACATTACCGCGCGCTCTCGAACCCACGCGTGATCTATGCCCAAGTTATATTATTTTAAAAGTAGGTTGAGTTTGATCGTCCGGGTTAACGTAGTCCTGAATAGGACTGTTGTTGACAGTGACTGACGTTTCGACAACCTGTGCGGTAGTTATCTTCAGAGTCAAAGTGAGTTGTATCACGTCAGTAGATGGTATTATATACTCTGGTTATTGATCTGATTGGTCAATAAAGTCAAGATGTTATTGGTCGACTGTCAGTGAAGCCGCGATGTTATTGGCTATGAAGACTCGTAATCAGTAATTGGCGCGTTTCGATCCGTCTATTGTCACAGTTAAGCAGTCGTCTATTGTTAGTCAAAATTGTCAGTTCTCCAGTCGATCTCTCGTAGTTAGTTTCGCTTCATCCCGTCATTAAGTCGTTTGTACGGCGCTGGTAACTGTTGGCTACGATTCAGTGGCGTCTGTTCTAAGTTAGTGAACCAGCTTTCCAAAGTAAGACGTTGATGGTAGTCTGTAGAATACGTTATACATGTCGCAGAGTCCCAGTCAATTTGATGTTTCGTCTGTAAATGATGCTCAGCAATGTGATTGTTGACGTCACCATTCCTCGTTGCTCGTTTGTGTTCGGTCAGTCGCGTGCTAAGGTTTCTGCCGGTTTCACCAATGTAAGAAGCCTGGCAGTCGCAGCATTTGATCTTGTATACTGCTCCCTGTCTGTCCTCCGGTTTGTCTTTGTCCTTGACATTAGTAAGCAGGCGTCGTAAAGTGGTTATGGGTTTGTGTGCAACACGTATATTGTAAGGTTGTAATATACGTGCAATAGTTTCAGAGGTACCTCTGATGTACGGTACAGTAGCTGTCGTAACAGGGCCAGAGTTGACGTTCGTCTGAGTGTCAGTGTTGCTGTGGGTGTTCCGTCTAACAAAGTCCGTGTTGTAATTGTTCTTACTAAAAACGTTGTAAAGATAATCAGTCTCGTCTTGTAGGCTGTTAGGTGAATCGCAAACTAGTTGCGCTCGCCTCGTCAAAGTCCGGATAGTAGTAGCCTTGTGAGAGGTCGGGTTGTACGAAGACTGGTCTAGTAATCGGTCGGTATGTGTCGGTTTTCTGTAAACAGTCGTTTGTAGTTTGTTGTTTTTGCGAGTGACCAAGCAGTCTAGGAAAGGTATCTTACCATTTTCTTCGATCTCCTTGGTGAACTGTATGTCCGCGTTCTGTCTGTTAAGGTGTTCGTGGAAATCGTCGATTCCGTCTTTGTGTACGGCGGTGAATGTGTCGTCAACGTAACGTAACCAGATAGGTATAGTTCGCGTGTAGGTAGCTAGGGCTTGTTCCTCGATGTTTTGCATGACAATTTCTGCTACAACAACAGAAACTGGAGAGCCCTTAGCTGTACCGTGTAACTGTTTGTAGTGTTTCCCGTTGTACTGAAAATACGTCGAAGTTAAACAGAGGTTTAGTAGGTCCATGATGTCGTCTGTAGGTAGTGGTAGTTCAGCAGTAGAGTTCTTAATAGCGTTCTCAGTACACTCTAGAGCCAATTGAAGTGGAATACTGGTGAACAGTGATTTCACGTCAAAGGACACTAGTTTGTGGTCGTCCGGTATCTGTATCGTCTTAATGGCGTCAATAAAGTTCTCAGTAGACTGTAGTTTATGTCTAGATTCCTCCGTCAGTGGTGTCAGTACGTTAGTTAAGTATTTAGACAGTTGGTAGGTCGGGGACCCACAGAAAGAAACTATGGGCCGCATAGGTATGTTCGGTTTATGTAGTTTTGGTAGTCCATACAGCTTGGGTGGCTGTGGAACACTACACCTCAGTCTGTTGTAGCGTCGAAAGTCGATCTTGTCGGTTTTCCTCAGTGTAAGCAGTTTGTTGTTAAGTTTGCGTTGCAGTGCGGGTGTCGGGTCTCTTTGAGTACTTCGTAGGTCTGTTTGTCGTTAACAAGCGAGTCCATTTTGTCGTTGTAGCTTGTCTTGTCCATAACAACAGTCACTCGTCCTTTGTCTGCGGGCAGTATGACTATGTTCTGGTCTGTTTTCAGTCGTTTAAGAGCTCTCTGTTCGTCAGCAGTCAAGTTACTGTTGGGTAATGAGGCTGATTGTAAGGTAGAGGTCACTCTACTTCTGATGTTATCCTTGGTCGATTCTGATAGCTCGTGTTGGCGAGACAGAACGGCCTCAACGCTAGATACAATAGCCTCCGTAGGTATTTGTTTCGGCGTCACTGAGTGTTTAAGTCCGTAAGAAAGTACTTGTGTTTCGGTCTCGTCTAAGGGACGGGAAGAGATATTCCTGACCCAGTTTTCGTCGGGTTTACGTCGTTTAGCGTTTTTTGTGTCTTGCAGTCGTGTCAGTTTTAGTTTCGTTTTCGCGCGGTGCTGTTCAGTTGTCTTGTCAGCGCGTTTGTCCGCAATAGTCTGTATAGTACTAAGTAAGCTAGTCGGTAAAAGTTGTTTGAGTTTGTCAAGTCGATGTTATATTATTTTGCAAAAAAATTACCTCCCAACTTGATTACTTCGGGCAACAATTCCGAGTAACTTTGGGACCGACAGCAGAGATACATTCCAGCAGGGGATCAAACAGCAGAAATGATGAAAAAATTCCTCGAAAAATAAAATAAAATAAGAAGCCTACAACACGGGGTATTCCCAGGCGGTCACCCATCCAAGTACTAACCCCGCCCGACAGGGCGGTGATCAGACGAGAACCGGTGTTCTCCCTGTGGTATGGTCGTAGACGAGAGTTAGGGAGAAAATTTTACTTTTTTGCCGAGTATGTAAACATGTAAGCGAGGCACTCGTTCATTACCCTGCTCAGGCAACCCCGACCTTCAAAACAGGTTATGAAGTTCTCTTTTGTAGCTGTAAATGAATTTATGCGACCTCTTACACGGAGCTTAATTTTTGAAAAAAATTCAAAAGTGAAATTTTGATTTTTTTTTTCTTGGGTCGTTTTGAGATCGTCCTCGGTTGTTTGAAGATCGTTGTGGATCGTTGTGGGATTGTTGTGGATCGTTGTGGGTCGTTGTGGATCGTTCCCGGTTTTAGTAACTACGTACCTTCATGATGGTTTTCACAGTGACGTCATCAGATTGCAAAGTCAAAAAAGCGAGATTTTACGAATTCTTATTTACACTAGGTTGAAGATTAATAAAAAACAAATCTTTGTATAAGTTTCCAGCCCCGAAGCATGTTTCATTCCGAAAATACAAGCAATTTGAACTTACGAGTTTTCACATTGCGTGACACCAAAATAGGAATGCTGTCTCATTGAAAAAAGTCTCTCCGCTTGATTTTCAGCAGTTTAACCATTTCAAGTATTAAAAGATGTGTTTATGCGCACGTATGCTAGCTCGCGAGTGAAAAGGAAGAGCTTTTATAGAAAAGGTGAACTCCAGATGTTTTTGTTGATTTCCGGCGGCCATACTGGTGGACAGTTTCTGTCCACCAATATGGCGTTTCCATACAAAGGTGCGTGAAATGTTTCGGCAAATAACTCAGAAACCGGGGGCCACAAAGACCTGAGATTAAGACAAATTGGTTTTTTTTAGTCTTTTATAACATTTCATTTTCTTGGCTTCTTCCACTGGAAAAAAAACCAACTGTCCTAGTTCGTTCTGACCAGGGGGTTCAAAAATGTCGTCGAGCTTTCAAAAATCTGTTCACAACTCCACCCTCTTTGTGAATTTGATACACTCGCTGATTGATTTCGCGGGAGAATAGCGCGTGTTATTGTCTGCACTTGGCTTCGAATCTTGACGCTGTATCCAGTAATTTTTAAAGCAGGTTTTAGTGTTGTTCCTCTGTGAAATATAGTGTCTATAGTGAAATGTAGTATATATAGTGAAGGATCAAAAATGAGTGGAAGTGGCACTACGCCGACAAAGCCTGTGGCTTCTCGACGAGGGAGAAAACCTAAAGAGACGAGTGCCTCGGATAATTGCAGAATGTGCTGTTGCTTCAAAACACAGTTCGGCAATTTTAAGAGTGGATGGATAAGCTCGGAAAATATGTTTGTTTCGCCCACCAGAAAACGAGAAACGTTAAGAAAGTTGGCCGAAAAAGGTGCGGGACAAAGGTGAGGGTGGTAAAAGGTATTTTCGTGACTCGTGATCGGCCCTTTTTTTCCCCGTGAAATGTGAAATGGCTAATTTTTTCCCTTTCAGTTAAATCGTGATTTCCATAGTAGCCGTGAAGCGTGATTTTGCAAAATTATTTTCCGTGAAACGAGAAATAAATGTTTAATTCGCCGTGAACCGTGATTTTCATTATGTCTTTGTTATTTTCGACAACCGTTATTACGTAATAAATGATATTGCGTGACCGTGACAGGACGGTTGATCCCTGTTGACAAGGTGGTTGGTCTGGTTTTAGGTGACCTTTGGCCAGAATCATTTTCATCGTCTTTTCATCGACCATTAATGCAACATCGTCAACAAGGACAACAAGCTTGCTTGGTTTTACAAAATGTGACTGTGTTAATAAGTTTCTTTTTCACCGAAGGTAACAAAAAAATATTGATTCACAAGGAGAAATCCCGTTTTCCGTTTTCTGCCACAGCCCACAGAGATTTCGAAATCTTTAAGAAAGCTGTCTTAGATTTTTGTGGCGTGCAATCTTTAGCTGGAGCCAAAGTAATTTTTAATGATGTACTAGTGAGCAGCACACTTACACTTCCAGTGAACATTTTCACTTGGAAGAAGAAGAAACTATGCTCGCCCGGGGCAGGAAAATTTTCGTTCCCCTGGGCGAACATAGTTTCTTCTTCTTCCAAGTAAAAATGTTCGCTGGAAGTGTAAGTGTGCTGCTCACTAGTACACCATTAAAAATTAATACATCATTAAAAATGTACATGGTTGTACATCATTAAAAATTAAAAAATGGCTTTGCTTTGGACGTCATTTTTCAAAATGAAACGGTATGTAACTTTTGTTTAAAGAACGACGTTCTCCTTTTTATCCGTGAAGCGTGAAATGCCTATTTTATTTTTCGTGAATTGTGAAAGGACCGTTTTATTTTCCGTGAAACGTAATCTAGACCCCCCCCCCCCCCCCCCCCCCCCCCTTACCACCGTCAAAGATCAGGAACTGTGCTGCGATGATTTCGCAAATTAGGGAAAACCTAGCGTCTCTCCCCAGTCTCACTCTCCGTTTTCAGCTTCGTTCCAGACCTTTCGTTTGACTGCTCGCGCTTACTTGAGTACGCAAAAAAACGGACTGTTTTGCAGTCTACCCTTGAAGGTGTCCCAAAGGATAGGTTCCACTGTATATACAACATAAATTCTGTTAATTATGTAAACGGTCTATTTAAGGTTTACACGAAAAATTGCTCACCTTTTCTATTTTACTTTTAGATATTTTGCAATAAACAAAGAAATGAAACAAGGCTATCGCAACCTGTCACAAGTGAATAGTGACGAAGAAACAGTCTTGGAACTGCAGTCCTCGGACGCCGAAAGTTCTTCAGATGATGAAAGCGTTTTAAGTGAGAACTATATAAAGAATAAAAGCGCCGCATCTCCGCCTGAAGGGACATCCTCGACATGGAAGGCAACAATGAACTTGATAAACTACATCGAAGGGGTTTCATTGCTTGCTTTGCCGTATTCTATCAAAAAGGGTGGAATCACGGCTGTGATATCACTGTTTTTACTGCCAATTATCTCCTGGTACGCGGGAAAAGTGTTAGCCGACAGTTTGTACGACAGCGACGAGAAAAAAGGAAAGATTCGTGTAAGATCAACTTGGAAGGAGATAGGAGACGCGATATATCCTAAATATGCAGGTAAAATTGTCGCTTGGACCCAAGACATCGATTTTGTCTTTATAGCAGTCAGTTATCTAATTCTCTGTGGATCTCTCACCTCCCACGCCCTACCCACAATACCCCCGTCGCAAACTTCCTTGACCTGCTTTGCTGCATTGCTTATTCTACCAACAATGTTTTTGAAGTCGTACGCCCAGATTGCATGGCTGAGTACTATCAGCATAGTCGCCATTGGTCTAGCTACAGCACTAACAGTATGGTATGGCGTTGAAAATATAGAGAATTGGGATCCCCGTACACTTTTGTTTTGGTACTTCGAAGGAGTCTTCATTTCGTTGGGGATCACTTTGTCTAGTTACGGCGTGGCCGACATCATTCCTTCGGTAGAAAAAAGTATGAAGAATAAATCGGACTTTGGAAAAGCGTTGGCTTCGACATTTGCTGTATCAGTTGTAATTAAAGTGATTATTGCAGTCTTTGGATTTTTGACTTTTGGATCCAAGACAGATGAAGCCATTGTTAACAATTTTCCCGTTGGACCACTAAACATAACCGCTTCTATAAGTCTCGTTATTAGCAGCTTACTCTCAATCATACTTTGCTTGAGACCGGTATGTGAATCTCTGGAAGAATCCACTTTTTCTTCAGAAATAACCTCTGATATTTCTAATGCCATACGTAATATTATAATTCGGGTTTCCTTGGTAGTCATCACACTGGCGATAGCTATTTTTCTGCCACACTTTGCGCTCATAGCAGCTCTTATGGGATCTTTTCAGACTGTATTTTCCGCGTTTTGGATTCCTTTAATTTTGCATTTGAAGGTAAGGTACCACGAACTCAGCAGACTAAGGATTTGTGCTGATGTTATAGTCCTGGTCTTTACAAGTGTGTGCTTTGTTTTCGGCGTTTACTGCTCTATAAAGAGTCTCGTTCAGACAGGCTTGAACAGATTTTAGAAAAGCGATTTCCTGCCTTTTCACTCTTTTACTGAACTATTGTCTATCGCCTGGGGTAACCCAAGCGCGACAAATCTATGTAGTAGTTTTTTAGTAGTTTACTTGGCTATCCATTGACTGTTTAGAACAGTCGAAACAAACCTCTGTGCACTTGCCTAAGTCGAAAGTTGTTTCTGATTATGTGGAGATTTCCGAGCACAAGCACTTCATAATTCGCTCTTAATAACATGTTAAATTGCACAATATGATGGCAACAAAATTTATAATAAAAATATTTTCAAATAAAAGTCATCATCGTCATCAATGAAGGCTACTCGAGGATCAGGGAAAGATCCTTTAAAATGGAAGTATCTCAGTGACCTATAATTTACAATAGAGCAGCGAACCTGATTATTATGCGAGCTTCAGCGTAGAGGTTTAAACGAACGAGCCACACCAAAAAGCTTGTTACCATAATGTACCTTAACAGTCGCCTTATAATGAACAGAATTGTGAACCTTTTTTTCGGGATTTTTACAAAGTTAAAACGAGGTAATTTTCTCAGACGAGAATTGTGTGTGGAGTCGACAGCTCCTCCATTTCCCTAACTTATTAAAAACTACAGTAACTAAACCAGTCTCCTCCCCAGGCCTTTTCGCGCCATTCGAGTGAGCGGGAGGGGGCTTGGAACCGGACACGATAGCCGAGGCCGTCCTCGGCGAATTCTCCCGACAAGCTTGACAGGTGACGTCACATTTGCAATCGCCGAGGACGACTGGGAACGAGGCTGTAACTAAGCGTCTCTAACAGTGTTCTTTAAGGCCAATTTTCTTCTCCGAGAGTAAGATTCCTGTCCGCGACAACTGGGAGTTTGAAGGTGGGTTTGATTGTTCCCCGGCTCGTTCTCAAGAAGAGACGACAGTCAGATAGTTCACTGGTTACCAATTTCTCTCAAGTACAGTGTTGCGCGCGGGGGAGAAATCGGCAGGCACTGGCCTTAAGAAAGGCACAGAAATCCCCCTGCAAGGTCAGATAAACTGACAAACGATATCATTGATTTTCTTGTCCTTCTTCCCATTCCTCTTCATTTTCTCCAGCATCAGGTTGTCCGCGATAACTTAGAGTATTAAGCAGTTCTCTCATAGCAACCATTAGATTTTCCACTCCCCGCGCGAGCTCTGTATCTCGCAAAGGCCTGGGCCCTCCCTCTGCTCCTTCCACGGGCTGTTCAAGCCTCATTTCTAAACGTTCGCGTTGTTGCCCGTCCGCAGTCTGGGAGTAAAAAGAAGGGAGAAGCGAGCGGAAAAACATAGACAAAGCGCCGCCGTGTTCTTCTTCACGAGGTACGTTTCTGAAAGAACAGTTGAAAAAAACTCGTTTAATCTCGCGCTTTATAAGAAAAGGTGGATTTAGAAAAGATGACGACGGCGAGCACAAATCTAAAAACCGACTTGACTAGCTGACCAATGGCAAAATGGCAAACAGAGCACCGGAAATCGCCTTCAGCAAGTTCAGCATAAGCCAATACATTCTCGTTCCCAGGGTCCTCTCCTAATCGGCTCACGAAGCGAGAGACAGTGCTGCGTAAGGGAGAACCATGGGAACGAGGTTGTAGCCAACAACCCGTAACGAGCAATTTCCATAGTCTCGTGCTAAGGCGTTTACACTAACCAGTTTATGTTTCTGCGTTGAGTCCTTTCGGAGCGCTTTCGAGTCCTTCATAAAAGTTGCGTTGACTTTACTAAATCCGCCTAGCACTCATTCAAGGGCGTAATAAAAATCAGCAAATTTTTCTTTTACCTTCGTGGTCGCATATACCCTGCAAATGAATCGCGAGGTGGCAGAGGGTCATACGACAAAAGAGGAACATTCGCCAAGTCCTGAAATACAGATAAAATAAAACTTTCGCTTCAGTCGGAAAGGGGTGTTCGATTGGTATTTGAAAGCAGGGCCGAGTTACAAGGATGATAAGCCCAGACCATAGTTAGTAGAGGAGACTGGTTATGAAAGCCGGGAAACATCAAAGATAAAATCATTGGAGTTGCAGTTTATGTTGGATGCTCCCTACCCGTGCAAAATCCTTTATTTTTTGTTCAGAGATTGTGACTGAATAAATTAATGCGCTGTTTCTATTGGTCTATAAGTTCAAAACGATACTGGGAATGCTAATGAACGCTGTACACGGTCAGGTCCAAAAAAGCTTACAAAAACATATAAAAAAGGAGTCTGTCGGGCTTCATAATCATTCCACTTTACCAACTATGCCCAGACACGGGGCTAGTTACCATGACAATTAAACAACCTAGTTCTCAGGCTCCTTTCTTGAAGGAGGAGGAGAAAGGAGCCTGGGAGCGAAGTTGGACAAACACATTTGCTCTGTTTGCAGTTATTCCAGGATAAGAGCATGGGACGACCTGGTTTTGGATCAACGGAAAGCAGAGAAGCCCACAGGCGAAGTAACAGGAGGCTTTGTCCATTTAAATTAAATCAACTGCAAAAACCCTGGACAAAGATCCTGCTAGTTATAAACGTTGGATCTCTAGAAAAGAGATCTAATCAGCCAAAATATTAAGAACCTTTAAACGAGAAGTCCAAAGACTATTGAAAGCTGATCAGAACAACGTGTATTGTTTTTTCATGACAATATACTTCTTTTCCAGTTTTTTGTGTTGTACGTTATTTCCGCCTCTCCCTTTTAAACAATTTTTATTGCGACATTCTCCATCTATATAATAATGTGATTCCTATCATAAGTTCGGTAACTAACGCCTGTAAACCCTAAGAAGGCTGGTATGGCCAGCCGAAATATAGTTACGAAAAAACAATACACGTTGTTCTGATCAGCTTTGCAGTAGTCTTTGGACTTCTCGTTTTTGGTTGGCCATTTGCCACTTTAGAACGAAAAGGAAACTGGGACGAGTTAACTTTTGCAAAGACCTCTGGGACTGTTACTAGGGACAAGGAAAAAAATGGCCAATAGCTGACTGGCGCGTCCCCAGTAACGATCCCAGAAACAATTGCGGGACGCAGTTCGGTTCCAGTTCCCATCTCGTTTCTGATGTGGCCAGTTATAACAAAGCCTTTCTTTTAAGACCTAAGTTCAGAGAGGGTTTAAAATCTAAAGAGGCGAAATCCTCAACAGTCAAAATTAATACAATCTGGAGTCAATTTAATGAAACTTTCACAAGTGTACTTTACAATAATTTATAGCTATTGTTTTCAGTCCCTACAACAATAGCTACACTTGTAAATTACACTTGTAAAAGTTTACTTAAATTGACCCTTGAACTAATTAATTTTAGAACTTGGCTATAAAAATACACAACTGACAATCTAAAGTGTGACAGTTGTTTATAAGAAAACTGGCCACCAGTCCTGAAGGCATTTAAAATCATAAGAAAACAACGTGACATAACTTACCATAGGAAGAGAAGCTGTGGCGTCCTTAATATCTACAACAAACGAAAAAGGCATTTAGCAATCTGTCGAAATTGACGGTGACCTGTTGTTGTTGGCAATGACTGAGTTTTCGACAACCTGAAGGAAATTCATCTTCAGAGTGTTGAAATTATTAATTGTGTAAAAACAGCGAGACGGAGAGAGAATCCCAGCTAAGGAGTTTAACATGCTGACAGGAAGTTTTCAGCTATACAACTGAACACACAGCAACTTGATGAGGAAACCGATCGTTTCGATGCAAGTCGTTTCAGTGCGAACTCAAGCAGTACCAACTACACAACAATTTCGATCATTTCAAGTATAGTTTGCGCGTGAATAAGAAAAAAATTGGGTTAAATATTACCCATTCTTTAAGCCAAGGACGTGAAACTATTTACACGTCGACTGGATCAACTTGTATTGAAACGACCTGTAACCCTTGACACTGTTACACGCCATTTTATTTCCTTACGGTTATATGGGGTTGAAACGTGAACACATTTCGGGTATTACAGAGCGTCCGTTAACAAGCATATCATGTGGCGCAAAATCAGATGTCCAATATCAGTCGATATCCTGATTCCGATTTGAAATCCCTCATCGAACACGCCACGTGGTGCGCAATAGAAATTGTAGTCTTTGAAAGAAAAAAATGATTCGAGCTTATCTATGCAAAATCACTTGAAACCATTTGATTACTGAGACAAATAACCGCTTTTTAATACCACCAAGCACACTCACCTGACATCAAAATGTGCCGGTAAACATTTCGCGGTGTTCCCCTGTAACGTACTTGCCGCCTAGAAACAGAGTTGAATAGAATGAACTACAAAATAGAGCAGGTTCAACGAACCTACAAGTAGTTTAGTGACCTTTGCTCCCAAATGTACAGGATCTGGACTAGTAACCAGGCCCCAGCTGTTCAAACGTTAGCTAACGTTGGATAGCGCTATCCACCGGATAAATCACTACCCAGCAGATAAGTATGGGGGAAACTATACCAATTGCACTATCCACTGGATAGAGATTTATCTAGCCCTGGTTGTTCAAACGTTGGATAGCGCTATCCACCGGATAAAAATCTATTCAGTGGATAACGCAATTGGTTTCCGGCTAATACTTATCCGTTGGGTATTGATTTACTCGGTGGATAGCGCTATCCAACGTTTGAACAACCGACGCCAGAAGGTCAAAGGTTCAACTCCTATTGGGAATATTTGGAGTTTTTCTTCCGAGCCCCCCGAGTCACTGACTGAATCAAACATCTTTCTCTTTCTCATGTATTCACTAGGCTTAAAATTCACCATCACATTTCCATCAGAGTTTTATCGCTGTTTGCCTAATTTGCAGAATTCAGAGAAAAAAAGTAGTTTGAAGGCCGTTTTAGCGACAACAAATGTCGATGCGTATGTGCACTAAATGTGTACGATATTTCTTGTCTACAGTTTGAATAAGATTTTATCACTCCCTGACGAGTTTTAGGGTAAATAATACCCTATTTTACACAAAAATATCCTGAATTTATTTCCTGTCAGAGACTTGAAGGTTTGAAAACTATACCCTTCACGGGGATGATGTTCTATATACCAAGTCAACACAGCTTATTACCAGGTGATCTGTGACGTCATTGCGGGGGCCTGGGGAAAGAAATTTTTAATGCCGTATCCCATAAACCAAAGCTGACGAGAACAGATTGAATTGAATTGAATTGGTGTGCGCGTTGGTTTATGGGATACGGCATTAAAAATTTCTTTCCCCAGGCCCCCGCAATGACGTCACAGATCACCTGGTAACGGCTATAGAGTCAGTTCCGTGTTATGTTCTTTGTGACATAACTTGACTTCCATTCTGATGACGTGTTACTACCCAGACCTGGGTAGCACTTCTGATTGGTTTTAGCAAATTTCCCTCGTGACACGACCAATCAGAAGCACTACCCAGACCTGCGTAGTGACGCGTCATCAGTCTGGAATTTCGCGGGGAAACCAGTGATGACGTGGCGAAATGTCGGCTGTTTTCTCCAGTTGTGTAGGAGCTGCTCGTAAGGTCTCTCCTAATTGGTCACTGGAAACAATGACATGTCATTCTTCCCATTGTATTGGTATTGTTTGGGGTCAGGGAAACGCACCATTGGTGACTTCTCTTCCGAGCGGCTGCTACATGACCCGTTTTCTCAGGCTAGGTAAATGACGCGCATGCTTCAACAACAGATACCCTTACAGCTTATATGAATAGTGTTATCCTCTGCAGGTTGATGGTTCAAGTTAGTGTTTAAGGTTTACACAAGCACAAGAAATTAAACTAAAAAGCTCTACTCACTTTTGTTTACATTCTTGTATCAAAGGATCCTGGGCCTCGACTCTTTCTAAAACTATTCTGACATTCACCGCAAGCCAATCAATAACCTAAAATGAAACAGTACAAAATTATTAGTTAGTGGGTGCTTGATTGACCAGTAGTGATCGGGGGTGAAGCCGGGTGAAAAACACCAAAACTAGATTACCAATTTCCACTAAACTGTTGGTAGGAAAGTTTCACTCAAAACTAAATTAAACGACAGTCACAGTCAAGACGTGAAAAAAGCAATACAAAGTAAACATAAGCTTCGTAGACGTTTAGATTTACACACTGCGTTTTACTGTGACAATAGAAAAAGCCAGAACATAACCCGTTCAAGGTAATATACTTCTGAAAACGCTGATAGCAAAAATCTGTATTTTAAAAACTACGTCTGGCGTTTGCGAATTTCACAAACTAACACATCTTGGGAAAATTAAAGAGCAAGTTAAAAAAATGGAAAGGGAAAGAGTGACTTATTTTTTGACAAAGGGGTTCAAGCAGTTATTGTATTTGCCTCTCACCTCTGGTTCCTTCCAAACATGGTAAGTTCTACCAATGTACAAACCTTCCAGTTGCTTTAGAGCAAGAGGGTCACTATAGGTCAACGTGAAAAACAACAACAACAACAACATTTAAAACTAGAGAAGGTACGGTAAACAGACCAGGAACGCGTGACGAACCTCTACGAACGTCTGCGTGGGAGGCTACAAAATCGTGCACCTTGTTTAGCAAAATTTCTGCTAGAGTTGAATAGCGATCAGTACGCGTTTTACCTCCCACGAATCAGAGCTGTCTTGTAACAAATCAGGTTGTTGCAGGTTGTAGAAAGTAGAGAGTAAGAGTAGTTCTACTTTTTACAACAAAATCTGTATCTGTTTCGCGTTTTACCAGCCCTAGGGAAACTTGTTTTGCAGCCAGTGACGTAATGTACTGGCGTGACTCACGCGTAATTCTAGTATTCGCGCAACCTACGACAACCTCATTTGTTGCAAGAAAGAGTGTGATGAGATGCGCAACACAGCTTTTCAAATCATTTTGTAGTAATGTTGCAAAACAAGTTGTACGTTCATGGAATAGTTAAATTAGAAAATTTGAGCGATTTACTCTACCTGTTGAATGACGCGGGAGAAAAGAATTGATGATTGATTAGCGAGGAATCCAACGCAACATTGCATTTGTCCATAAGGGAAGATAAAACCTACAAAGTTCAACGCACTGTTAGTACAAACCAAGAAACATTGTATCACTCCATCATTTAGCTGGTGCAGACTTCAAATTGAGTCTGTCATCGTCACTTGTTCTCATTAGTTATTGTTTCCACCTGTTTTTTAGGTTCCAGTCTTTTTCTAGATGTTTAAATTTTACTGTAATTTTTTTAACCATCACTTTTGAAGATGTATGTTGTTACATACGAAACGTCAAATCTTAAAAATCTTAGTTTTTTGCGACATGCGTTGTTTCATCATGTTTGTTACCGCAGTTTGTGTTTTATTTCTACTGAAGTTGAAATGGCCTAAGAATAGGAGTGTTCACTCAATGTGGTGGGAGTTTTCGCAGTTTGAATTTCGACTACATTTCGTGACACAGCTCTCCTTTAAAAAATACCGTATGCGAATGAAAAGAAAAGAAAAAGACATGAAAGTTTAGCCTGCTTTTAAAGAAAACTGGTGACTGGATTACTCTGGTAGTTAATTTAATGATTTAAACAATATTTCATGAGAAAGTGCTACCACTTACTGATGGAAACATAATTAAAGCTGTCTGAAGCTGCAATGTGAATAAAAGATAACATAAGTAAGCGTGAGTACCTTTTTAAGCCTACGACATCAGACAACTCGTCCCTGGGCATCACGCCCCAGGCTATTAGCCCCCAATTTCTAGATGATTAGCCCCTACCCCCGAGTTTTTTTCCTGTTTCTAATGACTGAGGGTTAATCGTTGAGACATTAAGGGCTAATTGTCCGGGGTGAATTGTCATGGGGGGGGGGGGGGGGGACGAGTTGTCCAGGCTCCAAAGTATTTAAGCACAGGAAAAAAGGATAGGAGGAGCACAACCTGTTAACCCCAACGGTGACCAACTTCAATTTTCTCCTAACGATACCCATACATTGTGAAGAGAAAAGGTTATGAGAATTAATAGAATGATCAACAAAGCGAAATGCTTTGATCTTTTATCAAATTCTCTCAACTAATTGTTATAGGAAATGTATAAAGAGCAGTTTGGAGAATTTGTATGTGGATATTGGGGCTTAAAGGGTTAAAGGCAGAGAGGACCATCAACCATCATTACGATCATTGTTAGAATGACCTGGATGGCAATAAACTGCCAAATATGGAAGGGGGCGGGGCTCAATAGATGGCATTGGTTTGGAAATGTCTTACTTGGAGCTTGGTAGAATTACTCACAACAAAAAAGGACTTTTAGAAAGTTTAGGCGCGTGGAAATATAAAGTGTTTCTTTGCAAAACTCATATAGGGACCTTAAGACCCGAGGACACCGACGGCAGCGAAAACGACGCTGTCAAATGTAGGTCACCCTCCTAAAGTTTTCCAAGTTCAGAAAGGGAGAGGAAATACCATCGTCACTTGTGTACTTGGTCTGTAAATCGTGAAATTAGGCACTTTCACATTTTAGTCGTGCAACAAAGGCCAAAAATGATGCACGTGCAAAATTGTCGTTTTGCTTATTAAACCTATTGCTTTTTTTTGAAGTTATCGTTTCCGTTGCCGTCGTCGGATCTTAAGGTCTCTAATAAAAACTAAAACAAACTCTTACATGTAAGCATTGAAAAACAGTATAACTGAAAGAAACTTACCATTTCATCTGCTTTTTGTGTTTCACTAGTTTGTTTGCTGGCATGGAAGTAGGCAAGAGCCACAGAGAAGGCAAAATTTGGAAGCTGAGACAAGTTTCTGTGAGACTAAAAGCAAGAAAAGAAATTCTATAAAGTTACTTTGCTGTATTTAAAACTGAACAAACAAGGACTGTTGAATGAAGTCAGACATTTATACCTCCCACTCTTCAAAGAGTCTGATAAGGAAACTAAACTGCTCAGATCTTAAGGCATAAAAATCAATCATAAGTAAAACTCCAAGGGGGTCTTCTTCTGGATCCAGGCTGAAAGAAAAAAACAAGGGAACCACATTAAACTAACGGTTGCCATATCAAGATCTACAAAGAGAGTGTAAACTACAAAGTGTTTTTACAGACCAAGCCCCACGAAAGTTAAGCAGTATGTTAGATTTATGAGATTTCATGAAACAAACAACATCAATGAGGGTAATTGGAACTTCTGAGAAAAGGCAGCATCACTGCAACTCTAAAATTCGTTTTTAAGGAACAAGTAGAGTTACACTTTGGTATTTCTGGAAGGTTAAGTAAATGGAGTTGGGACCTCAAATGAAACATTTACGTATACAACACTCAGAAAGATGAAGACTGCTGGCATTACACACTTTCAGTTTCTGATTATACAAGAAATGTGTAATTCAGTTGCTAAAATAGCAGCTGGCCTTGTATTTTCACTTTGTAAAACCCTTTTACCTGAGCAGAAGTTTGCACAACTCCAAAGATGTTCTGTAGCAGCCTAAAATGAGAAAAAAAGAACGACGTCAACTTGTAAGGCATGACAAGGCAAACTTCACAGTAACAAAGCACTTTATTACCTTTTTGCCCAACAAAGATGATTTGACGAAACAGAGCAATAAAGAAGGACCTAAAAAGATACTTTATACATGAGATCTTGCTAGTGGCAATTAAAGAAGATGAACAGGTTTTAGCACTGCAGTATTGCCTAAAGTTATATTTCAGTACTTTTTACAATGGAAGCCTAAATATATAACAAAGTAGCAAGGTACTAGAAAATTGTAATTGTTATAATGGGCTTACATAAAACCAAAAAAATGGAATTGAGTTTCAAGGACGAATAAAATCTTCATTTCATTTCTTTTACTTCCATCAGCCTCAGAGCCAAGTACTGGGTATGAATTTTGATGATTTGAAACTGACCAACACTTATTTACTTCCTTTATCTAATTAGGTTATTTAATATGTCACCTGTTTTCTGCCCTCCTGTAGTCAAGTCTTGTGTAGCCCTGTGTGAGACTAAACACAGTGTGAAAACTTCTTTCAAGACAATACAGGGCTCTTTCTGAAATAAAAAAAAAATTATAATACAAATCAGGAGACGATTGGGATGCTCACAATGCCAAAATTAATGTTTACTTCATCTTTATCATAATTATGGTTCTTGGCATTGAAAAAAGGTGTTGTTATCTTTGAGTTTTAGAGAGTACCATCTTAAAGGATATCCTGGATATAGAGGAAGTATTATTGAATTTCAAACTCTATTACAGTGCAGACACTCAAACCTAGACACATGAAAAAAGATTGCCCAATCACAACATTTTCTGAAAACAAAAGAATACCAAGTTTTTTTGCAAATGGACCAATAACATTCATAAATTTGAGGGCTGTTTCCTGAGAGGTCAGGTAAGTTCAAATGGTTTAAAGTTCACATCCGTTGCATAGTTAAACCTGTTTTTTTATTGTTCAGTTTGCAAAAAAAACTTGAGAATCTTTGGTTGTGAGAAAACGTTGTGAATGGACAATCTTCTTCAGAGTGTCCCACCCTTGGAGACGAGTGGCTGCTTCAAAAAGTTGGTCACTTTATCGAGACACTGTTGACAGTGATTTACTGACAATTTTGTCCAGGTGGACTTTTGTACCTGGCCCCTAAATAGAGCGAGGTCACTGAACGGGTTTCGTTTCAGGCCGGATGCCGGACACAACATCTGGTTGTTTGACATGTAATGTCCTGTAGTTGACACACTAAATAAGTATTTTTTAAGTGCGAAAATCATTTCTCCTTTGATTTAAAATTCCGATGAGTCAATGCAACAACTGGACTGGACATTTTAATTACTATCTGTAAACCATCTGTCTTTGGGGTTTTCGTACACTCCTTCTGATTGGAAATTGTTTTGGAATCACCTTAAAAAATAAATAATATTATTATAATATTGCCAAGTCAAATATATAATTTTTTGTGAGCAATTTTTGATGCCTTAAAAGACTTTCCCCATTAACCAATTCCAGTCCAGGGAATGCAGGAAATTGCATTTTAGAGAGTACAATTTTAAAAATTTCCCAGGGAAACATGTTCTCCAGACCCCTTGCCTGTGGCATGAACAGTGCAAGTCTGCCAGCTGAACTTCTGTATCCAGTACTTCCAAATGCTACCAAAAACCCTGACTGAATAGGAAGTCACTTAACAGAGGTTTGATTGTATTACCACAGAGGAGGTAAAGGCAAGACAGTATTTTAATGTAAACCCACCAATAAGTTCTGCAGCCATTTGGAAATCCTCACCCATTTTACAGATTTCACTGAGTTGCAGCAAGGAATCCACGTGATAAGGATGCGTATTTAAGATAGCCTGCAACAAAATATTATCACAGCAATAACCATCTCTGTAAAAGAACAACAATAAAGGCCAGTTGCAAATGTAATTATTGTATTCTTAGGGTTTCTAGCTTATTTCATTTTATAATTGATATATTCTACCAGTGAGATTTCCATAGTTTTTTATTAAGTAAGTAGCATGCAAAAAGGGTGTTACTTGAGTACTTCTTACATATACATTCTGGGATATAGTAATTTCTATTATTGTCTTTTATATTTGTAACCTTTTTTATATGATTATTATTTTCATGTATTGTATTGTTATTTATTATTATTTTTGTCATGTGTTTTATACATGAGCCTCCAGCTCGGATACTCAAGGCACCCCTATCCCACACTATGACACCAATAAACTGATTGCCTGATTGATTGATTGATTGACTGATTGAATCAGCCCACACCTGACTTTTTTAAAAAGCTGCAAAAAAGGGATTTTTTTGGGAGTGCAAGGATTCTCAGATGTGGTCCAAACATTGCTGTAGAGGACCTGGATGTTTTCTTTGTTTCAAATTTGTGGGATAACTAAATTAATATAACATAATGTTATTCATTCATTCAATAAGCTCAACATTTTCCATCTTTCAGATGAATCACCCCCTGGCTATACAAAGGATACATTTGACATAATACGCTGATCATGATCCCAAAAGGAGAGAAGATACATGTCAAATATGAAGTACAACAACCAACACCCCTGGTCAAAACTCTTGGAAAACTAACACAATTGCTGGTTTTCAGTGTCACGCCATTCAAAATAGATTAAATAAAAATCAAAACCATTCGACAGATAAAGTCCAGAATCTTAGAAATGAAAGGAGGTAAATATACAAAGACCCTCGCCAAGATTTGGGTCGAAGGAATAATTTGTGTACGAGATATCCGAAGAAATGTTTTACCCAAATTTATAGAGCTTTGTATGGAGACACCATGCTGGAGCTCATCCGGATGAGCTCCAACATGGCAGACGGAAACCAACAGAAACATCTGTTACCGAGTTTGCTACAAAAGCGTGAATTTATTCTTCGAGAAACTCATAAACATTAAAGTAATACTTTTTCTAATACATGAACTGTTTAGATAGCAAAATTTCCTAAAATAAGTCATTTTTTTAACGTACATGACAGCTCTCTTGGCCGGCGATGATGTAAATGGCGCGTCACGCAAAAGCTTAGAACTTCAAGCGTACACAAAACCAAGAATCCTTTTGAAGCGAAAATTTGCATGAAAATTAGTTTTCAGCTGCTCTAATGCATCGTGAAAGTAAAATCTCGGTAGGATCGATAGTTTTTTAGTTTGAATTTTGGTGACGTCATGTGAAAACCAACAATAGCTCATCAAAATGATGCATTTTCCCTACCCTCACCCCCTGGTGCAGTGTTGACAATCAACATTTTTAGGGGAGGTGGGGGGGGGGGGGAAGGCAGCAGAAAGTGGCTCTTATAACAACATTCCCAAGCTTTTATAAGAGGTAGAAAATGAGTTAATTTACAATAGTGCATCTTTGTGCCTAATTTCCTCAAATGTCCCAAGATATTTTGACCGTGGTTGTAGCTTCCATCTATTAAACTCCAATCATTTGGTAAAGTGAATGTATGTAAATAGTTAATTGTATGTGACAATGACCTTCCCCAACAATTCAGTTATTGCCACAAGTGGGTGAGATAAACAGAATATCTATCTTAAGGTAATTCCCTTGAAATTATTCTACTATCTAACTTTTTTTGAAACTTGGCATACTCAACATTCACGATATGAACATTAAAAAAATGCAATAAAAAAATGGGGTCACCGTGCTTGTTTACGCACCAGCAGGCTCTTAAACTGGGGTATTTTTACTTGCTGTGCGTTAAAAATTTGATTCCCCTTCTTACAGACTTAAGTTTTTGTTACTTGAAACACACAAAATTTTATCTTGAACATAAAGCTTCTTTTATTCAAGTAAGTAGTATTGCTACATTTAATTCGGTTTTGATTGCCTGGTTGTGGGGATATTGCACTTTTTCGGACAGTTCCGTGGTTAGCTTGAAGTCCTCGCCTTGACCCAATTACACCAATTATGAAACTATTTTCCCAAAAAAAATCATGTTCTACTATCAAACTTCTTTTCTTCTTCAAATATATTCTTTATTAAACCGTTCTTAGCAATTACCTGGGAAAAAAATTGGGGGTCACCGTGCTTGTTTCCTCACAAACTGCTGTGAAAGGTGGACATGGTTTTGAGATCGCAGTCAGGATGGATAATTTGCGTGGCGGGGACTGGGGCGAGATATAAAATAACGCCCATCGTGTTCGAAGTATGTACTCGAGATCAAGCTTGTTTTCGGTTGTTTTTATGTGTTTGATATCACCAACACAGAAATTCAAACTGGAAAAGAGTACATTAAATACCAAGGAATAAGGTAAGTCAAGATTTGATGAGATTTTGAGGTTATGAATCTTTATTTTGCACTATTTTGTATCGCTGGCGTTCTGTTTAATCCCAGTGAGCTAGGGTTTGACTCTTTTGCTTTTGCAAAATAATGCTTGACAAAGAAACTTGAAGAAACGACTGTTGATTCCTATCCTTCATATGTTCACTTGTTTGGTTTCTATACACAGCAAAATGTGAATTCAGCAGCAAACTTCGTGTTTACATCAAAGATTGGTCTCCATTGTGTGGTTCTGGTGCTACGGTGGGTCTTATTTGTTCCAGAGATATTTGTCTCTCCACTGTCGGAGTTTGAACAACATATGTACAGTAGCAATCCCAGGTCAGATACTGGCTCAATAATGCAGTTCGAGAGCCGTAGAGCTGTACCACAGGCTTCACAGCCCCCATAATCCAAAGCCTCAGCCAGGACATTTTAATAATTCCACAACTCGATGGCCGCGAAGTGATAAACCACTGCAGACTTCGGGATCAAGCACATTTCTTTCATTTTCTTGTTTTTCGATAGCAAATCAGGAAGCTGTCAGCCGATCTGCGGCATCATTATTGCGAATAAAAGCTTTAGCTCTGCAAAAGCAGCCCTTGTTTGTTCTTTTCGCGCTAGTGGGAAGAACCGCCGCCATCTTGGATGTGCCAATGTTATGCGCAGTAGAGGGTGCACAGTGCAAAACAAGGGAATTACCTTAAATCTATCTAAAGTTACAAAAACACTGAAAGAAAGAACTGAATTTCATCACTCACGGATATGTTGTTGGGGTTTAGAGATTCCACAGCATCAAGAAACAGAAACTGGACTTCTTGGTAGGAAGGAGAATGCTCAAATTCAAAATAGGTGTACCTACATCAGTGTAAAAAGGAATGACAGGAAAGGCGATTGTAAGAAGGAGGATGTTTGAATTAAGGTACATGCAACTGTACTTTAAAATAATAACATCACAAAAGAAAAGCCACCATGAGGAGAAACGTTTACATACAGCGAAGATCTAACCAAAAGCAACAACCACAGTTAAGTTGATAAAATTACAACAAAGATGTTTGGTGTACAAATTTTCTCCTTATTTGCCTGGAATTATTTTTTTATTGTTGTTGGTCATCTACTTGACTTTATTTGATGGAAAAAAGTTAGCACATTGACCTTGAAGATTTTTATTTAATTAATAATATTTTTAAACAAAAGGGGCTGGAACAGTTGTTAAATATTATTACACCAATAATTTTTTCTCTACTTTCCCAGTTACCACCCTGCCAGCAGATCCTAATTCCTTTCACTTGCTCAAATGTGGCTTTTTTGAAAAAGATTCTGCATGAATCAAGCAAAATCTTTGTTGGGCATGCACTACATATTGTGAGGATACACTTGCAAACTCAGGCCTAATAGCCATGTGCTTGGTACAGTGGGCTCAGTTATAACCAATGGCTAACAAATAACGGATGCTTGCACTCAAAAAACAGTTTGACGAGAAAAACAAGATTGACTAGACCAGAATTTCAGGCTGCGGCAATAACTTCAAAAGCTTGACACTATTATGGCAGAGCCTCTTGTTCTCCTCTTTAGTCAAGAAGAATACAAAAGAAAGGTCTGCGCGCAGGATGGCCAGTTACATGTGGGGGTCTGTATGAATGGTAGTAGTCACGACAATGTCAATCTCTCTGCTTGGCTGAGGAGGTCATGGGGGTTCCCAGTGGTGCCAACAGTCGACCTCTATGCGTTTTCATGCTTTGCGCTCCTGTGCCAAAGTACAAATTTTATGTGGAAGTGGGGGATTTTTGGGATTGATAAGTTTTGCAGCATATATATTCGTGGAATAGAATTTTATTTTCATATTTAACAAAGGTTCACAGTACATTATTTTATAAAAACTTACCCATGTTTGCTATCACTAATATTCATACTTATTCCTGCAAAGCAAACCATTATAAGTTAAGTGAATAAATAATAATTTTATTAAAAATAATTGGACTATGGTTACTGGATTTCCTGCATTTTGATTGACTCAACAGATCAGAATTCATAACCCTGCTGAGACCATACAGCTATTTCGAGAAAAGGTTGTCGGAAAAAATGTGCACCCGACAATCCCGAAAGGTAATAATTATGGGATATGATCAATACACTATTTCTGACTCTGTAGCTGTCGAACCTACTTTTGTTGCTTTCTTTTAGCACTCGTGAACATAAGTCCATAGCTTCTCGTGTCATTCTTTTACACTTTACTAAAGAACAGTGAATTCAAAACCACCCAAAATACCTTTCGGCATTGTCGCGTGCACTTTGTCAAACAAACTTTCTTGACATAGCTGCCAAAACACTATTGAGCTCGTAAATTTTCCCATGGATGAGACAACAACCAAGAAATCATTTTGTGGTGTAAAATATTTAAGTAATAATAGATGACTAAAAGTACAACACTGGCAAAACAGAAGTCTGCAAAGTATAAAAAGTGTGATGTGAAATTACCTTGACCAGCAACAGGATTGGTACAAGGTTACCATCAAGAAATTTAACTTACTATCTGGCCTATTTTGCTTCTCTAACAGAATTGCCTTTGACATTGGAGAAATTTCTTAGTGACATTTCAACATTTAACCCCACGTGTTACTTAGACAATTAAAAACTGACCTGTTGCTCCCATACGAGGCCATGTTGGTTTAGGTGTCACTAGTCTGTGGATAGAAAAATATATCACATTGACAAAAGAAAGCGAAAGTAATCATCCAGCACAGTCTATAGTGGTCCTTAATTGAACTGTTGTTGACAGTGCCTGAAATTTCAGCAACTTCAAAACCAGACTCAAAGTGAGACTACTATGTTAGAAAAGGGTGGTGGGTGTTTGTGTTATAATCTCAACTGGTCTGATCCAGGTTTTGTTAACAGCTGTGTTTTAACAAGTTCTCTGTGTATCAAAGTCTCACCTTTTTTGGTTCAAAGTGATTTTTAAAAGTTTCAAGAATCTCGGTTTTGTGCTTTTGAAAGACAAACATTTGCTAAACCTTATATTTAAACCTACACACTGCTTAGTTCATTCCATGAATATGAATAAACCAACCTTGAGGAGTGATGGTAGACTCGATGATGTGCTCGTCTGTGCCTACAAGAAGCATATCAACAGTTTTTGTAAATATAAAATGAATGTCGTTCTAGGGAGAAAGAAGCATCTCAGATAAAAATAAAAGTATGTATCATTAACAGTAAAATACTATAATAGAACAATGCAATCCAAAACAAAACTATCCTTTCAGTAATAAACAAACCTGTTTTCTGCACGAACAACATGAGATCCAAATCTCTTTTTCATCTCATTCTCTGCATTCAAGTTCCTGGTTGAAACAAATATCAATAATTTCGTAACATCTTATAATGTAATTACTCGAATACGCATCGTGGCACTTAAAATCATGCCTCAAATTTGGTGCTTATATGAGGGTGGCATTTATTACAGCTTGTATCAGTGCCATGGTGCGCATTCAGGAAAGGTGCTTCTTTGAGTGAATATGGTTTTCAAACACCAAAAAGAAGAAAATTCTTTTTTTAATGATGTGAAAAATTTACACACTAAAAAATGCAAGATGAAAGAACTATCAAAGACATTCATATTTCATTTTAATAATTTTCAAACAATTTAATAGGATGTATTACCTTAAATTATGTTGTTTGTAAAGCAAAAGGAGATAAACAGTCACTTAGGCTCCCTTCAGTATAGTAACTGCATGCAAAATAAAAATCTTACCTATGTTCCACACCAAGCAAAGGTTTGCTATAGAGAGACCTTGATGTACTCTGTCCAAATGTTGCTACTGGAGCTGGTTTTGAAGGCAGAAAAAAAAATTGACTCATCCATTTCTGTATCCTAGTGAGACCAGTTAATAAATTTTGTACTGGACCAATAATTTTGAACCAGTTTAAAAATAATTATTGTACCAATACAAAAAAATTGGTGCCAAGAGCAAAATTGAACTACAACATCTACAATTTTGCTATTTAGTATCCTTAACAGGGTGTCTTTCTGGACTGGAAGCTTTGAACAGTGTGTAATGTAGTTGGAAAGAACTTTTTGACTCCAAAATAAACATCTATAAGAATTAACTTGTTTTTATTTTATATCATACTCCTTGTTCCTAACCTTGAGTAGGGTGTGATATTTGGGCCTCACTATTAAGAGGGACCATGGAAAATGGTTTCTTGCCCTAAACAGGGTAACAAAATAAATGGCACGTTTCCTTTTGGGCAAAATAGGAAGTCCCCCCCTTTGAGGGATAAGATGCTCTGTCTTAGCTTTATTATTATGTTTTTTTATAAATTACATATTTTTTCTCACCAGGCATTTCTTCCTGTTTTTCTGTATCCTGTGAATGTTTCACTTCATTGTTTTTTGCACATTCAGTGCTGTTCTTTCCATTCTAAATATAAAAAATAATGTTTTCTTCACATTATTTAATTTAAGTATTAACTAAAACAAGCACCTGTAGAAAAAGAATGGTACCTTTCAACAAAATGGATTGTTCATTTTTATTGAGTGTAAGAGTGTAAGGCCATGTTTGATCGACACTGTTTTTTACTGCCTTAGTGGGAATAGATCTGGTACTGGAAACAATTTCCCTCAAAAACAATATAATTGTCTTGCTGCTATCTTAATAACTAAGATAATAATTATTAATGTTGTCAGATCATGGAAAGCATTAATTTGGGATGAAACTGCAAAGCAATATGGATAATCTTACTAATTTCAAAAATATATATTGTATTTATTTGGCTATAAGCCGAGACCCCAAACTTTGAACATGTAGACTCTGCATAACTTCTGTGAAAACACATTAAATTTAACAAACAGCTCCTTTAGGAGCCACCACATTCTTAAAAGTCAATAACCAATGATTGCATATTGTTTCGTTACTTTAGCTCAGCTTATAAGTAAATACATCCCGATTTAGTAAAGTTTCCATGCGCTAGAAAAAATTTTTTTTCAAAAACTTTCAGCTATAAGCCAAGACCCCCTCTAGTACCCAAATTTAAATTCACTTCAGTTTTAATTTGTGTAAAAATTGCTTGGCTTATAGTCGAATAAATACAGTAATGCAAATGTTTGTGACCTTTATACACTGCACTAAAAACTGTGAATATTGTGATCAAATTTTTAAAGAATTAATAGCTAGCCACATGCATGTACCTTATAGTCCTGTCACATAGGCTTGAAGCCCCCGGGGGTGGGGGGGTGGGTGGTACTTCCTTATAAGAGGCTAATGGGGATGTGCCACTGGATGGGGTCACATTTTCACGTCTGGATTGACTATAATGGGGTTGCATTTTCAATGGCGTTACCAGAACGGGGTCGCACCTTTTCGGATTTTTGGGGTAAAAAAGTTCTTCAAATTTATGGTTAGCAAACATAATAGAATGTTTGTACTGTAGGTGGAAAGTAAAGTGTTCTTCATTCAATATAAGGTAGGTACATAAATAGAAAGTGACTATGGTGGGATCAAGAAAATTACTTTTGCCCAAAAGTGACTAAAATGGGGTTTATTATTGGCCACAAAATAGACTGTAATGGGGTAGATGCTCTGAGAGGCCAGCGGCACATACCCAGCAAGAATTAACCCTAGTACCCCCCTCCCCCTCGGGGCTTGAAATCTTAAAATCTGGCAACAATAATTGAATCAGCTGTACACTGACACTTTCAGGATGAAGAGTTTCCACCAAAATTTCACTCAAGTGTCATTTACATGGAATGTCCACATTCGTTAGGAAAATTAATAGTCTTTAAAATTCTGGGTGCATACATGTATTTTTGGAAAATCCAAATCCTGATTTCCGAATCCAAAAAATCCACTTTCGGATTCTCCCCCCAAAACACATCCTTTGTACTGAAGATTATCACACTCACATTGGTAACTTTCCCACTTTCAATTTCACCCTTTCCTTTCTTTTTCTTTTTCTTTCTCTTCTTTTTGGCACCTTGTTTTTCAGCAGGCTCTGTTGAACTTGGTTTCTCTTCTGCTACACAATTTTCAGCGGTTTCGTTCTGATTTTCTTCGTCTTGTTCATCCTGAGAATCTTCAACTGATTGTTCATCATCTACATTTAACTAAAACAGAAACGCTGTAAACATACACGTCACAACACAGTCTGCAACTGGTGCAGTTTATAGAATTAGAACCGGCATCCGGTATTTTACTTACCAAATCGAAAGGATTAACTGCGACTTTCTGTTTCTTCTTTGACTTAGCCGACGTGAAGTTCAATTCATCTTCTTCCTCTTCTTCATTATGTAAAATTTCTGGTTCCTTGTCACCCTGTAATTTCCTCAAAACACGCGAAGACATTCTTCGACATTTTCTTTTAGGCCACAAAGCGCTACGACCTCGCAGCCACGCAAATGGCTAAGCAGCCAAGCCCTTTAGACCAGTCTCAACTCACGTGACGTAGGGGACCTGTATCGGAATGGGGAACAAGAACAAGATGTCTTTTCAAAAAGCCTGCTTTTTGCTTGTAATTGGTTCTGTTTTGATTCCATTTATCAGTGGAGTTAACGTTGACAGCTCTAGACTTAAGCAATTTTCTCACATCAAGACAAAAACGCCTGCAGCCGTGCAAGAACAAGCTGTCATAGACCTCATAACAAGATTGATCGGTCCTACCTACGCCTCCAAATTCACCATAATAGTAAATGCCAGCTTTGGATTTCAGCAAGATCTGGATACGTTTGAATACTTTACCAACGAAGGAGATGAAAAACTCGTCATTACGAGCACGAGTGGGGTTGCAGCCGCTCTAGGATTTGGACATTTTCTCAAGTACAGATGTTTTGGACATGTGTCATGGAGCGGGGACCAGCTGAAGATCCCGGAACCGTTTCCAGTTGTAAGAAGTCCTGTGAAAGTAACCAGTCCAAACAGGTATTCTGTCAAGAAACATTGAGTCTTTTACTGTTGCGCATCTCCCAAAGGAGCGTCTTTAGCTAAACCCCAGAATACCTGGCCACTGCATAGTCTGCTACACAGCCGTTTTTAGTGTCGTGGGGTAGGAGCGTTGCGTGACGACACTAAAAACGGCTGTGTAGCAGACTAGCTACTGCATGTCTAACATATACATCTGTAAAAGATGCTTCCGTAGTTTTGCAGTCGTCAAATTATATTTTTTACATAACCAAATTATGCAGGGGCCTCGTGTCCCACAAAACAAATAAGAGACCTTTTTTTTTTTAATGCTCTTTTAATCTTTTGCATTTTTACAGTTGTATGCCATCATTTTGATGTGAGCTACATGAAGGTCACATGACTCAATCGCACAAAAGGCCTATTGATCCCCTCAGAAAATCTCAGAGGTGACCCCTTCAGAAATTCTCATTGTATTGGGAAACTGGAATGTAATGGCCCCCAGGGGCAGTGGGTGGGTAGTTTTCCCAATTTTGGGTATGAGGGTGCTAACAAACTACATGCTTTATTTTTTTATTTTCTAGAATTTAAGATCCTGCTTAGGATCAGTTGACCTTGCATTACATACTATATTCTGGAAAAAAGAGGTCTGCAACATGTCCCTACTTACTGATAGGCCCTATAAAAAAGTGCCCTATCTGAGCTATTTTCACTTCGTGGAAAAATACAAGATTATAACTATTTGTTTAAAGTTCTGATCAGTTGGTTGCTTGTGTATATCCAGATTGGCTGAATTAAAAAGCTAAATATTTGTTTTATTCTACTTGCTATAATCACATTTCCCTACTGTTAGGTTCCGCTATTACCAGAATGTGTGCACAGTAAGCTACTCTTTTGTGTGGTGGAACTGGACACGTTGGGAACGCGAGATTGACTGGATGGCTATAAATGGCATTAATTTGGCCCTGGCATTTAATGGACAGGAAGCAATATGGCAAAGAGTTTACCTGAGGATGAATCTTACACAACAAGAGCTTGATCATCATTTTGGGGGACCAGCTTTCCTTGCATGGTATGTTTAGAAACAATATTTAGAGTCAACTCTTCCTAATAAGGACTGGCAATGGGACTGGGACTGGCATATTTAAAAATCCCAGATAATATTTTTTCCAACCATCCCAGATTTTACCAGTTTTATTAATGACAATACAAAATCCTAGACATCCCATATCATATGGGATGGCCAGTGACTAACTGGAACAATTGGACGTGTTTCTATTTTGCTGGACTTTTCCCAGATATAGTCAACTATCATTCTTGGCATTTGACAACTGAAGATGTTTACTGTTTCTTATGTTGATGATTGTTTGCAATACTTTCAGTACCAATCCTCAAATTGCTTGGCTCCAAACTCCTCCCTCATGGTACAGACTGCTGAATTTTACTGACTTATCAGTCAAATTTGGATTGCTTATGGAAACACCCCTTTTTACCATTTGGGATTTCCAGACACTGATTTAGAGAGGTGTATGCCTTATTATAGAGAGTCAAAGAAAGTGAATGAAGAATGGCAGGGAGCGATTTAGATGTCTGTTTAAAAGCGGTTGTCACTGAAGTCAATTTTTGGTTTATTCTCTGACCATTGCCAAGTCAATCGTAGTGTTTTATCATGGAATGGTTGGTAAATTGTTTGAAAAATATCTAGATACCCTTAGAGATTTCTTCTAATTTGACCTTCTGTACACACCCTGCCATCTCTCGCAAAGCCCTCCTACAACACTTCAATATTTTTAAAGTAAAAGAAGTTTTTATCGTAAAAATTTGCAACATTCCTCTCTTAAGCATGAGCATGAGCATAAGGACATATATGCACATGCAGAATGGCATATCTGACTCAATTCTCGACACCAGTTCTCCTCAATCCGATGATAAACAAGATGGCTGATGAAAACAATGTCTTACCACAGCCTTGTGCTTATGTTAACCCCATTCTTACTAGTCAAAACTATGACATAAGCATAAGCATAAGCACAAGAAGAACAAACATGTCCAGTCTTCTAGAGTTGTGCTTATGTTTATGCTTATGTTGCCGGTGTTCTCACTTGCCTAGACATGTGCTTGTGCTCATGCGTATGCTTATGTGCTAGTGAAAACCAGGCTTTCTTGAATAAGAACAATTCTTTAAATAACTTTTGATTCAGGTCACGGATGGGTAATATCAGAGGCTGGGGAGGGCCTCTGTCATCTTCTTGGCATTCAAATCAGTTGGCTTTGCAGCATAAAATATTGGACCGGATGCGAGAGCTTGGCATGACTCCTGTGCTACCAGCTTTTGCTGGGCATGTTCCTAATGGTCTTTTGAGAGTCTATCCAAATGCCAATGTTAGTAGACTTGGTGACTGGGGTAAATTCAACAGTACATACTGTTGTACATACCTTTTAGATCCAAGTGACTCGCTTTTTCAGGTGAGTAAGTCTTTTGAAAACACATTTTTTGGCTTTTCTCACAGGTCATGAATGGGTATTATTAGACCCTGTCTACACGAATGTGGATATTTTTGAATCCACAGTTATTTTTTACACAAACTGGCCTTCCACCCACACAAAACCAGTGAGTCTGCTCACTGAAACTGCATCTTTTTGAAATTGTGCTTTAGAGTGATTTAAGGCCCTGTCTACATGAATCTTGACCATTGACAAAAATATGCAGTTTCAAAAATGTCCAGATTCTTGTGGATGGGGACTGGTCTTGGATTGGATGCAGTTGTTTGGCATGATGCCTGCGGTGCCATCTTTTGGTGAACATGTTCGTGATGCATTGTTGAGATTCTATCCAAAACCTAATGTTACAAGGCTTACAAGTCAGAACCAGTTGAATTTAAGAGTACATACGTACCTTTACACATATCCCCTAGATCCTACTGAACTTCTTGCCTGTAGCTTGACTTTATCTGTTACTTTTATTTACGAGCAAAAGCTGGTATATATGAAACTCAGGTCATCTTCCAAAACACCCTTTATCAATGTGTACGTTGTTGTGAAATCATCCTTTTTCTTCTTACTTGTGGACATCAATTTTGTTGCATGTTTTCCATCAAATTGCCAGTTTTTTAGGCCAAATTAGTCGCATATCAAGAATTATTTTGTGTGGTTACGTAATGCTACTAGTGAGCTCAGTGCAACCACAAAGACAATGGAAACAAGAGAATGAGCAAAACAAAAATTCTGAATGTGCAGCACACCTTTTGGCAGGTTTCTTTGCCATCCTCACATAACTAACATTGTCAAACTTCTTTAGAATGGCAATGTGATCATTGCTTTAATCTCCAAGCTCGTCGTTTCGTCAGTGGCAGTCTTCGTGACTTTGATTTTGTCAGTAATACCCATGCAGAGGCTCATGGGCTGTTAATTACTAAGGTGACACTTAGCAGTGAAAGCTGGTGATGCAAAAACAAATCCTAAACTCTTTTAGTATAATTACATCGATGAATATCGAAAATAGAGCGCTGTGATTGGCTAGGAGCTTCGCTTTATCCCGCTATAATCACCGCGCAGTGATTATAGCATTGAAGGCTAGCAGTTTTCAAAATGGCAGCCAGATTTTTTTATGTTTCGGGGTCGGAAATTGATCAATAATTTTATTTTCTCGAATAATCATCAATGTAATTATACTAAAACAATTAGTCGCCTCAGGCGATGTGAATATTGGTGAATAGTCACCTCGACTTCGTCTCGGTGGCTATTCGCCGATATTCACGTCGCCTCAGGCGACTAATTGTTAAATAATATCCTTCATATCCAGTTATTAGGGGGCTGTTCATTATTAGGCTGAAAGAGACTTTCTCAAAAATATAGGATGTGGCTCATGGTTCTGCGTATATGCCTACTTTTTTTTGGTCTCAAATGTTATCCAATGGCCAACATGTCTGATTTGGTTAATTTGTCTCTAGGGGCTGGTTGTTTGTTATCTCTGGGGGTCAGGGCCAGCCATTTTGCTGGGGGTCATTTTCAGATAAGTGTACATGAGGGATCCTTTTAATAAAATTCATGAAAGTAGTACAAAGCAGTAAAAAGTGAATTGAAATATTGAATGTAGAAGCCCGAAGTAGTAAACACCAATCTTATGAAGTAACATGACTGTAGATAAAGGACTATTTGGTGAACTTTAGCACGATTTGCTGCTAGAATATTCATGTTTTCCACAGCAATCAGATAGGGGGTCACTTTCACAATCTGTAAAATTTGTGGGGGACCATAAAAAGCTAGGATAATTTTGTTTTTTTTGGGGGGGGGGGGGGGGGGTTTCTAGGCTTTCTCAAATTAGCTGCCCCCCTCACAGTAAAATTAATTAATAACCTAGTGTGAGAATGGCTTAGAATAACTAACATCTAATTGATGTTACATTGATGTCATGGCATTAAAAGGTTGAACAGATCACCAAAGAATTCTTCTTAGTAGTAACAGTGTTTTTAGAACAGTGTGGAGAAAATGTGTGTTGATATTACTTTGTTACTACTACTTGCAGCAAATTGGTGGAGCATTTGTTAAGGAACTGATCTCTGAATTTGGCACAAATCATATCTACAACACTGACACTTTCAATGAGATGACCCCACGGTCAAGTGATCCATCTTACCTGTCCAATGCCAGTAGAGCTGTGTACGAAGGGATCTTGGCTGGGGACCCAGATGCTATTTGGCTCATGCAGGGATGGTTGTTCCTGGATACTAAGTTTTGGCAGCCGCCACAAGTCAAGGCATTACTACAAGGTATTTTGTAAGCAGGCTGTACTGTACCTTATTACAGCGACACAATAATTTAGCGATTTGATGGTTTGGATATTTCACAACACGTAATTAAAAATTTCACGATTTGGCACAAATTTTGGATTGAGAGTCACTTTAATTTCACGTTGTGAGCATTCGCAATTTAATTTAACTTTTTATTAGGTCAAATAAAATGTCATCATTTGCATTAATTTTGGTATGTCAAAACTAAAAATAATATTATTGATGCACCAGTGGGTATATGTGACATTAGTAACATTAATAAAGAAAGAACTTCTCCCAATGTTCCCCAGAAGTTCATTCTTGTACATGAATTATTTACAGTCAATTATTTACAGTCAATTTATTATTGTCTATGTTAGCCACCATAAACAAGCATCACAAATTATTTTTATTAGTAAAGGTTTTTTTAACATTTTATTGTTCACACAATGTGAGTCGCCAAATTTTCACATCACATTATGTTTGCAACACTCCCTTATTGTTTGTATCACTTTTAATTAAAATTGCGAAGATTTGTGAAATTAAAGTTTCACTAAAATTTGATGTAATTATCAGGTATGCTCAGCTGCATGTACGCAGCAGGGGCTGGGCAGGTGGTTGTGGTCATTTTAATTTCATTAATTTAGATTTTCAACACTTCAATGATGTTAAGGCATGCTGAAAGCCAACACAATGGAGCTTAGTGCCAGCTAAAGTGCTGCCTGAAGGTAGAAACTTGTGGTAGTCACTGCAAGATATTATGCCACTAGTGGGCTTTTAAATTACATTCAGCAAGAATCAGATCAGTGAAAATACTGTGAAACAGAGCCTACAGTTTTTAGTCCTTATCTAAGAAGGTCTAACCATGCGCAGATTGAAGTGAATTATAGGTAGCAAAGTTTTCTTGGCCATTTTAAGGCCGACTGTTGATCCAGCCAGGAATGAAATGTGATCCTACTGTGCACCTAATCAACTGAGCTAAACAGTCCTTGGTCAGATAAATTTTGTTCTTCCCCTCCTCCTTTCCTCCTGTGTCCACTGCAAGTCAGTGAGACAGGTGTTTTGGGCCCACGTGGGGCTCATGCAGGATGTCTCTAGGTTGCAGCTATCGTCATTCATGAGAGTGGTAGTGATAGAACCCGGGGGGCAGGTGGGGGGAGGGGGTACTCCTTTATCCCTTTAAGTCCCAATAGTGTCCAAGATCAATTTTCTCCTTACAATAATTTTTATTTATCCATACACTGTAAAGAGATAAGTTATGAGAATCAATAAAATGATCACCCAAGAGAAAATGCTTTGATCTTTGAACAAATTCTCTCAAATAATTCTTTAAGGAAATGTATGGAGATCAGTTTGGAGAATTTGTATGTGGATACTGGGGCTTAAAGGGTTATATAAGCTCTTTAGGTGTGTGCAGCCATCCCATCAGGTAGGGTTTTTGCACCATTTTGGTCTGAAAACGGCTATACACTCTGCCCATTTTGTTCTGGAATTGGGTATGGTTTTTGAGGGAACTATGGGAATGTATGAACGTATTTATCATTTCAATTGCAAGTGAGTAAGAGAGAAAGAAAAATATGCAAATTCAAAATGGATTTGAATAATTTTTTTGTTTGCGCTCTAATCTAAGTAATGAATTAACATAATTTGTAATTAACATAATTTGGCCAGGTCTGAAACTGGGTATGGATTTTACAGGTCTGTTGTGAAAATGAGTGTGGAAAATTACATTTTTTGGTCTGAAATAGGGTCAGGATTTGGAGAACCAGGCAGTAAACCCCACCAAGGATTCACAGGAGTAGCCCCCTCCCCCTCGGGTGATAAACTAAGGAATGGCTTGCTTCAGTGAAAGCTCCTCAGAGTATATGGGCACGCAGGCTCCATATATATATATAGCAGTGCTGTTGATGTTATTTGTCTCTTGCTTTCATCACACTTTGTGAGGACCCTGAGGAAAGCTATTTAACTTTTATGTTATTTTCTTTTGACTGAAGGGGTACCTCAAGGCAAGATGATCATCTTAGATCTGCATGCAGAGGCAAGTCCAGTTTGGCAGAGAACAGAGTCTTTTTATGGACAGCCATTCATTTGGTGTATGCTTCACAACTTTGGAGGGAACATTGGGTTATATGGAGAGCTCACTAGTATCACTACAGGTATTAATAGTTTTATGGCTTTGAATACGTAAATACATGCCTTTAGGTCAAACTACTTGGAGAAGAAAACTATGGGACCAGATAGGTTTTCTTGTAAAAATATATAAATTGACTGGTAAATTTGAATTCCAGAAAGTGCTGTCCCCTTTTCTGGCAATATCCTGTACTACTGACATTATTTTACGCGATATCGCAATTAACGTCTTCCAAATTTGGCCAACACTAGCTGATGTCAAAGAATGAGGCTGGGCATATGAACCAATCAAAAACAGATTAATATTTTGAATGAATAATAGAAGAATTTAAAGTAACCACACCACTCCTCCCTTGCTGTTTGTAGGGCCCATCAATGCTGCTAGCGCTAAAGGCTCCACCATGATAGGTACTGGCATCACACCGGAAGGAATTGAACAGAACGATGTCGTTTATTTGTTAATGAATGAGATGGGATGGAGATCAGAGACCGTTAACGTTTCACAGTGGTTAGAGGCTTACTCTCAGAGGAGGTACGGAGGTGTGAATGAGTATACACAGCAGGCGTGGAAGCTGTTGGGTAGAAGTGTGTACAGTGCTACTTTTGGGCGTGGTCACACTCATTCAGTTATAGTCAACAAGCCATCGCTTACTTTAAAGTTTACGGAGTGGTACAATCCAGAGGATGTCTGGAAAGCCTGGGATGCCTTGGTTATGGCGGCTGACACCTTTGGAATGGTGAACCCTTATAGGTAACTACTCTGGTGATTTTTAATGTGATTTTTGCGACAATGTTTATACGCTTACTTTTCCCGTGCAATTTCAAATCATACCTGCAAACTGGCAGTGATTGCTTGGACAGGTGTTAATTGCGTGGATAGGCCATTTTAAGGCTGTATTGTGTTTGACTGGCTTTGTGTTATAAATAATTTTTTGCACTGCTGCCCAATTTTACAGTGTATATGGCGGTGACAAGGTACGAATCCGTGTATTATGAGGTTATCAAAACATTCCCACATAGTTGGAAAGAGCACGCCGAGCTATACAATGTCTCCAAGTTTGGTTTTTATCAGGCCAGTATTGAAACGAGATACAACCAATCAAAAACTCCAAAATTACTAAGAAATATATAGACATCTGGACAATGTGTGGCAAACCATACATTTCTTGTAGTAAGTGAATTGCTGTATCTTTTTCATTTTTGGCCCAATTAACACCAAACTTAGGGATTCAAAAAAGCTTGATATGCTCTTTCTGACCGTGTTGTGTTGTTAATCTCATAATATGTAGCCTCGTACCCAGTTTCCCACCGTATGAAATCCGGCAATTGGACTGTTTTTGATGCAGTTTCTTGTGCAACTTCTTAACAGCCAATAAAAGAAGAGTTAGCGCCCCGTAGTGCAAGCGTTCCAGTCCCAAACGAACCTTTAAATGGCCAACAGACTGTTGTAAGGAGCGATGAATCCACTCATCTCACCAGCAAATCATCTCGCTACCACCAACGGTGAAATAAATGACTAGTTGTAAATATGCCACAGACAAGTATTTGGCAGTTTGCCTAAATAAATGTATGGCGTCGACGCCATATGTGGGTTGAGTTTTTTGTTGGTTCTCTTCTTTACTCCGAGAGGTTTTTTGGCCCTCCCCTCAGAAACCAGCATTACCAAATCCCAATTCGACCAGGAATCAGGTAGACGAAGAACCACCTAGTGGATGTGCTACCGACTCTAAATCGTTATTTATTTAGTTAGATGTAATTTTCAATGCTTGTTCATCAGTTTTATCTTGTTTCATGTTTGAAGGTACGACTTGGTGGACGTAACGAGACAGTCTCTTCAATTGTTGGCCATAATCCCCTATAATAACTTGGTGGATGGTTATATTAATAACTCCACGTCCGCCGTGCAAGCAGCTGCAATGCAGCTGTATGAAATCTTTACAGACATGGATGCTATTCTCTCATCAAACCAGTATTTCTTGCTTGGTGGGCACTGGCTCAACCCAGCAAAGGCCTTGGCAACTAACACGCAGGAGCGAAAGTTGTACGAGTACAATGCCCGTATTCAGGTCACTCTGTGGGGCCCAAACGCGAATATCGAAGACTACGCCAACAAGATGTGGGGAGGGCTTGTCTCGAGTTACTACAAACAACGCTGGGTCCTTTTTGTCTCCTTCCTTCTTGATTCAATTTCGCAAAAACTTCCATTCGACAAAAAGAAGTTTGATGCTGCGTTATTTGACCAGGAAACTAAGTGGACTCTTGGTAATGAATTGTATCCTGACAAATCCGTCGGCGACACTTTGACGATTGCCAAAATGCTGCATGGAAAGTACCGACCTACGACAGCTTAGTTAGCGATTTTCGTTTTACTTTGAAAATTGATTTCCGTAAGTGTTATGAACTAATTATGGTAAAATTCACGCACGTGTGAACTCGCGTACTTCTTTGGTGAGTGGTGCTTAAATATAACGTACTGCATTAGTTGGACTTTCCGAGGTGCACTTTCTGGGGAGGGGCCCCTTATTTCTAGACCAAACTGAGGCCCGAAGGGCCGAAAAAAATATTTTTCGAGACCGCCCCACCCCCTTAAAGTTGTTTGCTATATTTTCCAAAAAGTGTCCATAAAATCCGGTTGGAAAGTCAGCGGAACATGACTTTCAGGTCGTTCTAGTGAAAAATTTCCGGAACGAAAAATTTCGGGAGAAAAGGAATTTCTAAAAATGTAGTTTCCCGTCGGAATGTTCCATACCAGTTTCAGGTTTTCGCGGCCGTTTTTCGGTAAATTGAACTGGTTTGTACAAAATTTAATGGCAAACGCGTAATTCAGGGACGAAATTTACCAGTCCTGAATTTGCTTACCATTCGCCCAAACCGTGAACCGATCGGTTTGCCCATTTAAAAGGTAAACAACCTTTAAGATCCCCCTAATGAAACGATGTTTATCTGGGGTGGTCTAATCACTGTATTTTGTCTTCCCAAGTCTCGAGTTAGTTTCATTGTTCTCTGAATGCGGGAACGGCCTTTCAGTGATAAAGCTTTTTCAAAAAAAAGGCCGAATATAAAATAAATAAAATCAAAAATGAAATACTTCTTAAATTGACTAGCGTAGTGGAATCCTTATATGTTGGCAAAGAAAGTTAAAGAACTTTGTAGGAAAACTGAGTGTATTTGTAATGTATTCAAATAATTACGCACAAGTGACACTGTAGTTGCAATGTTTTTTTTCTTCTAATCAAAGGTTTATAGACTTTGTACTTTCTTAAAAAATCAATAATCAAGCATTAAATGCTTTTTTGTTTGAACCTTAAGAGACTGCTCTAATGGTTTATAGATTCGAATTAGCCCATTAATCGAAAAGCCATCTTGAGCGTTGAAAGAGAGAACAGTCTAGAAAACTGTGGACTCCGAGTAGTCCTACTCGCAGTCTAAGAAAACTGAGCAGTGGCGGATCCAGGGGCCCAGCGCCCCCTTTTTTTAGACCAAACTGAGGCCGGATGGGACGAACAAATGTTTTTTGGAGACCGCCCAACATCACCCCCCCCCCCCCCCCCCTCTTATTTCAAGGTCTGGATCCGGCACTGCTGAGCCCACATAAACGAGATACTTTTACATTACAGTGAACTCCGGGCCTGGCGTGCTTAGTTTCTGAATCCCTTCACGAACGAAACTCGGGAAATTTTGCTCTCGTTGGTTGTATTGTTTTTGTTTTGTGGCCCTAATGTCCAAGAGAAGTTGAAGAGAATTCGAAGAGTACTTTCGCAGTTGCTTGTTACAAACTGTTTTCCCGCGCTCATACGGGCTTGGCGCCAGCTACACCTACGTGCTTCGAATTCTGATTGGTTCATTTAACAGGTCATTTCCAAGCACGAAAAAGCCTCACTTTCAGAATGAGGGCGAGTACAAATTCGCAGATGACCTCGTCTGTAAAAGGGGGTTTGGAGCAACCCTGGCCAAACCATGCATTTTTGTTGTAGTTTTGTAGAAGAGCGTAGAACGCCCTTGGCAACACCCAGTCTTTCAATAACGTTCCACTTTTATTTACTCCTTATAATACAATCAAGCTGACAGACATATTGTTTTTTAGCACCATCTCTTACAAAATAAGGTTAGCATCACCGCATGAACACAAGCACGGACAAATTGGTCATAAACAGTGATATTTCACTAAAAAAAATACCACCCCAATCTCTCCCTAGTCGGTCTAATTGTGTTGGTTTCTCCGCAAAGCTGTATTCAACCCGAAGCTTGTATTCCAAATTTTCCCAACATACAACGGCCATTACAAATTATTTTGAGGTCTCGTTTTCAAACTACTTTTAGTTTTTCACTAACTAAATAATTACCCACTAAAGAGCCTCGAGATGAATAGCACTGGTGCAAAAAATTAACATTTTCACGAACTGTACAATCATTTTCCTTCAAACATATGATCTTTATAACAATCTACACCTTCCCGGGTACTCAGGCCTAACATTAGGATTTCTGTTGTATCATTTTTAACCACCATGTTTCAAGGCTAGGGTAACAAAAAAGTTAAACTATGTCTTCTCTGAACTAAATTCGTAACGAAAAACGCACAGAACGTTTGCTTTTGTATTTGCTTTGGAGTGAAAATTTTATTTTATATTAGGATAAGAATTGCTTGGTAGTATTCCTTTAAGATAAAAACTTTTTTTGGAAAGTATGAAATAGCTTTATGTTTTGCTTGCCTAGCCTTCAATGTTAACATGTATTTTTTGTTGCTACAGTCATCAACTGACTTTCCACACACAAAGGACTCCTTCGCGTCTGGAAATTAGCTTAAAACATAGAGCAGCTTCCAGCTCGGTGCGGACAAGCTTTGTGAATGAATTAAAAATTTCACGGTGCTTTCTCCACCAATCAGATGCACCCTGACGTTTTCCCGCGTTTCCCATCACTTGTGGAGCTTGTCGCCGTTCCAAATAGCAATCTGATTGGCTGAAGATGTCTTGAGTTGTTATTGGCGAAGGTTTTTACACTGTAATTCCTATGGCTTCACTAAACTTGGAAACAACAGAAGTGAAAACTGCTCTAGGTCTTTGCTTTTAGGCAGTGATAAGAAAGTTCCCTAAAACGGAAAAAATGCCAAGCAGCTGACCCTCTGCTAATATATAAATACTTCCTTAAATTAACATACAGGGAAAACTGGAAAAGGCATCTGAGGAATTATTCTGGAAAGTGATATCATTGCCTAATTTCAAACCGAGTGGGGCTGGTTATGAGTCCGTTCATTTAAGCAATAGACCAACTTTATAACATGGGATAAACAATATGAGGCCCACAAAGTCAGAAAAAGGAAACCGAGATTTATAGAATCCTCAAGTTTGGTGTTTATTGGGCCAATATTGAAAGAGATACAGCCATTCAAAACTCAGTAAATTTTCAAGTTTTTAAATAGCTGTATGTTGATCAATATTGGCCCAGTTTACACCAAACTTGGTAATTTTGCAAAACTCGGTACGCTCTTTCTGAATTTGTCGGTCTCGCGTTTTTTATCCCATACTACACTGACTCCTCGGTTTGAAATTAGGCAATGAACACCAGTGTATTAAAACTGAGGATTTCGAAACATGCAACTTCAAAACAATTCCAGGGCCACCCTTGTCCAGTCATGTTTTCCTGCTACTATAGATTATCTAAAAAGTCGTCACAAATTGGACGATATACTTACGCAATTACGCTAGTGTTGTCACATTTGTGTTAACGATTAGATGCACTTTGATTTTCCTTTGCAAGATTTGACAAAAGTATGATGAATTGCAAAAGATACTGCAAAAACATCCTTGTAAATGGAAATTTATGGTAAAACAACAACCTAAAAAAACACCAAGCAAACAAACAAACAGACAACAAACATACAAACAGACCATTACGATTATTACAACATAAAAAGCATTACTAACTGGTATTAGTATAATTACATTGATGATTATCAAAAATAGAGCCCTGTGATTGGCTAGGAGCTTTGCTTTATCCCGCTATAATCACCGCGCGGTGATTATAGCATTGAAGGTTAGCAGTTTTCAAAATGGCAGCCAGATTTTTTTATGTTTCGGGGTCGGAAATTGATCAATAATTTTATTTTCTCGAATAATCATCAATGTAATTATACTAAAACAATTTGTTGCCTCAGGCGACGTGAATATTGGCGAATAGTCACCTCGACTTCGTCTCGGTGACTATTCGCCGATATTCACGTCGGCTTCCAGCCGATAGGGAAATTATAAAATTCTGTTTTTCCAAACAGGTTAATTTAAGCACTCATAAATTAAATTAATATTACAAAAAATTTGCCTTAAATAATAAGGCAAAATGCATGCATGAACTATTCAAAAATCTTACCAAAACAATTAAATGGATTTAAAACTCGTCAAGTCGAAAGTTAAAGTTTAAAACTGGTTGATGATTCTGCTAATTTTTAGGATTAACAAGTTAAAAATTCTCATTATTTAATTTTTTTAAATGCCTTTAGTTGCATTTTCCTATTTTTCATGTCCTTTCTTTGGACGGAAGATCGAGTGTCAGAAACACGGATCAACACTTTGCAATAGTGCATTAGAATTCAATAAAACAAGATTAGGTGTCAACATGACCTTAAAGTGTTATTTGTCAAAAATGGTGAAACCATTCACCATGATGGCAATCAGAGCTTGGTTAATAACTGTTCATTCTTTCATAGTTTTCTTAGCCTTGACTCTCAACAGCTTTATCTTAGATTTTACAAGGCCCAGTTCAAATGTTAACTTAATACCTATTTGGGTCAACCCAAATGATACAAGTTTGATGGTTGATTCAAATGTCGAACTCAATTCATTTTCACCATGTACAATGATCTGCAATGCTTACCAGTAATTTATGCTTTAGATTCAGCACTTAAAAAGTTCAATGTTTGAAACTAAGTTGCTCCATAGTTGAAATTCTCATGTGGACCACTTGAACTTAATTCATCAGTGGACCCAAATTAGACATGTCAGATTTAACCGAATCAAACGTGAATCTTTTCATTGCTTGATTGAAGGAACAGGTTTTGGTACATGAAAACGTGAACATTGGAACTGAGCCTAAGTTCTCTTTGGTTCAATCTACATTGTAGTTTTGACAAGAAAGACTGTCAGTTTCAAGTCAAATTTCTCAGTATTATCTTGAGGCAGATGCCTGCCTTTCTTCCATCATGCTGGTTAGCTTACGCTGAAGCAGTTCCTCTGAAGGGGTCCTTTTCGTTGGTGGTTGACTACTCTTGTCATCCTGTAGCAGGGCTCGCTTACGGCTAGTATCTCCTGCACCTTGCTTCAGCATCTCATTGATGTCTCGAAGTTTCTACGTACAGAAGAAGCCTTTATTACACAAGCTTATCCACATAAATTGTGCACACAATCAGCAGGCTGTGCTCTAAGAAAATCAAAGAGAGCCCTGTGCTTTGAACCTGTGAAATACAGGGCACCCAGCATGTAGAGGCTGCTAGAGCGCAGCTCTGCATCACTCACCTCATACAATGTTTCTATCTTAAAATATTATAGTAACAGGTAAAATATTTACCTCAGATGGACTTTCTTTGAAGCAATACAACAGTCTTGTTGTTGGTGTCATTGAAACCCCTGAAAGGAGAATATTATTAATATTTTTGTTATTAATGTATTAAGTCAATGCACTTAATAAGAGCTTTTGCTGCTATTTGCTTGGCTTACAAGTGAATACACCCGCCTTTAGTAGCATTTTAATACACTGAAAAAGAATTTTTCTCAAAAACTCTTGGCTATAAGCCAAGACCCCCTATTGGGCTCAAATTTCACTTAACTTTAGCTTTAATTTGTGTAAAAAATTGCTTGGCTATTAGCCGAATAAATACGGTAGATATTAGGACTAATGGAAACTAAGAACAACTAAAATAAAAATAAATGACCAAGCCCATTTAACACCAAAGGAATACACACCATTCTTGTGAGGAGATATGTACACAGGGTGTCTCGTGGACACTTTTCGTCGTGGTGAATGAGCTTGATTTCTCATCACTGGCAAAGGAGAAAGTGGAGGCGAGTCCAACTGGTGGGGAAAAAAAGCAAGTGTCAATGTATTTAGCATGAAAAAACTATTAGTAAAGACTGTATTTTTGCCATTTTACATGGTCATCAGAGCCATTTGAAGGTCTAGCTGTTTGCAAGGCAAATGTGGTACCTTCATTTAACAGAGTCATTTAAAAACAGAGTGTTGGTCGGGCCCTAGGAATTGAGCTCCCACTCTGCTGTGAACTGATTAAACAACTGAACTAGCCCTGCCATAATTAGCTAGTCCTGTTGTGGTTGAAGAAGAAGAACAGGTAGACACACAGGTTACAAGATATGGTAACAAGTTACCAGTAGTTACCTAAGACACTATAGAGCTTCCAAGCCTGTTTACCATGTCAAAACTGAAATATTTTTATGAATGAGGGTTTCATTCCATTTTCACGTCAAGATGTAGCACAATTGAAGAACATTTTAGCAACAACCACAGCAAAAAAACTCACCGCTCTATCCCCAGCTGAAAACTTGAGAGCGAAGTTCTTCACCCTTTTAATAAACACCTAGATAAAAAAGATAAATAAATGCATCAGTTAAGAGAAATAACATATATGTCCTTTTTTTGAAATACAGAACTAATGTTTACTGTGGCCAACAAGAGGAGCTCACAATCCTCATCTCCAGATTGCTATATTATGCATGTTATGCATGCTTGGCACAAATCAAACCAGCATTTATGGACTTCCACTAAAAGTGAATGAAATGCATAGAATACTATCTGATCATGCACATTTTTTACCTTCAATCCTAATCTGACCACATGCGTTTTAACCTTCTAGCATGTCAAAATTGACCATCCAGACCATGGCTGGAGAAGTCATTTTGACAACAAAATAGGGGTTTCCCATGAGATTTTCGCTGAGAAACCATCTCCTTTTTTGCATAGTATTTAGGATTTGACTTATCTGGCTGGATAGTTTTGTTTAAAAGTGGAACTGATCTCATTACTACAGGAATGGTCTGGCTGGTTAGTTCTGACAAATGGAAAGTGCCCTTCCACAAAGCACCAGCTTTGGAGCAAGAGCGTTTTCTCCTTCGATCAGAAGCCTGAAACTTGCCCACAATCCCTCACCTTATTCTTGCCTTTGATTCTTTACTTACCTTGTTGTAGAACTCTATGAGATCTCCTCTCTCCCCATCAATGTTGGGACTGTTTTCAGTGCTGCTTGATCCAGATGTATGAGCACTTGCTGGAGGAGGTGTTGATGGCACAGTGCTTGCACTCCTTACTGGGCTTGCTCTTGCACTGCTAGGTCCTTGAACTGGGCTTGCTGGTCCACTACTACCTGGTTCACTTTTAATACCTGCAATAAAATGCAGATGAAAAAATCCCTCTGCCACATCACGAAATAACATTTTGTATGGGGTGCTTGCCACAACCCTCTGGTGATTTTTTCCCCCAGATTTGCCATTCTAATAACAGTCAAATGTTTATGTTTGTCAATGCGTTATGTAAGCCAACACCTTTCTGCACATGTATCACACTTTCTTTGCTGTAATTGTACCAAATTTAATACAACACAAGACTTCCAATACAAGGTTTTCTGGAGATGTACAAACAGAACAAGGACTTTTCCTTTTTTTTCTGGATTTGAATTCATTCGTTAAGACTCCAGTGGGAATTCACCTCCATTTGACAAATTGAGTGAGCTGGAAAAACTATTGCAAGAAAGATCGTAAGAATGCATATTCACTTTATAGGTGAGGTTATTGTTACTATTGCCATGGTTGCAACTATAACTCCTTAATATCATATAAATGGCAGCATCTTCTTTCTCAGTTATTCTGATCTGGGTGATTGATCCAGGATACTCATGAACTAAGGCAGAAACACTAAGTTGAAAATATTATCTCACCTCTCGCTCCACCATCACTACCACTGCTTCCAAGTGGAGGCCGCCTCCTTCCTCTAAGAAGAACACTTCTGTAAACCTTTAAGAGAAAGTTTGAAAAGAGGTTTTGTAAATAAGCAAGCAGAGGTGAACTTACAAGAAGTCAACAAAGGGCTTACATGGCTGACAGCTTGTGGCTGGGTGCGATAACACTTCATAATGTTTTGAAAAGACAGTTCTGCATTGGTAACCTGCAAAAAATAAGCAACAGATGATATAAAAAATGATAGCAATTGTTCATTAATTTACCATAATGCTGCCTTGCAAAACTAAACTAACCACAAAACGTTCAGCAAGTTAAACCATTTCCATCATGTAGCAAATGCATTCACAAAATAGGGCATTAGCTTATCCAGGTTTTCTAGTTTTCACACAACATAGAAATGCTGTGTTACACTGATCAAAGTCTTAACAACATGGAATGTTTTGTATTTGACCAAGGTATTATTTCATGTTTTCTAGGCCCAGAATGTCGTACAGTACATTCAGGACTAACAGCTAAAATTGAAGGACTAATTGCCAAAAGAAAAACAATACAATACAAAACAACGAAAGCAAACAAATAAACAGAAAATAAATCAAAGCCCAATTATGTACCTTTCCCATGACATATATAGAACACATCAATAACTGATCAATGTGTCTGTCCTTCATTAACTCTGTCATGTTCATCAGCGTATGTTCAAAGCAAGTCCACATTCTGCAAATCAGATAATTTTAGCAAGAAATTGATTAGTGAGCATTTTGTGATCAGAAAACATCAAAAATGTACATCTTAGAGGAAAAAATTTAAGACAACACATGAACTCAATTGTCAGTCTTTACTGCGAAACTCTGAAAAATGTGAACACCAGAATTTTTGCGAGAACATTATTACATTGTGAGGAAGAAACCAATCTGGAAAACTAAGCCAAGAGCAGCAATGGTAATTAGTTTCTGGTTTTCTAATATGCTTGCAGTACATCCTAACCTTCACTGTTATCAAAATACTTCAGGTGTTCATCAACATTAATGGCTGGGGACTGGGGATTTCCCTCAGCTGCTATGAGCATGACCCCAGATACCTTCATAAGGGACAAAGGAAAATGGAACCAAAAGATCTTCCTATCTCTTTGCTGTTCAGTTCTCTACCATGCATAGTTATATCCAGCAACTTGAAATCTTAAAGCCCTGGTTTATGCTTTTCTTAGATTCACAGTAAACAGGACATGTAAAGAAATACACAGTCACACCCAGCTTTATGAACACCTGCTTATTATGGACACAGACAGTTTTCTTTGTCCCTGGGTAAAGAAAGCCCTTACATTTTCTCTAAATTCCACCTACTCAATATGGACACCCCTGTTAATAAAGGCACTTTCTATGGCTCCCTTAGTGTTGCAAATATTCCAGTTGAGAGTTGGAAGGCCTTGCAATGCAGATGCAATACAGATTTCTCTTTTTAAATGCAGGAAGTTCAATGGGTTCAATGTCTTTTGATGAAAGGACTTACTTTTGGCGGAGATCTTCATTAACATCCAGTTTAGTGCATAGATCTCTAAGGCGAACACTGGCCAGATGGTAGAGCTGTAAATAATAAAAACAAAAGTTCTAATTTGGAAAGGTACGTGCTACTCTTCATGCTTACATTAAAATCCATGACAAAATTTTCTTTAAGGCCTACTTAACCCTCCCGAGGTAAGCCTCTCAGAAAGTCTACAAAAAAGCATGAGAGTTTCTTGCTGCAAGCAACAAGAGGAGCCTGCAATCCTGACCTCCAATGCACAACATGTATGTAGCCAGCTTCGTTTGGATTTCCACTAAGAACAAAATAATGGAATGCACAGAATGCAATCTGTTCACGCACATTTGGACCTTTTATCACTCTTAATCTGACCACATGTGTTTTGACATTCATCACTTGAAACTGACGCAAAGCACAGTACTGGAGTCAAAGCATCATTGTCACCTGCACTCCGTAACCTTTTGTCATTACTAGCATGATACAAATTAATTTGTCTCTGTAAGTTAAACTTACAACCATTAAATTTGAAAGGAAGTCAGAGTACATCAGCTGTACATGTACCTTTCGGAAAAACAGCGCCAAAGAGCCAGTTTTTCTTGGTTTGGTTGGTGTCGTGCCCTTCATCTTGGGTGTGGTTGGTGCTGATGATGGTCTTACAGGGCTTGACATTGGTGACACCATGGATGCACTTGGAGTCAAAACACTACCTGCCCTTGGGGAGGTGACTTGTACTGTGGTTGATGTGTTTGGAAGAACGACAGTTTGTGTAATTCCATTTACAATGTAACCACCACTTACAGGTGCTGGAGTAATGATCACTGAAATCAAACGAAAAGCTTACTTTAAAACGCTTTAGTCATTGACTCCATTCCCAAACAGCTTTAGCAAGCACTGCAGACAGAACTAATCTTCTGGTTAAGTCTGTCTGCGAAACAGCGCCAAAATCCTTGCTCTGGCCCCCACCTAAGTACCAGGATGTGGCATAACAAAAGTGTCATCAATGTGCTAATCAGAACGAGGATATCAACACTGCATTGAAAGCGTTCTTATCCTGGGTTAGATCACGTCTCCAATGCAGGTTATTGTCATACTCAAAATTAGAACAATTATGCTCTGCAAAGAAGGAAATATTTCCTAAAATTGGCAAACACATGAAAAGTTACATCACTCAATTTCCTGTGAAGATGTCTCCACACATATACGATGTTGTCAAAATATGCCAGCCACTGCCAGCACAACAGTTCTATTTGCAACAACAAACACTGATAGCATTTGCAGGATTGTTTACTTACAAGCAGGAGCATTCTTGGCTGCAGCTTGTCTTGTGGTAGGGGACAGAGTGATAGGTTGAGGATTCTGAGCAGGTGGAGAGCTACCAAAGTTGACCAAAAGATTCCGTCTGGCACCACTGCTCGGGGTGACAGGGGAGCTAAACATCTCATGGGCTGTTGGAGAGCTGGATAATGGCAGGACTAAAAATAGATCAATCAATCAATCAATTCCTTTATTTAAGTGTCACTGTATTTATTTAATAGAAAAGTCAAGGGAAAGTAAAAGGACTCCAAAACATGACTGGCTTCACTCGGTGATTTATATGGTATTGTCTGCATGTGGTAGTCCTAAATCAGGAAAACCAATCTGAAAAATTAATAGCCTTACAGATTAGATTATTTTCTAGTTCTGAGTTTGGGAATTTGCCAACACTTGCAACGAAAATAGGCCTTGCAAAAAGGAAAGTTGTCAAAGAATGTGACAACTGACTCCTTGGGTTGAAAACACTGCTGTGCACATAGTCATGGTGGAAGGTTCATCATCCACAGAAAATAGTGATTTAAATGTTTGCTTCCCTTTTTTCTTGATAAACACAGGGTTTCTTTGAATTATCAAGTTTAGAGTGAAAAAATTGACAATAAAACTCTCTTCTTACCTCGCCTTGCTGCTCCCTCCTCACCACATATCCTCTGTACACGAGGATGGATGATTGGGGACGCAAGAAGGTTTTGTGTACTGTACCCTGTTTCCAGTTGGTTTGGAATAGATACATCTTTGCATGATGGTACAGATCCAGCTTGTTGAATTGATGTCCATATAGGAGAGTCATGGCTCCACGAGAGGCACTCGAGAATCTGTTCCTCGATCTTATGAAAACAGTGAAATGTATGTTGTTAGTGGTTTGGAGCTGAACTTGTGTTGGACATTTTCTATCCTATAACAGTGTGCATAGACAGAATGCTTTACTCAAAGGCCCAGTGAACAAACGTAACATTATCATCACACAAAAGAAAAACATAAATAGAGTATATTACACGGCTGCGCAGAGATACGAAATTTCTCTTCGAGTGTTGAAATATTTTTTCAACAGGAGAAGAGAAATTTCGTATCTCCAAGCACGGCCATGTAATGTTCTATTTATTATGTAAACACCAATGAACTACCAAACCATTTCACTTTAATAGTTTTTTGGTGTGAAAGGTGTGATTGATTATGTAGCCATAGCAATGGTGATATTTTCATATGTGAAGATATCAAGCTTTCGCGCGAACCTCAACCCGTATTTCACTGGTGTTTATATAATAAATACTGCACTTGTGCAAGTTCAACAAAGTTGGAAGAGTGGGTAAAATGGAATAACATTGTTCCAAAAAATATCCATACTCCCCCCACATAGGGGTTTAATATTAGCAAACCCTCCTACCTCTCTTGAAATTCCACATTAGGTTCATTATTTCTTTTTAAAATTTTGGTTTTTTGGTCTTTGGGAGTGGTTATTTTCTAGGATCACACATTTTCAACTATTTTCCACAGTCATATCTGGACAACATAACGTTCTTGTTCAAGATACATACATGATTGAGATGTTTCACAACATCTCTTGAAAGTCCATCCTCTGCTTTGATGAACACTTCAATGACCTTGTAAAACTGGTAAGGACTGATATTGAAGATTTCAATCATCCAGGGAAAAGTCCTGATAAAATAAAACAATGCAATTTAGGTAAATAAACATTCAAGCTAACCAGCTGCCTTACTTGATGGCAGGTGGGTCTGGTGTATGCAATGGCCTCCACTGTGGCCAGCCAGCCCCTAGATAAAATCTGCCCCCATGACCGGCAAATTAAATCCCCGCCACGCAGCAATGAGCACCCATTCAGGCACCTATCACACTGATGACTCTGTGGAAGGGGGACATGAAGGGTAGGGTGGGTGTGGGAACGCTAAAACAACCGTTATAAACAGCTCCACGCCAACACAGCCGCTATGAAAGCCCCTAAAGAAAACTCAATGATCCTAGCTGTCACAACCAACAACGTTCCATGGGAGCCTGCACTTGTGAGTTTGACAGCTGACCGGCTGAGACAGTACAAGGCTAAGCTCAATGCAGTCAACTTTGTTAAATTTTCATTTAACTAATTTTAAAGTTTTTATTCTACTTCACTGAAAAATTGAGTAGTTAAGGGCTACCTTTGTGAGTTGTAAGAGAAGATGATTATTTCCAAACAACAAGCCATCAGGGAACAATGAAAGGAATCCTGCTCCAGCAAACTCTGCAAAAAAGAAAGAAAATGGCTTGTCACCAAAAAATGTTCTTGCAAAGTACTTACCAAAGACCTAACTCAGATTATCAAAGATGGTTCTTCAATGCAATGGTTTGAGAAAAAGTTCATCTGAATGGTCACTACAGTACTTTATCAACGACTCAAGTTAGAACTGCATTGAATACCTTCATAATAGCACTGAAAAAAGTAAATGTTAACACTCTTGAAGACAGACTCCTTTGAGACCAGAACCATGTGTCCTGCGTAGAGAAATGGTCTATAGCGAGTCAACTAAAAGGAGTGAGGAAAGACAGGGACCAACTTTAGATGATGTCCATTTTATCCAGCTGCAGGTAGACATTGAAAACTGGCCGTCCAGAAGGCATGTTTTCTCATAAAATTATGAGAGATTAAGTGAATTTTCCGTGTATTTCTTCCAAAGGGCGTTCATAGAACGGCTGGACACCCTTCTGGCTAAAATCTTGGCCAGCTGACAATCTTAAAGAGGTGTCCATCAAGAAAGAGTTGACTGTAAACAGAATCAGAGATAACAATGATTACAAAACTTACAGTCATGTCTAGATGTCCCTGTAGTCTTCTCTGCTCCAATATTGTGATACTTTCAAGAACCTAAAAATAAAACCGCTTGGTTAAAGACTTTAAGTGAACAAACAAAAAGGGTAGATTTCTATAAGACAATACCTTGTAGTAAAGAATCTCTGCAAGTTTCAGCCTCTTGGTGGCAAACTCTTTAGTTGAACAGGGGGATTTGGGTCTGTCTGGGGATGGCTACAAAGAAAACAAACATGACTTAATACTACTCTGGAAGGAACTTTCTCTTACAACATTAAACAACTCATTAAAAATATGGTATTCAGTGCATGACACATAAAAGTAAGAGGTAATGACAAAAAAAACCTGCTGCCAGAATTGCCTGAATGTTCTTACACTCAACAAAATTAATGGTATAAAGATGCTTCTGTCCAGCTAAGTTGTCTACTGGGTTAACTGTATTTAAAACAACACACATCCTACACTAGTACAGGATCAGCAAAAGCCATAATAATGTCTTGTCATCTTTCCTGTCCTTTTCTGGCATTTCAGGGAATAAACTGCAAGGAGAGGGAGGGGTGGGTGGGAAAGAAAGAGGGAGGGGGGGAGGGGACTCAAAAGAGTGACTTGTTTGGTGGAGTGGCTTGTTTTGCAAACAAACTACATGAGCCTTTTTTTAACAGGATGGCAAAGGGGTTCTCTGTGACGTGTGTGTGATAGGTCCCAAATTTTCCTTATATTGCAGACGCTTACACCAGGCGTTAATACTTCTTTTTAAATGCTTAAATGGTACGGGACCTACTTATATTGGAAGCCTTTTTAAATACAGGTGTACACTGTATAGGCTAAGAGGCGAGGGCTTGAATTTGGAATTACCTAACTTTAATCTTAAATTTAAGAAGAATTCTCTCACTTATTCATTAACAAAGTTATGGAACAGTTTGCCTTCTCAAGTGCATCTTTTAAGTGATGCTAATGACTTCAGAAGTAGATTGCTCGACTGCAGCTTTTTAGAACGTGTCTTATAGTGCACAATTGTAGCTTTCAACTGTTTTTAGAACGAGTATTATAGTTTTCCTAGTCACGTTTCTAGTATGTGGTTTATTAGTCGGTTTTAGCTTTTTAGCTTTTTATATTTCATGTTTTTAATACCAAGTTTTTTATATGTATCTGTTTATTGAGTTGTTTTTAAAATTGAATAATATTATATAGTTGTAATTATTATAGATTTTATTTATACACATTCGTATTTTGATCGAGTTTTTTAGCTCTTTGACGCAATGTGTTAAAATGATTGATTGATTGATTGATTGATGCATGATGGGGTCCAAATTAGTGGGTGAGGTGTGACTGGGGATAGCAGGATGGTGTGTGATTCACTATTCATAATGCGTGAAACGTGATTTTCCTTTTAGATTTCCGTGATTGGTGAATACCAATCCACACTAGAAGCACAGACATGATCAAAGTCATATCATGACCTCCTCAACAGTAAAACAATTTCTTGGGGCTACGTTTCAAGAATTATCTCAATTTATTTGCCCTTTCATAGGCTAATGAATTTCTTCAAGAGAAAGTACAAACTGTCCAAATGAAAACTGACCGGGAAAAAAGGATGGAAGCATACCCTTTACACTGGATTCATTACTGACCTGTACATACTCCCTAAGAAATGTCTCTCCGAGAGTTGTTACTCGACTTTCAATTGCTTCCTGCGGATTCCTGCTGCATCCACTACAACAACACAAATTCAGAAATGTTAACCAGGAATCTACAACATATTTACAAATGTAGTTTGTAAAAACTTACAAATACCAAGTTGAAACTTACGAGAAGATCTTTAGAAGGCGATCACTTGGCCCAGCTTTCAAACCTGCCAGAAGAGCTTGCAGTCTGCTAACTGACTGAGTTGCCGTGGACACAGGAGTAATCCTAAAAATAAAAACCAAAAATGTCTTAATATTCAAACAATAACAAGAAAAATACAATGTAGTGGATAGGCATAATTTAAGAATACTAAATGCAGGGTTCGTACCCGTTTTTGAACAAAAAATTCAAGGACTTTTGAAGGACTTTCAGGACACATTTCCCATATTTCAAGGACTCTGTTCAATTCAAAAAAGAGCCTTAATTCTGTGTCTTTTTTAGGTCTTCCACAACATAGGTAATTTTATCTCAAAGGTCGTTCTGTGTTTGCTCCTTTTCCTTTGGAGTTCTACTTAAATCATAAAGTTAGCACCGAAATTCAAGGACTTTCCAGCACCGACCGCAATTTTCAAGGACTTTCAAGGTCTTGAATTTTTATTTTAAAATTCAAGGATTTTTAAGGACTTTCAAGGTGTGTGCGAACCCTGTAAATGCTAATTTAAGAATACTAAATGCTACCACAGTCTTGCAAGCTGGGACAGTAGATTCTAGGCTACGCCTTATCTGAGTTTGGATAAAAAAATTTTAGGAAAACTTACTTTGGATCTTTCTCTTTCAAATATCTTCGTCCAGTGAGTGGTGTCGAAGGTGCAAGGCTTCTAGTCTGATCCAAAAAAATAAAAAAGAACACTTAGTATAAAAAGAAGTATCTTGCCTTCTTCTTCACACAAAAATCAATAACTGCTTGGTAGCCATTTCAAATAAAAACAAAGTAAATAGACTTTAAAACAGCTTACCCTTGTAAAATGCTCCTGCAAATTTCTCCTTAGTCCCATCCTAAAATGAAATGAAATGCTCTTAACCATAAGTTAAAATACTCAAATAGGTGATAGATACTGGCATAAAATTAACATCACCTGTATTATTAATATGTTGATGCATCGCCAATCAACAAGGTTTTCAAAACACATATCCCATTATTTTCCATCTCCATATGAAGGAATAAAATCAATTTTTTACACGATGATTTAGCTGGGAGTAAAAGCTTTCAAGAACAAAGACTGCCTTCTTGTACAAACCTCTGTTGGCCATCCACTTCTGTAAAACTGTCATTCTTGGCTGGTGTACCAATTTCTATATGGGCCTGGTCATCCAGGAAGATTCTCTCATCAAAATCTCCAACAGACAGTACATATTCTTCATATTCTTTGTTGACTGATTTGCTGATAACAAGACAATAATATTATATCAATCATGTTTCAAATGAACTGGACATTTGTGGTCATTTATGTTTCAAAACAAACAACAGATTTCTGTTAACCTCTTTCCTCTTTGCAAGCAATGTATATTGGAAAAACAAAAATTCTTACCAGTTCTGTTCAAAATTGCCCTGATCAAGAATGCCTGTCAAGTTCTCTTCATTTCCCTTGAGTGTCTAATGGAAACAAGATAAAGAACACAAATGAAGATACATAATATGGCTGTAACTCGGGGTTCATCTTAGAAATTGCATGGCAAGTTTTCTTTTTTTGTGTGAGGGGAGAAGCAGTGTGAGTAGGGCCTCTTAGGACATTTTTTTAAGGATGGTATTTGAATTTGAGTTTTTGTAAGGCAATGATAATAACTGAACTATTAACTGTAGGATTCTACTAGCACCTTCTGGCTAAAGACACTGCTTAGCTTCCCCATCTTAAATAAACAAAGCTTTCATTCCTGCCTCCTAAAAACATACATCTTTCCAAGTAATGTGACCTCTGGTTTCCACAACAAGTACAAAAAACTAGAGATGCTTAAATGCCCACATAACTTGCTTATTTGACCAATGTGTTTGCCGTAATTTTGTAAGCTTTCAAAGTTGTCATTTTTGTGTCCTACTTGAAAAGAGAATTAAGAGGGGATCCATCAGCAAATTGAGTACTTTTAATTTTCAGTGGACAAAAACCTTGTAAAAATTTCATACATACGATTTCATATTTGTGAAATTTAAAGCTTTCGAAATTTGTTTTCACAGGCTCCCATTTTGGTGTAATCACATATAACTAATGACATCTATGGCCCTTGAGAAATGCAAGAATGAATGCAATATGCTTTAAAATTCTTCTGGTACAAGGTTTTTGTCCACTGAAAATTAAAATTACTCAATTTCCTAATAGATTCCTTCTTAATTTTTTTTTACATAATAATCACAAAAAATAAAATAAAAAGGACTGAGCCTTTGAACTTCCTTGCTTAAATGAAACCAGGGAGTAACCATTTTGGTATCGTACAGAGGTTGGTAAAATAAAACTTGGAAGCAAAAATCTTTTAGCGATAAATTAGCAAGACAAGTCTCACCTTCTTCTCAAAGAGTTGCTTTATAAATGGTTTCCAGTGATGTTCCTTGATCCCTTTAGCTTCTAGAACAATTCCTGTTAATGAACAGAATGAAATGTAATGAGTTTAAGTGGTAATTAACTTTGGAAAGGGCAAAAAATATATACAAGTTGCACAATTTTATTATAAAGTGTCAAAATCAGCTAACACGGCTGATCTGTTAAATCAAATACCGTAAACTGTGGATTTACATCTTCATAAGGTGTTTTACAAGGGCTTATAAACTGGGAGAGGCTTATATCCAAGGGGGCTTAACAATGGAAAAGCTTCACTACATCACAATCAGGCAAATGTTTTGGGTTACAGGTAGACAGCAGACCTATAGCTGGTGGGACTTATAAGTGGTAGTTTGTGAAACGTAATGACTGAAAATGACACCTTGATGCTTCTTACAAAGCCATTCAACAACACAAGGTACTTCAGCTGGAGGCTTGAAATCTCTATTTCCAAATTCCTGCGGCAAACCTAGGGACATAAAAGCAAAAAGTAAATCAACTTGTATTTTCTAAATTTCTTTATGTGACAACAAAACAAAACAGCATATCAGAGGTTTAATGCCATGATGCCTGTTGTATTAGGGTATGTACTTGCAGGAGTGAAGCTTTTTGAACAAAGTACCATTACTTGGCTGAGGAGGAATGGGGCATGGGCCTTGAGACTTTACTCCAAACCCAAGAAGGGGGTCAGTGCTCAAAGTTGTTTGCTAACCATGGCGAGAAGACAAAAAAATTTTGGCAACTTCACTGCAACAAATTGCAGTGTCGGGTAGTCATGTGCCAAGTCAATGCAAGGCTGCTGCCTAAGAAAATTTTTTGGGAGTTCTTTGGGTTCCTAAAATAGAACGTTAGGAGCCCGAGCCACATTTCTAGGAACCCATTGATTGATAAACTTAAATAAGTAAGCAGATGGTTGAAACTTGATTTGTTCGAGATTCAAATTTCCAGAAAAGTGTTTGTTTGTTTACTTTTATCAGCAGACCAGGTACACATTAGGCAGCAGCCTTACATGGTGTTTCACAGTGTTTTTTCTTTGTTTCTGGTCTTTTTAAAGATAAAGAGAAAGAAATACTTGCATGAAATATTATTTACTTCCCCATTTTCATTATAATATTTGTCTCTTTTTCCCTGGTTATCAGGACAACTAAATATGCAACTTTTGCAATTGTAAAAAAAAAAGCCTGCAAAAATTCAGGCTTGCTGCTGACCGATTTTTCTTCATCCCGCAGTTCAAATAAATGAAAGTCATATATTTGTTATTTTAATATGAAATCAATCATTTGCATTAAAAGTGAGACCAGGGAAAGCAGTTCTTATTCTCAAAAAAATATCTAGAAATTACCTTCAAAGTTTGGATTCAGTAAATTCTGGCGATTCTTTGTATATAAAGCGTTTGAGTACAGCAAGTCAAGACAGCACAACAGCAAATGATAGGAATTCACCAAGTCATCACTAATTGCAGGAAAATTGCCTGTTGAGTGAAAATACTGAATGTTAGGTGCACAACTTCACCACAAGAACAACTGCTGCTGTGCAAAACCTCTGCCTCGGGAGACAGCATGGTGAAGTGCTCAGGGCATAGGACCCAGATAGCAGTAATCATGCACAGAGCACTGAGAAAAATTGACAGAAGGAAATGGTCAGAACTTAAATGAAGAAGATGAGATCCTTTGGATGATATCAAATTGAACTGCTGTACCCCTGCGGTTTGCGAAAAAAAAAGGCATCATAGAGTATTTTAAGAAAGTATTTCCCTGCAGGGGTTGCAATAACCTGTAGTTTAGGTGGGTAGTTGAGGTGAAGCAAGGAAGAAGTGAGATTTTCCTGGGTGGCATATACCCACAGATACCCCTACCCAGGAAAATTGGGAAATTCAGCACCCAAGAAGATGCATTTTCAATCATTCTGAAGCACAATTAGAGGCTTTCCTACATTTTAAGACAGTGTGATATTTTCAACTGATTTAAACACAAATTGGCATAAATTCCTTAAGAGGAGTACATTTTCAAACTCTATTTATATTTGTAGAGATCATAATGCATCCTTCCGGCCCGATTGAATAGTCTTAAGGCAAGCAGTCGGTTTGTCACAGGCAGGTAGTTCATCTAGCCATTATTGAAAACCTCGGGTAATTTGTAAGTATAGAAAACCAAAATTCCCTTTGCCTTTTAAATTCTGAATCAAACTACAAGTTGATTACTGGGTTAACCTGAAAATGGATTTTACCTTTAAGTGGAGGGGGAAGATTGAGGTTCACAGTATTGCGGGTTTTTTCAAGCCATAATTCAGTAATCAAATTTTAAAATGCAGTATAGCGCAAGGCTATGCGCTAAGGAAAACTTCAGGGAACCCTTCGGCTCCCAAGCACTTTAGCTAAGGCACCCAGAGCTCAAAGTTGGTTTCCCGAATAAAAATTTCTGGGAGCCGTTTGGACTCCCAAACATTCCAGCTGGGGTGCCCAGAGCTCCAAGTTGGTCACTCGAGTACAGCATATAAATTGTGGTGTTGGGTAAACCCCCCTGTCCCCCTCAACTTCGTCCTCCTTCCAAATTCTCCAATTTTAAATGCCACTGTCACAATTCACAATTCACAATTATTGTTGAGGTATTTTTGAAACACTTAAATCTCTGCACTTGACATTTGCTAAATATTGTAGATTGCTTCAATGAACAGACTGTAAAACTTGCAGCTTGCACATTAGGGCAATTTCTGTCATAGATTAACAAGACAAAGAAAGAGCAACAAATTTACTTTCAGTAAAAACAAAGGAAGTTTCAAGCTGTGCATTTTCTTTTTATAGAAAAAGAAACAAATTTGCCATTAGCTACCAAAATGAGACATTGCTAACTGTCATCCTGCAACCCAAGTCTAATTAAAATGTGTGGTTATTTTAAAATAATAACCAACACAACAATTTGGAAGCAAAACATCTAGAGGTGCCATTAATAAATTAAAGAACTGTTAAATGTTACTCAGAATATTTACCACCTAGGGAGCTGTCTGCTGTAAATGTAAATAGTCAAATCCTTTGTGTGAAATATGTAAAAAGAAGTTCAATTGCACAAGAGAAGTTTATTGTAAACAAAAAATTTACAGAATTTTATTTGTAGCAAATTGACAATATCTTGATCATTGTCTTTCATCACAAACGATGTTGATAACATTCCGAGAAATGCAAAGTCTTGCAAAGGACTTAACTTCTCTAAAGCAGAGTATTAAGTTCAAATTTAAAATGTCTCTACTGTTAATCCAGCCAGAACATGCAGTCTGTACAAGTAGAAATGAGAAGTCACAATCCAGGTCAAGTAGCTCTAGTTCAAGCCTGAACATGCCCAAGAATTTAGCTGAATATTTGACACCTTTGCACAAAATATCCCCTGAGAAAAATACTGTAACATATCAAAAGGGAGATGAAGTTGGATTAGCTACATAATGACAGGTTGAACAATGAACAAACTGTAAAACTAAGTCAAAATGTCTCTATTGTCAAAAAAACTGACCCCTTAAACAGGCCTAGACATGTTTCCCACCCAAGTCCATACAACACCAGAAAAACTTAATTTAAAATACCATGGGTCACTTAAGATCTACCTTCAGTCCCTGCATGACTAAGTTTGAACAAAAAACAACCAAATATTTTCTTCCAAATCACCCATCCTAAGAACCGACCACTCAGGATTAGCTGTGGACTTGTGGGGTGAGGGCAACAGTCCAATCAAAGCTTCTGTGTAATCACTGAATAATTGCGTGCAATCAACCAAAGAAAGAATACTCTTGTAAAATTCCCTGCACTCTACTGCAAATTATCTGGAAAGATTGATTAACTGATAAATTTGCTTCTAGCAGAAAAAAAAGAATGAAAATTGCCTTAAGCAAAAACTTTTTTCCGGTGTGCATAAAAGAGGTTTCAAAGGAAACGTTCTTTTATATTATTTCATCAGTTCCTATAATGAAGTGTTATATTAATCCTGATCTACTGACAATCAAAATATTGAGATTTCAGCCAGGGAAGTGTTTACCTTAGAGCTAAAAACAACAAAGGTAATCCAGAATTCTGCTGTTTTCGCCCCTGCAGTATGCTATCCTTTCTTACTACTATCATGCATATATCCTTTACGAGTTGTTTATGTCGCATGTGACACAGAAATAGATTTTAAAAAACTTGAAACACATGACAAAACCGCAGCAGTCAAGAATATTGATTTCACTTGCAGTTCAAATTTCACAAGATATAAATGACACCTCCCCCAAAAGCTGGGGAAGTTTTTAAAAGCGAGCTACCCTAGATAACGCATTTGAGGGTACTTTAAAAATTATGGAATTGCCATAAAGGAAAATTTATTTTATAGTTTTTGAATATAATATAAAAAAATCATCATCCGGCTTACTATCAGCAGGACTATAGACCAAGTAGAAAAAAAGCCCAGTTCATTATTATGGAAGTTTACATGAATCTAGTGAAGTTAAAGTTGCCGTTCTACTAATAAAAATTTTTAGTTGCTTCGCTTGCTGGAGGACGCGTGCAGCAGAAGTGTCCCATATGACTTTTGAGACAATTTCGCGCCAACGCGACACGAACAAAAGCATGTAATATTCGAACGTCTTTGCATTTGTCCGAGTTTTGTGACAGCGAGTCAAGACGGTTTACACTCATGCTTTTTCTAATATAAACAGCTCACTATATCAAGCCGTAGGAAAAATTAAAATTGGCAGCTCGCTTACCTTTCGCTTGAATGTATAAAGTCCAGCAAAAGGCGAAAACATCACCCACAGAACACGGTTGTTTTCTGCGAAGGATAAAAGAATTTGAAATGAAGAGATAATACGCCACGAGTTACTCATTTTAATATCACATGTTTACAGCTGAGGACCTGAGAAAGGACAGGTTATTTTTCGATAGAGAATCTGAGAGAAGCAAAAACAACATGAAACGAACAACGTTGTAGATTTTCAGGTCAACCGTAACAGGTTTACATTCAATAAGCCAAACTCGTCACGTTATTGTTTACAAAGACCGCGCAAGAAATTTGCCTATTTACCTTGATTTTCGGCCTCTCTGAGTCTTTGTGTTTTCCTCCCGTGGATCTTTAAAGATTTCCAGGAAAATAGGCTCGTACTTTTTAAATATGACAGTGGAAACGTGGAAGTTCCTTTCCAGTAATTCGATTTTCTTGCGAAAGTCCCCCGACGCGTTCGACATGTCCAACCACTTCTTCATTTTGCTGAAGAACTGAATGAGACTACAGAGAAAGCAAAACAGAAAACATTACAAAGGAAGCTACTGCATACGAATCGAAACCGAGATGGTTCGTGTTCCTAAACGGATCGACAAAATCTCACCTTAGTTTTGCTGCTCTGAGCAATCGCGTTAGTGAAACACAGTTGCCTTCGACCGTACCCGAACTATCAACGGTCGGAACAACGCTCTTGCGGCAAGCGACGTATAAAGCACATGCCAACCAGTGAAGACTTTCCCCCTGAAACAGAAAATGTTTAAATATAAAATATCTATTTGTCAGAGGCTTCTGATCGCAATAAATCGGGCTCAAAGTCGCAACTACGTAAACCATTACCGGGTTTACGATATTCGCAGCAGTCATGTAACGAACGCAAGCACTCAAACAAAGCGAGCTCACCTCTAAAGTGTAGTTTGTGCTTATCTTTTGGTACGAAGACCACGCTTCTTGGCTTGTGTCCTCATCCATGTTAAGTTCACGGCACAGATCTTGAAATCTCTCCCAACTATTCGCTTCCTCATCGTCGCTAGAACTCGCCATTTTGGTTTTACTTATCCAAAGAGCCAAACTGAAACGCAAGCATAAAGACGAAATGGCGGGAAAATGTGGTGAGGGCCAAATATAGAAAGGCGACGAGTGATGTTCGCATGACGACAGCGCGTCAGCTGTCAATAACAATGAGAATTGTAATTATTCTTTTCCTTATTTGGTGGTTATTTCCCGCCCTTTTTAAAGTCCTAAACGGCTTCAGCTGTGTTGACGAAGTGATTGCCGCCAAATTTTCTCAAAGCCATGCATGGCATGTAATCTGTAATCTGAATTTGAACACGTTCTTCTGATCAGCCCTGAAATGTAATAGGTAAATTTAATCCATGCTCTTGGAAACTATTCGACCCGCTTCGAGAAAACGTCTGTTTCCCACGGCAGATGTGAATGGCGTCCATTTGTGCTCCCGAGGGGATCTCGTTAAGTACCTTGGTGGCACGCGCCATCACGGCACGATAGATTTCACAGAATAGAGCTATGGCAGATTTGATTATTCGGTGGATTACTGAAATTGCACACTATTTTATGTCCAGCCAATTTAAACAAGATTTAACGTACAGGAATCGTCTTACCACGGCTTGCAGTCTGTTTGTTTTGAAAGACCATGATTATTTAAAAATGCTGGGCAGGCAAATACTTTCAAGACTGATCAATTGTTCTCGATCCTTCAGTTTTGCAGTCTTTCTCAGAATTATGGAAAATTAACTTGAAAGTCAAATCTGAATAAAAACAAAAAAAAAATACAGGAAAAATATTTAAATATTTCATAGCGCCTAATGAACTTTGAAAATCCGTCGTGCATGGTTAACGTCAGTTCTCTGTTTTAAATGAGACAAGTACTGTAGAGTGCTTTTGTTTTGTTTTTTAATCACAATGAAAAGTCTAAATATTTAAACCCTAGAGAAAGTCTTGCGGCCCTTTATTAGCTTTGTGTTAACTTTCCTGTGCGACTGCCTGCACAGTTCATTCTCGCTACCGCAACAATATACTGGGTGGTGATTGTGTTTCTTCCGATCCGTGAAACAATGTCTGCCCCCCCAAACAGACAATACTGTGAAACGACCTTGCATCAGCAGGAAGATAAAGCCAAACCACAACAATTTCCTATGGTTGCAAATGGACTCAACAATCGCGATCGGCGCGCGACAATTCAGACCTCCTTGGGCTAGCCAAAAAAATAGATCGTGAAATTGAATGGTTGGGAAAAAGAAACCGCGTTGAATATTCTTTTTTGTTATCGAAGATGGAAAAAACTGGTCATATTCTTTTCAAGAATTTTAGGAATACTTATATCCGGGGGGTCTGCAGATGCGGCATATATAGAAATGTAGCAATAACGATCACCTTGACCTCTAAGATGTCCCTAAGTGCGAGCCACTGTAACGCAACACTGAGGTAAAGAAAGAAGACTTGAATTACAGATGTGGTCGATCGGTAACTGATCTTTGTTGGATAATGGCTCTTTCTAGCGCTTCGGTCGTGGAGAGGAATTCTTATTCTCGAGCCTTATCACCCGTTGTAAGAATTTCTATTCTTTTTGGTCCCGGGGAGAGGCTTCATTCTACAGCTCGTTCCTGGTTAGGGGGTGTAATTTTCATCCTGCTGCTCATTGGAATGACATTTGTTGCAATCATCGGCGTGTTCGTTCGAAGGACAATCGACACGTGGATTCAATTTTCACTTTATATCGTTCCTCTTGTCGCCTTGGTATCCGGCTTTTATGTGTACACCTCATCAGCATTTAACAAGCTGCTAAAGAGGAGACTCTCCCGGAAGTCATTGGTGGAGGGGTTTCTGGAGTCTGATCAGGGAATCCCATGGCATGAGTCGCAAAGGGCTTCGTGGTTAAGAAAAGCTGCCATTAAAAACTGTTTCTATCCTTTCAGTTTAGAGATTTATCAATGGACCGCCTACGTGATTTTTCACACAGTCTTCAAAAGTGACAGCTTTGCAGGTTCATTAAGCCACACCGAAGTAATTGAAATGGGATCTCGAACATGGCTCTTTGTTTACTGTTCTTTTTGGGCGATGGCCATGTACATCACCGGTTTCGTAGCCTACTCCTTCATACTGATCAGCCGACTCACCGTTCGAGATGTCATCAGTTTCATGTGCATGTTTGGGGATAGTCCTTTTCTGCTGTACAGACCCTCTGGAGAGCGAAATCCAGTCCTGAAAAGTCTGAACCCTGTGAAAAGAGTATTTAATGCTGTAGCTGGGTTTCTATTCATGGACTTGTGTCAGACTGGAAAAGATATTGTTCTGGTTTATGAAAAAGATGTCCCTGCTTTGAGTAGATTGCACGGAAATCCAGGTGGCAATTCACCCCACTCAGATCAAAATAGTGTTGATGGAGATAACTACTGGGATTCTGGGGAATCCATTTTTACTTCATCAATTGATGTCTCTGGACCAACAGTAGGTAGGATAGGTGTGCCTGGAAGACCTCAAGTAAATCCTGCAGATGCATGCAAATATCTCTCAAATATTATGGGAAGCATAGAACAGCTTGCAAGTCTTTTCCAGCCATTCATTGTACTCCTGGCATTTTTTTCGGTGGCTAATCTTGTGACCCATGTGGGAGCCATTGTGAGCCTTGTGGAAGATTTCAAGTCATCTCATTGGTGGACATTTGTAAGAACATGTATATGGCTTCTGTTGTCTTTGCGCCTGCTATGGAGTGCAGCAGCGATCACCAAAGCTTTGTCACATGTGTCACAACATCTAAACTATTTGTGGTCAGTTGGACAGCTTCAAGGAAACTCAGAAGAGTGGCAGAGGTTTTTCAAGTTGGTGGAAACATTCCAGTTAGGTACCAAGACATATGGCTTTCCTCTCACCTTGAAACAAGCTGCATCAATTGCAACATTTATCAACTTTGCACTTATCATAGTACTATCAATCATGAGGCCATCTGTGCACTTTCCAGCAGAGGGGCAGATTTAGGGGGTGAAGATAGGATGGCTAGCCACCCCTTTCATGGCATCATTCACCTTCACTTACTTAGGCCCATAGGCAGGTAGATACTATTGATAGCAAGACAGTATGCTCTTTTATCTATTTTTGTATCCTTGCGACGGTGAACTCTCCCCAGGTTTCCTCCGCCATGATCCCCCGTCCTAGAATGTCCCGTCCTCGTATCTTAAGGTCTCTGATGATGGAGGGCAGGGAAGTGGGGGCCCATGAGAATAGGTAGCAGGATGAGGAAGGAGAGACAGAAGAGAAAAGGCCAGGAGGTGGGAGTTCTCAAAGGGTGGGAACACAAGAAATAGTGGGAGTTATGCAACAATGCAATCTTGAGAATGGGCTCAAGGGAGGAAACCAATAAAAAAAGGGCGGGAATGGGAGGTGGGAAGCTTGGACCACCCTTTCTACCAACTACTATTAACTGTACATGAATATGTCAGAACCATGGTTTGGAACAAGAAGTTCAATGAGTCTCAGCGAAGGTCATAAGATTATGAGGATCATTTTTTTTTATCTCTGACATATATGTAATGGAGTAAATGAATGTTGCTTTCAAGCCAAAGAGGACCTCAATCATCCCTGTGCCCTGTTTGTAGTTCTCAATGGTATCACTACTTTTGACCAGTATTCCAGAGTTATGGTAGAAAACTGTGGTCGATTTAGGTTTCTTGGAAACTGCCCACTTACCCCTCCCTTAAGGACGTTCGCACAAAAATCTTCTAACATTGATTTTTTTTCTGAAACTTTCACCAGTTTGAGATTATGGGTTACTCATGTCAAAAATGTAAACAAATTGGGGGGTCACTGAATTCGTTTCAGAGATGATGTTCAAAAGATCACCCAAAATCTGAGAAATCGAGCTTCGTTACTGCATACAGATAAAGTGCCTGTTTGTGCAAAAAGTTTATAAATAAATCCTTGAATTGAAATTTTATCCGCCAATTATTGTTCTTGTGGATCCATAAAATTCAGTGAACTAAAAAACTTCCTCAGAGTTGATTTTATCATTTAGCGGACACATTTCTACTCTCCTAACAGCCGCATGAATGCCAAAATTCGACGCCGCGTACACAGAAAAATTGGAAATTTTTTACCTTCCCACATTGATTTTTTGTTCATTTTTTCACAATCTATCGGAAAGTGGAAGAGAAAGTGGTCTACCGAAAAAAATGGGGTGTCACCGACCATTTAAGAAAGTAAATTGCAAGCGAAGTTAATGCAACGGCTACCAGCCCTATATGTACTTAGACAGTTTTCTCAGCGCGCGTGCTCGATGCATGATGTGGCGTGATATTGCGCTATGAATTACGTGCGCAGTAGGGATGCACAGAAACAATTAGCGCGAACGTCCTTAAGCCAACATTAACATTTACTTCTCATTTAAGGCAAAATGTTGGCTTACGGAAGGTGAAGGTGGGCAGTTTCCCAGACACCTAAATTGCTCCGTCTGCTACATAATAATTTTGTACCTTTTAGGAGCGAGGGCATCAGGTAACTGTGACCAATAGTTTTTATCAGAGAGAGAGAGATACCAGTAATAGAGAGAGTGATATGATCTCATGCTATAGTAACTGAAATCGTGCACACATAATGTGATTCTCAATAACGTTAGTTTACAATGGTAGGAGTGTTCTTTATAGTTTTAGGATAAGTGTGATATACATCTCATATCAGTGGTTTCCTCTAGTAAAGGAAGAAGAAGTGAGAGAAGAGAAGCATAAATAATTATCATTGGCAAATTCAGATTTTTAAGCAAATGAGGGGCCGCTCATCTAGACCATTAGACAAGAGGGGGGCCCAGCCTTGAAAACAGTTTTTCTCAGCCCTGCGGCAATTAGTTTGGCCTAAAAATAAGGTGAGGGCCTGGGCTCCTTGGTACCTCCCTTAGATCCGTCAGTGCATATGACAATTCAAATTCTCGTTATAGATGACTTACTGAGTGATTTCTGGGAGTATATATGGTGGTACCTTCTGTAGGTACCGAGGCAAAGATTACATACAACAAAAGAAACAAAACAATTAAACAATAAAGCCCCCACGAGAACTCTATTGTTTGGTTCCTTTGCCTCTTTTGTGATCATGGTACCTGCAAAAAGACCCCATATTGTTGCCTTGAAGCTATCCCCATGATTTATGGCAACAAAGCTATTGGCTATTAAAATGTAAGGAAATATCGGTTTTTCACTGCCAATTTTGCAGTTTTGTGGCCAAAAACATAGGACATAAATAAAAGTGTAGACTACAAAAATTCTCAAAATCGGTTTAGCATAGCTTAAGAATCTCACACATGCGGAGCATGCGAGCCTCACAATCCCGTAGGGCATGGGAGGTGAGAGAAAAAAATGGACTGTCTGTTTTCCATACAATGAGATTGTTCTGACCAGGGGCGCGTGTTATTGTCTGCTTCAAGCCTTGGCTTCACATCTTGTGGTAAGTGCTGTATCCAGTAATTCCAAAGCAGTCTTAAGCAATGTTTCCCCATGCAATGTAGTGTTTTGTGGAAGATCAAAAATGAGTGGAAATGGCAGTGGCAGTATGCTGACAAAGCCTGTGCCTGCTTCTAATAGAGGGAGAAAGCCAAGTATTTCAGATAATTGTAGAATGTGTGGCTTTTGTTTAAAAACAAAGTTCAGCAATTTTAAGAGTGGTTGGATAAGCTCTGAAAATATGTTTGTTGTCCCTACTAGAAAAAATAGGACATTACCAAAGTTGGTTGACCTTCTGAAAAATGAACTTTTTGTTGTCCTTGACGAAGGAGAATCTTTCTCCAGAAGAGTTTGCTCACTGTGCGGAACAACGGTTTGAAACTGCGCTGCGATGCTTTCCCAAAAACTGAACATGCCAACAGACAATGAACAATATTAGTGCGATTGAATAGAGCCAAAACCTGTTTGTAAGACACAAAAATATATCCTTTCCTCGAAAAGAAAGCTTCCCTCTGCTCTCATTTTAGAACAAATCCCAATTCTTATGTGAGCAAATCCAGGCCTTCACCAACCACCATTTACAGCAAAAGCTTTAGGGGGTCAAGCATTTGACTTTTTTTTGGAGGGTGCTGGGGCGGGGGGTATGGGTGATTTGGTTGAGGTAAGAATATTTTTTGCCCAAACCTCTGGAGATAAAATTTTTTCTCCGACTTATAATGTAAGATTTTTTTTCCAGGGCTATAGACCAAGAGAGATATTTTTTCAGTGCTGGATATGTTTTCTCCCAGGTATTTCCATGCAAGATTTTTTTTCTCTCAAATCAGGCTGCAGGATATTTGTTTCTCAAATCACCCATACCCCTCCCCTCCCCTCAAAAGTCAAATGGCCAGCCCCTTAGGAAATCATCAAAGTTGGGAACATTGCAAGTGACTTGTTAAAAACATAACTTGACAGCTCATTGACAGCTTGCATCAAAATTTAGCCAATAAGAATTGCCCATGGCTGGGAGAAGTGGTAATTCAAACAAATATAACATATGCCAAACATACAGTCTGTAATCTTAGCATCTCTCCCCAGTCCTACTCTCCATTTTCAAGCTCGCTCCAGACCTTTTGTTTGACTGCTCTCGCATAATTGAATACGTGAAAATATGGACTGTTTTGCATTGAGTCTAATAAAAGTGCTGGTCAACCAGTACATACCATATAAATTAAGAATGACTTAATCTTAAACTATCATCAGAATATAAGCACTACTGTAGGCATTAAAGAGAAAATCATTGCATTCTTTTAATACTGAAGAAAAGATTAGATCTTTGATTCCTAAAAGAATTATGTCATGCATCCTAAAACCTTCTCAAAAGGACCTTGTTTTTCATGGACAATACACCTAACCCACACATTGTAGGATGTGTTCATTTTGAGGTGATCTTTGAACAAGTACTCTGTTATATCAAGTATGTAAGCAATGTAACCTTCAGTGCCTACTTCTTGAATCCATACTTCAAACTTAACATCCTTAGTGGTCAAAAAGGGTAAATTTATGGGTGGTTTCCATGACAACCACAAAGATGGTGGTTTAGCCTCTTTAAATGGGATTTGGCAAGTTAGGTTAATTACTTTGCTTGGATATAGTTTACCACTGAGGTCAACGTCCTTTTTATTAGTAAGCAGTTTCTGCTTATTTTTAGTGGATTCCAAAACTGACAGAAGTGATTGAATATCAACAATAGTATCTTGGTAAATTCTATAAAGCCAGTAAGGATCACTGCAACACAAATGTTGTGGGACCTCCTCTGTACTCATAATGTCCTCCTGTTCTTCCAAGCTAAGATGGTCAATTCCTCCAACTTCTGGTGCCTCATGAGGATAAGTAACAGTATTCTCCTCAATATCATTCCTCCAAGAGGCATAGATAACATTCATCTCTGGTAATTCAACCATAGTACGATATGGCGTGTAGTGATCAGGATTGATACCAAATGGGAAGAGTTCAATGAGACTTGCACCAGGTGGTAAAAACATTGCCATAATCAACATTGAGCCATGCATTCCAATAACAGCACTGGCTTTACTTATAATCTGTACCTGCTCCTTAAAAGAATGTGTAGCCATGCTTACTCGAATCACTGGCTTATTGAACCGCTGGGCAATCGCTAATGACAAATCCAGTTCATTGGTTATCAAACGATTGTGTTCCCTTGAACATAACACGATATATGAAGAATCAGAGGAGTGAAATGACATGTTGTCTAGTTCCAATCTTCTTTTGACAAAACCTGTAAAGTGTCGCAAATATTGCCCAGTCAAGGAGACATGAGGCAACTGGCCTTGTGGTTCCCTAAACCCATATTGATACCAAGTTGTGTACTTTGATATGCCGATAACTCCATGGCGAAAACATGTCAGGTGATTTGCTTTCTGGAGATCTTTTTTCAGAATCAATGTTTTCTTTGTAAATAGTTTGTATAAATCAAAATAAGTCCCTTCATTCCTGCCATCCATTATAACAAGGGTAAACCCCAAATCAACAGAGAGCATATCCCGTGAAAACTGCCTTAACGTATGATACAAGGGTAAAAGATCATCATGAAAAACGTGCATAATATTTTCCGGATTAAACCTATGAAATATCAAGCTAAAATCGTCGATCACCGTGACATTGGGGAAGTTGTCAATTGAATAAACAGGATAGTCCACATAGTTGAAATATTGAGTATTGTGGTCTTCAACTGAAGACATGTCAAGTAGAGCGGGGTTAAATCGGTCACTTGGGACACCATGAATAATTGTTTCAGGTCCATGAAAAAACAAGTATTCATCTTCATTTGGATGGTAGCATAGATAACGAAACTTGCAAATCCGGGTTGATTTGTTATGACCCGTGCAAAACAGGCTTGAGCCTTCTCTCAAAGATTTCACAAAAATTTTCCGGTTTTCTGTTACATTGAACGTCTTACTTTGAGAAGATGAGGTTCCTAGCCATCTGTAGGTGAAACTGAAGACCAAACAGCATACTAGGCCCAACAAAAAGTGAATAAATGCAGGTGAAAACACGAAGATTTTCATTGAGGCACAAATCAAACAGGCCGTCGTTCTGGTTGGGGACTGGAGACTACTCGCGTCCTTTTTCTCTCGCCAGTCCCCACTCTAAACGCACATTTCTAGTTTCACCGGCACCAGTTTCACCTAGAAACTTGAGCCGAAAAAACCGGATGCTTTCGCGGACTACAAAGTACCAAGTTTTCAGGGAAAATCCACTTTTAAGCATAAAAAAAAAACAACTCAGGCCATGTGATGGTTAAAAGATTATATATTCCCGACCGTAAAATCAGCCTTGCTTTTTTTGTTCCATGAGATGCCCAATCGGGTGGAAAGTTGGAACAGACCAGGAACAGACGGAACACGACGTGCATAACAGGCGCTTTATTTATGAGCCAAGCGAAGCGAAGGCGCATTTTGCGTAAACGTTTCTCCTTCCCTCGTCTAACGCTTCGTGCAAAATGCCGCGTTTGCTTCGCTTGGCTCAAAAATCACCTGTTATGCTGGCTAAAGCCATTTTTGGATTAACTTATTCGCCCTGGAACACCTGTGAAAATACCGGTTGTGGCGGTCAAGGACAACTTTGGCATCTAACTTGTACAGAGGGAAGAAATCTTTCAAACTTCGTCAAAATGAGCACGATTCAGTTGAGGAGACCTAGGAAAAGGCAAAAACCTCGTAACGTTGACCCGAAAATTCCGATGAAACCTTGTTCCACTTCCTCCCATATCGAATCCTACGGTCCTAAAAGCTTTCCCAAAATGTCAGTTTTTCCCAACTATATAAATGAATCCTAGTAAATGGCCAGCAGAAGAAAAAAGTGGAGCAAGAAAAGCAAAAGAGGAGGAGAGGAAAGAAAGCTTTTCAAGCTGACATTTTGCATCTGGAACAGAAGGCCGCGCAATGCTTGAAACGGCGTTTTGGGTAGTTTTGGCTCATTATAGCCATACAGTGACCAGAAAACGGCTCGACTAACTTCGAAAGATGTTTTTCGGTAAAATTAACAGGGGCGAATGGGCCCCCTGGCGTCCTCTGCTTTCGTGCCAATTATCTTTTTGCTGATTTTTATTTTCCTATTCTTTTTTCAGTTTTCTTCATGACGTGACTGTTACATGTAAGCTTTCAGTGCCGAGTGGAACTGACAGAAACTATAGTCATAAAAGGCAGAATAACTAATTACAAGACAACAGGTGATGAATTAAAGTAACTAATTACAGTCGAATCTCGCTTTATGGACACCCGCTTGATACGGACACATCGTTATTACGGACAGTTTTCTTTGTGCCTGAGAAATTTAAAGAAAGCCCTTACGTTTTCTCTTTAAATTCAGCCAATGAGCAAATGGGTTCAGGTGTCAATAAAAATTACATTCTCACTCATAATCAAAATCATCATGCATGATATTCATAATTTATTTCTTCTAGCACGCTCTTTACGAAGCTAAGATAGAAGTCTTCTATGCCCAGTCAAATGGATTTAGCGAAAACCCGCAACGTTTGTAATGGCTACATGAGACGGATAGCTTGATCATTATGTACCCTCGATACCAAAACTGATACAAGAAAAAAAGAACAAAGAATGAATACCTATTTTTGCTTCGGCTAGTTCTTTCCGCAACTTAACTCAATAACTATATTAATAATATACACGAAAAAATTACTCAATTCTGATTGGTTGAGAAAGGAGTGCAGTTCTCCCGTAACACGAGTGCAAATTACAAATGGTTTCTGATTGGCTGAAAACACAAAAGAAACCACCAAGGAACCAATCAGATTAGAGCTGTTTAAACAACAGAATTTAAGAAAATGGCCATGGTTTTCAGCAGACGACGACGGGATTTATTTTTGTACGTAAAACAACAACAGAAAGGTTAAAAAAAATTCGAAAAACCCGAACACAGTAAAAAGTACGTCTTCCTGGCTAAATGTATTGAAAATGCGGTGCTAAGAGAAAAATACTGTCAGCAAAATCGAGGAAAATGAGCCAGAGAAACTAAAAAACAAGGTACTTAAAACAGACTACGCTAAAGTAAAAAAAAAATAAAGAACAAAAACGGTGGCAACCACACGCAAACCATGACAGGTACACTTTTCAAGCATTTGAATGAACAAAGATACAAGTTTTCCGTGATAACAACCGAAACCGAAACCATGTGATTACCTATACTAATTGTAGTGTAATTGCAGTGTTTTTCAAATGTCTATAGTCTCCATCAGTCCTGGGACCAGACGAGATCAATTAAAATTCATGTTTTCCCGCAAGGTCTGTTATCCCAACCTCCCTACAAGCAGAGACCGGGTATATAGTACTCAAGTTAAATTTCGTATGCAAGTTCATATAGATATTGAGAAAAAATAGCCTCTGATCGCAGGCCAATCAAAGGAAAATGGCTTGGTTAACGCCACCTCAAGTAATTTTAAAGTCATGTATTTTTAAAGGTGATCCTTTTCATAAGCCTTATTTTGGCTTGCATGAGCTCCGGTCCCTTGTCTCATCTTTCTAAATTCTGTGTATATAGTTTAAAGTAAATGGCAAAATGATAATAAAACATGAAAAGAATAACATTTCCATGTTAGGCAGCTCACATGTGGAGCGCTTGTACCAAACTTTTCGTTTTGTGCCCTGTTCTCGCCATTTAAACCTTTTTTTCAAAACGCGATTAACAAAAATTACACATATTCAGACAAGTGAAAGAAACGTCAGTAAGTACTGATCAACTCAAGATAATGGGGTTTGCTCTAGCTAGCTAGCTGTCTCAGTCGTCGCCTTGGTAGCACCAGTTGACCAACTCTTTTTAGCCATACCTCTATTCGTTCCTCATCATCTGACTATATACCGTAAAATTCCGAAAATAAGCCCCGGGGCTTATATTTTTCAAAGGCCCTTTTTGAGGGGTTTTTTTGGAGGGGCTTATATTCGGAGGGGCTTATCTACGGAGGAAAATTTGCGTTTCAAAATCGATTGGGCTAGCCTTATAGTTGGAAGTAAATTTACCGTTTTTTGCTCAGTTGTTTTACTTTGTATTTGAGGCCAATTTTCCTAGTACAAGCCCCCGGGGGGCTTATATTTGGAGGGGCGATTTAACGGAGGGTTTTTTGCGTTACCAGTTTGGGAGACTTTTTGGAGACTTTGGGCTCATTTTCGGAATTTTACGATATCCCCTTACAGTGGTGTAGATTTTGATAATATTCTGTTGGGTTACCCCATGACATAATTGTTAGAAGTTTACCAGCTCACTGTGGATCGAGTAAGCTGGATCATGCATCCGAAAAAAGGTGCCTGCAAAAGGCAAAAATGTGGTCAAATGTATGTAACTTAACGCAAGTCTCAAGCAGAGATCGAGCCATGAAACAGACATTACGTTTTTTTTTTTTTATGAGAGGGAAAGGATGGGAGTTCTTCAAACTTTATTCTTCTATTAATGATCTTGCCGTGAACTATCAGTCTAGACATTTTAAAAATTTTGGCTGAGAGTTCTATGAATTTTAAGTAGCAAAACAAGATCACATGTCATTAAAGATCTCTTTGGGCAAAGATAATGGCCACTGGCCTGAATGGCCTGACCAACAATCTAAGAAACTACATAACAACAACTACTACACACTTTATTAAGAAACAGCTAGTTACACTTTGAGTAGTACCTACCCACAAATAGTTAAGAAACTAGTCGAGGCGGGTAGGTATGATTAAGCTAGGTTTATTACATCTGAGTTTTTTTTCATAGTTTACTTACACAAGGATTTCAAATTAGCAGCAGTAAAAGATTACAATAAATAGCAAATTAAAATAATGATAGCAGCAATGAAAAATTGCAAACAAAAAAAATTAGCCAAACAAAATGACTACACAGAGCCGAAAGGAAATTGCCTGCGTGAAGACGTCTCCTATTTCCTTTATTGCACGCGGAAAAGGGACGTCTGCGTAACGCCGTCGCTAATCGTGTTCCAGCGTCCCGCTGGCAGGGTATTCTATTTCGCATAAATTGTGAAATAATATCCGGTTAGAAATGAGAGTTGACAGACCAAACACAACGTCATGAGCTCGTGATAATGCGAAACGTGACTTGAGAGTCTGCTTGAACAGAGGTTTTTCTTCTTTTCTCTCCGAGTCTCGCGCGGTTACTAGCACTACACAGTGCACGTAGCATTCTAAACTTTGACTGAGTAAATCTCGTTTTTCCCGCACTAAGTCTTACATTTAGAGGTCATGAAGCAGGTTTGTGACATGCATACTGAGTAATCATTTCCTGTGATTTATGCTTCTGTGGGTGTTCCTGATAGGATTTGACTTCAGATGCAGTTGTAAAGTGGTTAAATTTTCTTTGACCTTGGTTTGTTACCGCTAAATAAAGTAGTTATTAGAGGATGCTTTACCATTCAATTTCACCCCTGATTAATTTCTGTCATTTCCTGATTAACCCTGTCCCCTACCCACTTAGTACAAAAATGACAGAAATTAATCAGGGTTTTTTTCATTTTTTCCTCAATATTCTGACTCAAAAAAATTAAAAAATCCGATTAAATTTGTAAACTGTGTGGAAATTGGTGGAAAATGACAGAAATTAATGGCTCGCCCTGCGGGCTCGCGGAAATGACAGAAATTAATCAGGGGTGAAATTGAATGGTAAATCATCCTCTAATAACTACTATAGAAGAATTCAATCGCGAAAAATATTATTACAAATTATATTTAGTCAAGAATAATTATATTTATAAAAAAGTTTGATTTAATTATATTTGTAGAAACCTTTATCAAATTGGTTTTGGGAGGGTGGGTGGGTCGGTCATAGAGTTTTTGATGGATGGGGTTAATCGAATTCTATTTTAAGAAATTCCCTTATTCCTCGCCATGACATACGATGATTGAATTTTTTTACATACCAATCTGAATTTTCGATTACAAGTTTCATAAGTTCAACACTACGATAAACATCTGGGTCCATCAATGCAACTTGAAGTTTTTTATTTGTTTGTTTTTTAATCATATCTCTTTTTTGTTTTTCCTTCTCTGAAATAGGTTTTTTCCCACTGTCAAATTCTTTTAGATCGATTGTTTTTACTTTATTAAATAGTAAAGTTTTTTTTTTATAATAATTAAGAATTAAGGAATATACATTTTTTCCAAAATCTTTATCTTCGAATACACCGAGTTTATTATCGGGAAAAAGATACCAATCACGTTCAAAAGCAATTCCATATCTATTATAGTCATCCAGCATCTTGAAGTAAAAATCAGTTACATCTTCATAACCATCATAATCTGGGTTGGCATCATTTCCTTTCCCAGAGCTGTAGCTGGGGTAATATTTGTAAAGAATCCATAAAAGAATTTTATATGGATGATTAGGTTTGATTTTTTTTATTAGTTTTGGGTCAAATGGTTCAAGTTCCATCCATGGTTCAACAATGAATTTATCTAGTTCAGGACTACCAAGGATCATTTTTAATTAAGGGATTATATTATTAAAGCAATACATTCCAGAGTTCCCTAGCAATTTCAATCGCTGAAAGTAAACACAAAATCTATTTTCAGTTTTGCTGGTTGTTAGGGAACTCTGGAATGCAATCTATTGTTTTCAATGAAACGTGAGGTTATTTTTGATGAGATGATAATCGGGGTATTTCCCCTTCAAAATAATCTAAACAAATACTAAAATGGAATATTTAAGCCCTGAGGACAAAGATTTTATAGTTGATGATGGCTATAAACATGATGAAGATCCTGATTATGTTCCTGAGAAAGAGGAATCATCCGATGATGATAAATATGTTGTAAAAGGAAAAGATTTTCAGAAATTAAGCAAAAAGGCTAAAAAACTCGGCGCCGAATCTCTTGATTATTCAAAGCGGAAAAATAACAAATACGTTGTCAAGCTGCCAAGTGGAAAGAATTTGCATTTTGGTTCGTCTCAACATCCAGACTTTTTAATTCACAGGGATAACGAGCGAAAAGAAAAATATCTTTCTCGGGCAATGAAGATAAAGAATAAGAAAGGTGAGTTGACTTATGAAAATCCCGAATCGGCTAATTTTTGGAGTGTTAATCTGCTTTGGTCGGGAAAGTAGAATATTTGAGACAGAAAAATAAAATTTAAAGGTTTCAAAACAAAAAAAAAATGGGAAGAGGATATCGATTTAATAATTTAATATTTCCTTTGAAAAAAATTTATTTAGTTATTAAAGAAATTAATAAAAAACTAGAATTACTTTATTCATTATCTTCTTCAGAAAGTTTATGGCCAACAATAAATTATTCATCAGTCAGAGATAATGAGGAGAAATTTAATGATATTCTAGATGAGGTTGAAAAATATCTTGATAGATTTAATGAAGAGTATGATGAAGTTGAAATTATAGAAAATGATGATGCAGCTTTTAATCAAGAGTTTCTTGGAATTGTTAATTTTTTATATGAAGCAACTGATTTTTATGGTAAAACAGAAGATGAGTTATCAAAGAAAGTACCAGATTACATTAAAAAAAGATTTATTTTTATTGCGGATAAGTTATTCAATTGCGGTATTTGTCCGGATGAGTTTTAAGTCTTGAAACAAAATTGTTTCAAGACTGTGAAACAGAAAAATAGAATTGAAATTTAAAAATAAAAAAACCAATAAATAAAGATGGCCACTGATCTAACTAATCTTTCTATTTCAGAGCTAAAAAAAATCAAAAAAGATATAAAAAAAGAAATCAAAGCTGATTATAAGAAAAAGTTGATTGATGATATAAATAAACTACAAAAAGTAAGAGACAAAATTAAATTCAAACCCAAACCCAAATCATTTGAAGAGTATTTCCAGGATTGTATCAAGAATAAAACAATACCTCCAGATACTCCATCTTATCTGCGCAAAGCACTTGAGAGAGCTCTCAAGGAATATGACCAAGGAATAGAAAAAGAGAAATCATCTTTGGAAGGATTTGCTAATAAATACGTAGTAAAAGGTAAAACTGATATTACGCCATTCGAGTTTTTCAAATCCAAGGCTGCTTATTTAAAAGAGTTTCTCAGGAACCATCGAAATATTAAAGTCAGATTTGTATTAGTTTGCATGATGGAACAAATGGGAAAGTCAAGCGATGGAAAGTTAAGTCTTACTATTCAAGATAAAGCTTATTTTAATTCTGAAACACATATCAATCTTGAATCAACTGATGTAAAAGAAATACTGACTAAAGTTATTCGCTCAATAATTGAAAAAATTACTATTTATCAGAAGAACGGAAGTGGATGGTATTTTAAGGAAATAGTACATCTTGAGATTCATACTGTCGATTTCAATCCAATGAGGGGTTCATCTTATATTCCCCTTCCAGATTGGATAATGCGAAAGAAAGCGATAGTAAGCATTCGAAACAAAGATGAGAAATGCTTTTTATGGTGTGTATTGAGATACCTTCATCCAAGAGACCGTAATGATTTTCGATTGACAGATTTGAAGCAATATGAAAATAGTTTGAATACAAAAGGAATTGCTTTTCCAGTCGGAGTAAAAGACATTTCAAAATTCGAAAAACTCAATCCAGATCTCCCAGGGATAAACGTGTTTTCAGTCAATGAGAGAAACAAGTTTTACCCTCTCCAAATGGCACAGAGAGATCCTCGGAAAACAATCGATCTGTTCCTCTTTGAGGAAGATGGCAAATACCATTATTCTCTTATCAAAAGTTTTTCAAGATTATTCCGATCTCAAATAACTTCTAGAACGAATGGAAAGATCTTTATTTGTAAGAGATGCTTTACCCATTTTTCAAAGGAAGAATTATTTCAGCGACATATTGAATATTGTTTGTCCAATGAATCAGTTGTTGTAAAAATGCCTCCAAAAAATAGTAATCTTGGTTTTAAAAATTATTTTAAAAAACTTCCAATCCCTTTTGTAGTTTATGATGATTTTGAATGCTTTACCAAATCTATAGAAACATGTAATCCCAATCCAACTGATTCTTATACTATCGATTACCAGAAACATGAACCGTCAGGATTTTGTTTTTACGTAAAAGGAATAGTTTCAAATATTTTTAAACCAATCACTTTTACAAAACAGAAAGAAAGTGATAATGTTGCTGAAATATTTGTTTCAAAACTTGCAAAAATAACTCAAAAACTTTACGATGATTTTTATCGTTATCCACAACCTCTAAGATTAACAGAAGAAGAACAAAAATCTTTCAAAGAAGCTAAGATCTGTCATATTTGTTCAGGTGCGTTAGATGATGATAGAGTTCGTGATCATTGTCATTTTACTGGAAAATATCGCGGAGCTGCACATAATAGTTGTAACCTTCAGTGTCGAAAACCGATGATATTGCCTGTAATATTTCATAATCTTCAAGGTTACGATGCGCATTTGTTTATAAAACAACTTTCTGGTATCCAAGGTGAGTTAAACTGTATTCCATCGACTGAAGAGAAATATATATCATTTTCCAAAAAGATAAAAGTTGACAAGTACAAATCACGGAAAACTGGAGAGATGGTTTCTTTGAATTTTGAAATAAGATTTATTGATTCATTCAAGTTTCTACAAACCAGTCTTGCGAATCTTGTTGGAAACTTGCAACCAGATGATTTTCATAACACAAAAGAAATAATGAAAGATAATATCAATCTACTTACTCGAAAAGGTGTTTATCCCTATGATTATGTTTCCTCAATAGAAAAATTATCTGAAACACAACTTCCTCCCAAAGAGCAATTCTATTCAAAATTGAATGACGAAGATATTTCAGATGAAGATTACAGTCACGCAATCAATGTTTGGAATACATTCAAATGCCAAACAATCAGAGATTACCACGATCTTTATCTAAAATCAGATGTTCTTTTGTTAGCTGATGTATTTGAAAATTTCAGGAAAACATGCTTGAAACATTACAGTCTAGATCCAGCGCATTACTATACATCACCTGGTTTGGCTTGGGATGCTGGTCTCAAAGAAACTGGACAACAACTTGAATTGCTTAATGATTACGATATGCTGATGATGTTTGAGAGAGGCATCAGAGGTGGAATGACGCATATTTCCAAACGATATTCAGAAGCGAATAACAAATATATGAAAGATTTCAATCCTAATAAACCTTCTAAATTCATTCAATATCTTGATGCTAATAATCTATATGGCTGGGCAATGTCTCAATCACTTCCTACGGGAGGGTTTAAATGGATGTCTAATCTCACAAAAGAAAAGGTAATGGAAATTCTTGAGAAAACAAATAGCAGCATGACAAACATGGGAAAGAGAGGATATATATTCGAGGTTGATATAGAATATCCAGAAGAACTTTGGAAATCACACAACGATTATCCTCTTGCTCCGGAGAAGATTAAAGTAGGTGGTGTGGAAAAACTTATTAGTCATTTCAAATTACGTAAAAATTACGTAATACATTATCGAAATCTGAGACAATGTCTTGAATTAGGTTTGAGGTTGACAGCTGTTTATCGAGGAATAACTTTTAATCAGAGTCCTTGGATGGAGCCCTATATCAGGAAAAACACAGAACTTCGCAAAACAGCGACTAACAGTTTTGAGAAAGACTTTTTTAAGTTGATGAATAATTCTGTTTTTGGGAAAACAATTGAAAACATTCGGAAAAGACAGAATGTGTTACTGGTTGATAATCGAGCAAAAGCTGCAAAATTAACATGCCGACCAAACTTTGATAGAGCGACTATTTTTGATAAAAATTTGGTTGCAATTCACTTAAAAAAGACTGAGGTATATTTCAATAAACCTGTTTATGTTGGCGAGGCGATATTGGATCTGTCAAAGCTGTTGATGTTTGATTTTCATTATAATTACATTCAAAGAAAATATTCTTACAAAAAAGCCAAGTTGTTATTCACTGATACTGACTCTCTCATGTATGAATTAGATACAGATGATTTTTATGATGATATAAGAAATGATATTAGGGAAAAGTTTGATACTTCAGATTATCCTCCAAATCACAAGTCAGGAATACTGACAGGAGTTAATAAAAAAGTGATTGGATTGTTTAAGGATGAAACAGCTGGTAAGCAGATAACACATTTTGTCGGACTTAAACCTAAACTTTATTCTTTCAAATTAGAAGATTCAAGTACTACCAAGAAATCAAAAGGAATCAAAAAAAATGTTGTAAAAAAAAAGATTGAGTTTGAGGATTACGTTGACTGTTTGTTTACGGGCAAAAAACAAATGAGAACGATGAATATCATTCGAAGCGAGAATCACGAAATTTATAGTAAGGAAGTTAATAAGTTAGCTTTGAGCGGGGATGATGATAAACGTATTTTGAAAAAAGATAAAGTGAATACTCTGGCACTAAGATAAAAATGGATTAAAGATTTTATATTTTTAATATAAAATCATGACAAATCGAGAATATATTGAATTTCAAAATATTAAATTCTTTTGGCATCCTTTTAGTAAAGATTATTTAGCTAGCAGGTGTGGAAAGATTTTGAGTTTAAAACGAAAAGAAAAGAAAATTTTGAAATTAAATAAAAAAAGAGACGGATATTTAGATTTTTATTTTTACGAAAATAATAAAAGAATACATTATTACGTTCATCGTTTTGTTTTTGAGTGTTTTAAAGGTGAGATCCCAAAAGGAATGGAAATAGATCATGTAGACGGAGACAAAAAAAATAATTCTATCTCTAACCTTCAACTATTGAGTCATAAAGAAAATATTAGAAAATCAAAATGTAAAAAAGTGATTTCTTTTAATTTAGAAACTCAAGATGAAAAAAATTTTAATAGTATCAAAGAAGCGGCTGAATATCATAAACTTCAACCCCAAACTATAAGTATGAATTGCCAGAAAAAAAATAAAATCACAAAATCCAAGAAAGACGAAAAAAAATATCAATTCTTTTATTTATAAAATTAATTGTTTAAATTAATAATAAATGTCTTATTCTGAAGAAGAAATAAAAAAATATTTGGATATCCTTCGTAGTTACACCAAACCTCCAGAGGAAACCGATCGAAAGACCCGTTGTTGGAACTGTAAAAAGTCTGATTTTGAGATTGTTTCAGGTTTTAAAATTTGTGAGAATTGTGGATCTCAAAATGAAGCTGTTCTTGGCTTTTTAGATAAAAGAGACCAAGATCGATTGGTATTTCGAAAGAAAAGCATTTACCAGAGAAAGTATCATTACGAAAAGAAAGTCAATCAAATCTCTAAAAGACTGAAACTTACTGAAGATGAAAAGTATGATTTGTTTAAGAAATTGTTAGAAATAGATAACAGTGTCTTGGAAGAATTAAACAAACAATTTAATCGAAAAAGAACTATCAATATTGTGTTTTTAATAAAAAAAATACTAAAAGAAATGGGTATTGAGAAGCATAAATTAGTTGAACTGAATATTGGAGATCAAACTCTGGAGAATTATGAAAATTGGTGGGGCAGTTACAAATCACTCAAATAACGCCTCTGTGAAAAAACCAGTAAATAATCCCAGTCAAATAGCCAAGTACTTCAGATTTGAATGGAGAATTGATAGTATAAAAACAACCTCGGCCAAGATGGTAATGTTTCCAAAATTCTCGAAAAGCAAGATTGAATATAAGATGATTGGATAGTATTGATGAGTTTGATTTGCAACTGTGTCTGAAGTCAGATAGTTTGTAAAGAATTTGATTAAAGTCTAATCTTTGAGTAAAATATTTTATATACAAATACTGATAAACCAAACAAGCTTTAATAAAGTTATCATCGTAAAATTTTGTTTTAAAAGATGGAAAGTAAAAGTTAACATAAGCCACTATTGAGTCTAACATCTTTTATCTATCTTTAGATAAAAGATGAAAAATATTATTACAAATTATTTAAAATAAAATCTTTTTTTATATATAAAAAAACTTTTTATAAATTATAATTTGTACAAACCTTTTTCAATATTATTTTTTATTTTATCTTTGATTACTTTTACAACATTCAAATCATTTGGATTAGAATATCTAAATGTGTATTTATTACCATTCAATTTTGATGTCGCTGTTTTTCTCTTTCCTTCTGCAATAAGTTTAATAGAGCCGCTGTTGATTCGAAGTGATTTTGATGCCTGATATATCGAGTCAAAAAATTCATTACTGCCTTTTGTTAGATTAGTTGCTATTATTTTTCTAGACAAATTTTCCGGATTAGATGATTCATTAATAATCCTTTTAAGGTTAACAGGTCTGTTATTTAGCTTATCTCCGTCAATGTGAATTATTTTAAAGTATTTATCTGTTTCCTCACCATTGAAGGCTTCCCAGATAAATACATGCGCTAGCAAGCTAATCGGGTTTTCTCCTCGAGGTCTAATAGAGATTCTAATGTAACCATTCTTAGATGGTTTATTACCAAGTTCTTTTCCTGTTCTGGAGTTATAAACACCACCGTTATCAGTTGTGAAGAAATTAGAATAAGACGGATGTGAATATCTAATCATTGAAAAAGATTATTACAATTTATATTTAATCAATTTTATTTTTAAGTAAAAAATAAAATTTTATATTTATATTATGTAATAATCTTTTACAAATATTTTTTATTGTATCTCTTTGAAAATCTATCTGCAATAGGAGACTGATCAATTATCATTTCATCTATCAATTTCATTCGATCAATAAACTCTTGTTTATTGAATTCATCACCTCTCAAAGCTGATCGCAATTCGACCAATACTTTTTCATAAGTTGTAAATGCTATTTGTGACATTTCAATCTTTTTCTTGTAATTCTTCATTTTTGAAATACTACTCACAATCACTCCAAGACCATTGATAACACCCAGGATTATTGGATTGAGTGTTATTCCTCCAGCAATAGTTCCTATCACAACTAATCCTCCTCCAGACAGAGTAAGTGTTTCATCAAGAATTTTATATCGTTTAAAAGATTTCTTAAAACACCAGAATTTCTTGTGATAATGTTTATAGAAATCTTTGAGAGTTTTGATCTCTGATTCTGATAGTGAGTTATCAATGTGATTAAATTCAAACAAGTCCTTCATTTATTCTTTATAATATATTAGCCCCATTTAGTTTTTCTTGTAACATTACTCTGTGAAATGCTTCTGAGTCAAAGTCATAAAAATTTGGAGAAAACATAAATTTACTTAAAATTACATCTTCATCATAAATTCTAAATTCAAAATGTTGTCTTTCGGCGTAATTAGAGGTTGTTAATGTTAAAGTTGTGATGAATCCACTTATTTTAGCTTTTGTAACAATTGAATTGGCATTTTCTGTCAACCATAAAACAGTTTTATTGTTATACTTTGGTATTCTGAATGATGGTTTGATGGTTATTCTTGGTAAATTAAAAAAATCTCTTTTGTTATTTGATAATAAAGTTAAATATCTTATACCGTTACTTAAATCAAAATTGCAATTTAAACTTGCTAAATCTTGATTATTTCCATCCTTTTTAACTAAAGTAAATTTTTTTCCCCGCCCCCAGTTACTTAAAACTAAACATAAAGTATAATTTGTAAAATTAGCAGATGGATTAAAACTAATAGAGTATTTATTCATATTTAATCCATCTTTTTTTATATCACTAATGTGTTTATTAGGTATGGTAATATTTGGAATTAAGGAATTTATAACAATACCAGATGATATAATATTTAATCCATAAATATTTGCATCAGTAAAATCATAAAATTCTTCAAAGAATCGTCTATAAACATAGTTTGTAGTAAAAGGAATTAACTCTTTTACCATTCCTACTGTTGCAGCACTACTATTCAGATTTCTATCGAGAGTAATGTTTAATATCTTTTTATTATTTGCGTTAATGTCAACATTGTAAACTACTTGTGTGGGTTTGACATCAAATCCTGTATGATAGTCATAAACTTTATCTGGATCGATATTGCTAACTTTGCTCATAATACCATAAGCAATCATGTAAACTCCAGAAAACTGTAATGGATACACAGCCAGATCATTTCCATTATTTGGAATATTAACCAAAATGTGAATAAAAAACCTGCTTCCAGTTGTTAACTTCTTGAAATTAATTATGACTCTATGATAATACATAAATTGTGTTTGGTTTTTTGAATCGGTGAATCTGTGTTGAAGTTTTTTTACACTAACATTTCCAAGCTGCAATCCTTGTGATGAGTTGTCGTCAACACTTATTTGGGTTTTATGCCATAGTTGATAATCAATGTTAAGTATTTCTAAACAAAGGGTATAGTCAGCTCCTCCAACTAACCTGTAAAAATTAAGTCCCATCTTATACTTATAACCACCTTGAAAATTCTTAAGTATAGTTGTATAAAGAACTTTATGATTGTAGTCGTGAAAGTTTCCTTTTTTGGTTGAAAGGTCTGCTATCTTTTTTAGTATAAAACTAGTTCTAGTATCTATTTCATCTGTCCATTGAGATGGACTTGACATCAAAAAAGCAAACTCATCTTTGTAATGACTTGGTTGAACTTGAGTTTGGTGTAAATGACCGTCAACATACTTTTTGGTGGTTGCATCCGAATCTGAAGTTGGATCTTCAAGATTAATTATTTTATGCCCTCCGATATTAAGATCTGAAGTCATGGTGATACTTCCATCTTTTTTAAAGAAGGGACTTAGATCTTGGGGTTTTGATTTATCATCCACATACTTTTTGGTTGCAGCATCTGTGTTATTTGTTGGTGTTTGTAAGTGGGTTATTTTTTTATTGTTCATATTCATATGATTAGTCATCATATTTGATCCATCAACGTGGAGATAAGCTAAATCACCGTAAGCTAATGGTATTGGTTGTTTGGAAGCAGTTGGATTTGGAATATTGAATATTTGGTTGTTATTCATGTTCAAATCTCCAGTCATTTGTCTTGTTCCATCCAATTTCAAAAAGACGCTGCCATCGACTTTGGAGTCGTCTACATATTTCTTTGTAGCAGCATCATCATTGTTTGACGGTGTTTTGAGATTTGTAATTGAGAATTGACTTTTCATATCAACGTTAGAATCTACTGTTATTAATGATGTTTTTCCACCGCCAGAATGGGTATCAACATATTTCTTGGTTGCTGAATCGGTGTCTGATGTTGGTGCACCAACATTTGACAATTTTTTACCAACCATATCATAATTTCCATCTGCAGTGAGATTAAACCCAATACCTGGAGCTCCTTGAACTCCTTTGGCAAATTGATAATGATTAGAAGAGTGTTCATTAAATATTCCCATCTTATTTATTGTTTATATAATCCCAGTAAAGTTTTTTGATACGGTTTTCTTTGGTTTGTTAACGTAAAGAAATGAGAATGGTTTTTTAGTTGCCTCTTTATACACATTTTTATCAACTCCCAATTCAGATGATATTCTGTTTGCTTCTCTGGAAGATGGAAATTCATATAAACAGTAGTGAGAACAATTAAGTCGAATATCTTTTGGAGTTTTGTAAAATGATTGACTCAGATAAATAACTGAGCAATTCTTATGTCGGCCTTGAATAAAATAATCTATGATTTGTCTCTGATTTTTATCACAGACATAATCATCAAATATCACAAGTTTTTGATTGTCTTCATAATCCATTTCTTTTACTGGAGTTATTTCATCATTACTCACAGATAGTATTTCATAGCCGAGCTTATGTGACATCTCTCTCATTTTTTGCATTAATCTCTTATACTTTTCCTGCTCCAAATTTCGAGCGTAAAGATAAATCTCATCATAATAGAGTAATGGTTTCATTAACATGTGATAAAGCAAATTAGTTTTACCACTTCCACTATTTCCACAAATCAACATTCTAAATGTATCCGATGGCATGTAAGGAAACAACTGCTTGAAATTTTTATCTCTGTTATCATTACTATCATAATTTGGTATCTCCATTTTATATATTTATTATATAAATGGATATTGAAGAAATGAAAAAATACTCTAAAAATAAGATTGAAGCTGATGATCTTATTAAACAGGTGAGAAAACGAATAAAAGAAACTACTTGGGAAAAACAAAATCTGAGAGAAGGATTTACTGAAACATTCAAACCTCTGATTTCTCAGTTTGAAAAACCTGATGACCCAAAAGCACAAAATATATTTACTCAAAATCAAAAAATGTTGCAAAATCAGTTGGCTCTTACGGAAGGTCTCAAAGCCAATCAAAAAGCCATTACTGATGGATTTAGTCAGTTTGAGCGATTGGCTGATATGCAAGAGTTGCCTCAGGTAGAAAATAAAGATGAAATAGATCCAGATTTAAATCCAGTTAGACAAAAAGAAATCTTAAAATATAACCTTGAAAAAAATTTTGATGAAGAAGATAAACAGATTTTAGTCTTACTTGATTATCCCCAACCAAATGAACTTTTAGATAAAGATCCTAATGAAATAAACGAAATTTATAAAATGGTAAAGAATGATGTAAAAGAAATAGGCTATCAAATTGGAGCTTTGAAAAGAACAAAAAATAAAACTGAGGAACAAGAAATTGAACTTGAATTAAACATTATGCAGCGGGAAACACAAAAAAAATATAAAGAAATTCTTGATTTTTACTTAAGATCACTTGAATATAAAGTAGGGCAGGGTCTTTACTTCTCCCCCCAAGAACTACTTCATAGATTTGAGTTACTCAATGGATCACTTGCTGCTGGAAACAATGGTGTGCTGCCTGAATTCATTCAAATATCTCATCGACTAAGAGATCTCGGGATCCTGTCTAATAACCAACTTAATACACTCCTTAGAAAAGTTATCTAGATATATTATAAATGAATGAAAGTGCTATTCATATTTCATCTGTTAAAAGAGAAAAAATAGGAGTAAACAAACCTCATGATTTCTTGGTTAAATTTAATCCTCCTTTGAAACTTGACCCACAATTCAGGCATTTTCTCGCCTTGGATAGGTTATCGATGACTTATTCTTGGTACAACATCAGAAGTAGTTATGGAAACAATAAAATCAAATACACCCATGATGGAACAACATGGCAGACTATTACCTTTTCAGATGGAATGTATTCTTACTCAGACATTAATGATTACATTCATCAGTACATGGAACAAAAGTCGCATCACACAACAGACTCCAAAGGAGTAAAGAATTACTCAATAAATCTGTCTTTCATTCTCTCCACCTATCGAGTATTGGTAACACTTGATGGTAGTTATCAACTTGATTTGAGAGGAACAGATTTTGGAGACTTGATCGGATTTGAAAAGAAACTGGTGACTAAAACTGAGTATGGAACTAAACTTCCAAATATTACAAAATCGATTGACTCCCTTAACATAAACATAAGTGCTATAAAAGACTCTGTTGTGAATGGAGTGAATACAAACACAATTGCTGTTATTCCAACGGATAATTTGACAAGGTCATATCCATTCACTTTTGAACCAAGGAGGACACTGTACTGTCCTGTAAGTTCTAATACCATTTCTGAAATGCATATAACAGTAAATGATTCACTCGGTCAACCTATTGACTTGAATGGTATTGATTGGTTTATGACACTGTTGCTTCGCCATACTGAAGATAGTAATGTTGTATAATTATATAAATAAAATGATGCGACAATCAGAGTTTAAAAAAAAATATGATCCTGATACAGGAAAGTTTTCAAGAAAACATATATATGGAGAAGGAATAATGGATACAGTAAAATCTTTTCTTGGTAAAAAACCAACTAAAAAAAAGGTAACATTTGCTCCGCCTCCCAAACCAACCACTGCCAGTTCAAATAAAAAGGCTGGTGACAAAATAGTAAAAATGCTTTCTGGTAAAAATCCTCCATCTCGTAAAACAAATAATCGGCAAATGACACAGCAAGAAAACAATAATAGAGTACTTCAAATTATGACTGGATCTGGAAAGAAAAAATAATATAATACTAAAATAAAATGAAGTCTTTTAGAAACCCAAAATATCTTGAAAGATATGAAGATGTTGTTTTTGACCTTGAACAACCTATTAATATTGCCCCAGCAAATAACACCGTTCAAGTTAGAAATAATCTTAAATTCATTGCTGACAATACAGGTGAAGTCACTCCATTTGATTGGTATAATGCTAGAATAGCACTGGACTTTAAAGTTGAGCAACATGATGGAACTGATTTTGTTATTGGTGCTAATGTAAATGATGATAGTATTCTTGCTGCTAGTAGAGCGCAAATGGTTGCATATGAAGCTGACCAAATGGGAATAGTAAATGGCGCTAATTCTTTTATTTCAAGATTATCTGTGCTGGCAAATGGAAAGGAACTTTATCAGTGTAATTACGCTAATCATAGTGTAAATATAAAAAATTTGCTTGAGTATAATAAATCATATGCTGATAGTGTGGCAACAAATGAATTTTATTTTCTTGATACATCCACAAGTGCTAATAAAAATAGATTTACTAGAAGAAGAGTTACTCATAGACAAGATCAAGGTAACCCTGGTGCAGATGAAGCTGCTTTTATGTTAGATAACACTCCTGCATCATTTAATGAAGGATTTGCAAAACGGAAAGCTCTGCTTGGAACTTCAAGCACAGTACGCTGTGAAATTCCTCTCAATAGATATTCATTCTTTGAGGCACTTGAAGACAAATTACTTCCAAACACTAAAATCGAAATAAACTTTGAGACTGAAAAAGATGATAATCTTATATGGAGAACTGGGGGAAATCGTTGCCGAGTAGTCATTACCCGTCTTCAACTGTTTGTGCCTCGATTAATATTCAATTCAGAAGGAAATAAGATTTATATGAGTGAGTATCTCAAACCATACAAATGGACTTATCTCAATGAAGTTGTTGAATCTAACCTGGCTGGTAACCAAGCTGTTGCTAATTTTAGAATTACAAACGGAATTTCAAAACCTCGGCATGTATTTGTTTTTATTATAAATACACCAAATATTGAATCACAGACAGCAAATCCATTTTTATACAATACTTTCAGCGTTTCCACGGATCCTCGAACTTTGAATAGATGTTATCTTGAAGTTGGAAATGGAAATGAATACCCTGATATTGCTTATAAACCTTCATCAGATCCTTCAAGAGTTTTTAGAGATGTGATGTCTTATGTTTTTGCCAACAATGATTTTCAAGGTGGAACACTCCTTAATAGACAAAATTTTGAGAATATTTTCCCATTTGTGTATTTTGATTTGACAAAGCAGAAATTAGACATAAAGGATGGAGTTACAAAACTATCTTTTCATTATGAGTTGTCAGGTGCTACTGCCGCAAATTATAATATTTACGCTCTTATACTGCATGAGAGAGAAGCAGAAATAGAACAGCAAAGTGGAAAACTACTTCTTAGAGCTTGAGAAAAAAATAATATAACATAATATATAAAATGACAACTTATATCGAATACGGGGTAAAACTTTCTGATGGACAAAAATCAAAACTATTGAGTGCAATTCAAAAAAGATCAGCAATAAAACTTCGATTAAAACATTCTCATCTTCAAGGTCCTGATGAGTTAATGTTGACCCAAAGACAGTTAGCAAAAATAAAAAAATCACTTGCAAATGGAACAGGATCAGATATAAATATAAGCCAAACTCAGATTAAAAGTTTAGTAAAACGAGGCGGAAACTTATTTACTAGTTTAATAAGTCTTGGTTCAAAACTTCTTCCTTTTGCAGTAAAAGGAGTTTCAAAAGTTGCTCCTGCACTTGCTACTGGAGCTGCAAATGCACTTGGAGAAATAGGATTAAAAAAACTGTTTGGACGAGGTATTTCAATTCCAAAAAGGTTTTTCCCATTTTTACCTCCTTTTGCTAATGAGTTTACCAAAGCACAAATAGATCAGATTAACAAAGTTTTTAAAACAGGAGGACGATTGGTTATCAAACCAACTCAACAACAAATAGAAGGAGGATTCCTGGGAACACTTGCATCTATTGGAATTCCAATGGCAATTAGTATGCTTCCAAAGTTGTTTGGATCTGGTTTACAGGTTGATAGGGGATCTTCAAGTAATACGAGAAGTGTTTATGTTCCACCCACACAAGGAGAAGGTTACTATCCACCCCCCTTTAATGGTAGTTGGGAAAATCCAATAGGAATGGGGGTAAAAAAAAAGGCAAAAAAAAAGCCCAAAGGCAAAGGTTTGCTACTGGGAAAAAACAGCCCATTCAACTCAATTCCCTTAATAGGAGACATTTTGTAATTAAACCCCTTTCAAACTTTGACTTGATGGAATGGGTAAAAAAACTTGACCTGAGACATTTCAGAGGAATTTACAGTCGAGACCAACTACCACAAAAGATAAAAAAAGAATGTGGAATAATTAATCTTGATGATATTCAAGGACCTGGCACCCATTGGGTTTGTTACAGAAACTTGGATTCAGTTGTTGAGTATTTTGATCCATTTGGTCTGATAATGCCGAATGAGGCTTTGAAGTATTTCAGGTCTTCTGGAAAACTTATTGTTTATTCAATAGATGAAATACAAAATCGCAACACTGTTCTTTGTGGTTATTGGTGCCTTTACTATTTGTTTGAGAGACAAAATGGAAAAAGTATTCTTGATGTAATACACAATCCTCATTTTGATAATGATAATAGTGATTTTATAAAAGAATACTTTGGAGGATAGATAAAGATTATTACAAAATATAAATTAAATAAAAGTTTTTTATATATAAAAAAGATTCCTTGAATAATAATTTGTAATAATATTTTTCAAGATTAAATATAAAATTTATATTTAATCTGAATCCACTGGTGAATCCTTCATCTTTTTAACCTTCTCAACTTTTCTTTCCAATTCTTTTACAGTATCAACTATGGAATCAAATTTTGTGTAAATATCAATAAGTCTGAAAAGTTTCTTCCTTTTATCAGATTTTATTTTCAACCAAGTATAATCTCCTCTTCTTATTTTTTCCCACATCTCACATTCACCAGCCATTAAAACCCTTGAAAGATCTGGATTTTTACTTCTCAAAGACTCAAACTCATCAATTATTTTTGTCCTTATTTCTTTTTCAAAATCTTTGATAGTTTCAACATCCATATTTTTTTCTATCTCCGAAAAGAATTTAGCTTCCATTTATCTTTAGTTTATACTAAATCATCATCATCATCATCTTCACTATCGTTAGTTAATTCTTTTTTTAAATATATTAATTTTTCTTCTATTTCACATAACTGTTCAACTGCATAATAATTATCATGTTCTAACTTTTTGATTATTTTATTTTCAATTAAATCCAATCTTTTATTAATTTTTTCATGAATACTATCTAAATTTGAATAAATATCATTTAACTTTTCATCAATTGCTCTTAACTTTCCTTTAATTGGTTTAAATAGCTTGCCTTCTTTTTTATTGGAAATTAAACCACGTTGTTTTACAAAATTACTAAATCCTTCTAAGCCTAATTCGCTTAATTCGCCTAAAGGAGGTATACCTAATCTTTTTCTTCCTTCCATTTTATTACAAAATATATTTTTTTAAATAAAAAAATAATTTTCATTTTACTAACCTGTTTAATAAAACAGAATGTCCTTTGATTTCCATAATTATCTCAATTATTTTCTTAAAACGATTATCACTCTTTAATACTGCGATATTAAGATATTCAAAACTATCATTAAGCAAATTATATATCTCATTAAGTTCACTTTTTACTAAATCAACCCTAGCCGTCATTTTAATCTAAACATTATACTAAATGAAAGAATCATATTGCATTAAAGATAAAAGAGTAACACCTTGTACCAAACCAAGTGGTTACCAAACTGATAAAAGAGGAAGAAAACAATTCTTTTGTCATTGTGCGGTTTGCGGAATTAAAAAGGTAAGATATGTTAAAATGGCCCAAACTGGAACTGGGGGAAAGAAAAGAAAAACTAAGAAGAAATCAAAAAACTAATAAGCCCGTCTGAGAAGGCGGGCAAGCAAACTGGAGGAGATTTATTTGACACTGTTGTTGGAACAGCTGCAGAAGCATTCGTTGAACATGCTCTTCCTTGGATGGGGAAAAAGGCAGTCGAAATGGGCCGGTACGGAGCAAGTGAATTAATGAGAAATAAAAATCTACAGAAGAAAGCTGTAAATTATGGGATTAATAAATTGACTCCTTTTATTCAAGATAGTGTTGGATCAGCAATGGATCAACTATCAACCAAAGTTAGGCTAAAGAAAAGATATAAAACCAACAGACACGATTTGGATGGAGCTGGAATTGATCCAATGACTGTTGTAAAAAAAGCACCAGAAATTGCAATGTCAACTACGCAAGAATTAATTCCATCTTTGAAACCAGTTTATGATCGATATAAATCTGGTGATATCATGAAATCAGCTTTTGGATCGGATCATGGTGTGACTTCTGGTAAATTCTGGAGACGACCCACAGCAGCTGAAGAAGCCAAGATGGGAATAATAAAAAAAGGTTCTAATCCTGAATTATTTTTTAAGTTTGAAAAACCTTCTAGAAGAATGAAAAAGTCAAGATTTTTTGAAAATAATCCAGAAGCCCTGGCAGATATGAATAATATCATTTCATCTAATCCTGATACATGGCCCCAGATATTAAGAACCAAATATCAGATTATTATTGATGAACACTTCTGGGAAAATAATCCTCTCCTTAGTTTTGGAACTGGAGTTGACATTCACAAATTGATAGGAAAACTCCCAAAACCAAAAGCAGGATGGACTCCAGGTAAATACAAGTATATGGGCCCTTATAATCCTCTTGAAAAACAAGTAACTTATGATCCAAAAACTGGAGAAGTAACTGAGTGGCACGTCAAACCATATAACAAAGTTGATGAAATTGCAGCTTATCATGATATTTGTTATGATATGGGAAAAAACAAAGGTGATTGCGACAGAGAAATGGTAGAATCTTTGAATCAGATTCCCTATGGTGAAATGCCAAAATGGGGATCAACTGCTCGATTCTTGATTAATACAAAACAGAAACTTGGACTTGGTCTTCAAAAAAACGCGAGTCGGCGTTGAGTAGTGATTGGTCTCAACAATTAGCCGACGAACTTCACAAACCAATCACAAGAAACTTTCAAAAGAGATCAGTAATCTCAAACGCCCGTGATGATATCTGGGCTGCTGATTTGGTTGAAATGCAAAAGTTTGCTAAGTGGAACAAAGGTATTAAATATTTGCTGATGGTTATTGATGTGTTTAGCAAGTATGGTTGGATAAGAGGATTAAAAGACAAAAAAACTGAAACTGTGAAAGAAGCATTTGATGACATATTTGAAGATGGACGTAAACCAAAGATGATGTGGACTGATAAAGGTTCTGAGTTTATCAGTAAACATTTCAAAGATTTTTTGAAGAAAAAAGGAATCCGGCTTTATCACACTGAAAATGAAGAGAAATCTAGTGTGGTTGAGAGATGGAATAAAACAATGAAAAACAGAATGTGGAAAATGTTTACTGTAAATAACAACACTGTTTACGCAGATAAGATAGATAAACTGGTTAATGATTACAATAATACGAGACATTCTAGTATTAAGATGACTCCTGTTGAAGCAAGTAAAAAGAAGAATGAGAAAAAAGTTTGGAATAATCTGTATGGTGATTCTATTTACTTGAAACCTGAGAAACCAAAGTTTAAGATTGGAGACCATGTTAGAATTTCAAAGTATAAAAGAAAGGTATTTGATAAAGGTTACACGCCAAACTGGACAGAGGAAATATTTGTGATTGATAAAATTATCCCATCAAAACCTGTTACGTATTCAATTGTTGATCTGATGACGGAATCGATCAAGGGATCTTTTTACGAACAAGAATTACAGAAAGCAAAACAGCAGACTTTTAGAATAGAAAAAATTATTAGGAGAGATAACAAGAAAAAGATGGCATTAGTAAAATGGAGTGGATATCCTGATAAATTTAACTCATGGGTGAGTTTCAAGGATTTGGTTAATTTTTAATACAAATTTTGTATTAAAAATCTTAATCAGTTTATTCCTCAATGTCGGAAATAATTAAATCTTCAATATCACCAACCTCAACAGTCACATCATCATCACTTTCACTATCAACTTCTTCCTCAGTTATTGTTAGTAAAGATTCTCGAGGTTTCAATGGTTTAACATAACACTCATGAACTTTTATTTGAAGAGATGTAACAGTCTTGCTTATGAATATTCCTTCAACTATCAATGCCATTTTGACATTGCAATACTGATCAATATATTTAAAAGGATTCAAATCTTTCTTCGCCTTGGTCTTGAATAGAGAAAGTATTTTCTTTGACTTCTCAGAATAAATAAGTTTTGCGTAAAGAACTGGAGCAGCTGACTCATCTTTTCGTGTTTTCTTTTTACCTTTTTTATCAGTATATTCAACCTGTTTGTAATAAAGAGGGGAAGATAGACTTGATGCCATATCAGATCCGTATTCACTTTCAAGATGTTTACAACATATTTCCACGATATTATTCAAGGTATCAAAAAAGGCTTTTTCCTCTGTATTTGGTTCACTATCTTTTCCCCAGAGACAAACTGGAATACTATAACCAACAAGTTTGTTATTTTCTTGATTCTTCTTTTCATTTACTCCAAAAGAGAAAAGAAACGGAGTTTCAATTACGAGAGCACCTTTCTTTCCATTTGGGTACTTGATTTCAATTGGGATTCGTTTGTATTTGATTTTGCTATCCTTTACTTTGAATTCTTTGGCTTCATTGAAAACAATATTGTCTGGTGTGAGACGATCGTAACTTGACAACTGCATTTTTATTATTAGAAAATATTATTTTTTAAATCATTTTTTCTTATTTACAACTTTGACCTTGATCTTTTTTCAAACCATAAATATAATTATCAAAAATATTTTCAAATGTATAAAAAGAACAAAAATTATTTACAGGGTCGTATATAAGATATCTTCTACTTATATCTTTTTTTCTTTCACAAATTTCATAAATAACTTTTTTTCTTTCTATAAAAGGATATTCTTCTGACATTAAATTTTGTTTAAAAAAACTTCCTTTACAAAAATATTCTTTTTCTAAATTTTCTACATCTTTAACATCAAGATCTCCTTTATTACCATATTCTTTTAAATATTCTTCATCTGTCATTATATAATCATCTTCTTCTGAATAATTATTTTTTTCTTTAAAATTAGATAAATATTGATCTTCATACATTATATTCAACATTGTTATAAAATCATATTTATCAGTGGAATAAAGAGGAGCGTTTTCTAATAATTTATGCCAATAATCTCTAAAAGTATCAAAATTTATTAAATCTGGTTTTGGTTCCGGGTCTTTCATAGCAAATTTGGTAAAATCAAATAAATAAGGTATTTCCATTATCCTTCTATAATTAATTAATTCTCTCTTTGTTAATTCTTTGTATAATGATTTAAATCTTTTTCCTATTTTCTTTGTGTCTATGTATAATAAGTCGCTTTCCCCAGGTTTAATATTTTGTTGATATTGTTCATCTAAAGTTATTATTTGTATCTCAAATTTTTTAGGGATATCATAAAAATTTAGTTCAAAATAAGCTTTATTATCTTTTTCTTTGTAAGTTTCATCAATATAAAAAGTATATATTAAATAATAATCTTTTCCTTTATACAAAATTTTATTTTCATTAATAGTATATTCTCTTCTATAGTTTTCAGGAAGGAAAAAAATTTTACTTAAATAACTTCTTTTTTCTCCATTTGCTCCACATTCTTCATTTACATTAAAAGTTAAACCATATTTTTTAAACTGATTTTTATAAATGTAGTAATTTTCTACCATTTTATCATAATTTTCTTTATTATATTGTACTTTATCAGGAGATGGATTTATTATTTCATTAAATAAAAAATTTTTAAAAATTCTTTCAAACGGATTAAATGTTTTTATTTGTCCTTTTAGAAAACTTGGTGAAACTTCAAAACATTTTTTATAGTCCCTCATCTTTTATTAGATAATTAAATAACTTTTAAATCAAAACTTCACTCACTCAACTCTCTATAGTAGTTATTAGAGGATGATTTACCATTCAATTTCACCCCTGATTAATTTCTGTCATTTCCGCGAGCCCGCAGGGCGAGCCATTAATTTCTGTCATTTTCCACCAATTTCCACACAGTTTACAAATTTAATCGGATTTTTTAATTTTTTTGAGTCAGAATATTGAGGAAAAAATGAAAAAAACCCTGATTAATTTCTGTCATTTTTGTACTAAGTGGGTAGGGGACAGGGTTAATCAGGAAATGACAGAAATTAATCAGGGGTGAAATTGAATGGTAAAGCATCCTCTAATAACTACTAAATAAAGATTTTAGTTTCTTTGGCTTTCTCCGAAATGCCTGCCTGGTGCGAAGTCCACGCCGCTTTTGTAGTTTTCTCAGACACTGTTTACAAATATGATGTGATGGGTCATGCGCAGTAAATTGTAAAGAAATAATTTCCTCGTACACGTTAAATTTTCTGCGGCCTCGCACAAGATTTCGAACGGTCTGCACACAATGGCACGTGTTTTGATTGGTTTTGGCAGGAAAACCCCGATTACATAAATCACCACATACATTATCAGACCAAAACAATGCTCACTGTGTGTCAGCCTATCACAGCATGTTCCCAAGATCTTGGGAACCCAGCGGGACGCTGGAACACGATTAGCGACGGCGTTACGCAGACGTCCCTTTTCCGCGTGCAATAAAGGAAATAGGAGACGTCTGCACGCAGGCAAAAATAAAAGAAAAGGAAAGAGAGAAAGAAGGAGATTTCACTATACTGGTCGAAGTTACAGGATTGCTACATTATTTAATAGAACCAGCAGCATAAATCGGAGCAGAATTCTTTATTTGCTGTACTGTTCCCCTGACACTTACGACTTGATATTTAAAAGTAGTTCGCGTTGATGAGAGGTTAGGAAATGAAAGTTTGTATGCTGTTATAGGGAGCTGCTAAAGGCTAGTAAGAGACCATGTATGGTCTCTTGAGCTTGGTCAGTAAAAAAAATACATTAGTCAGGTGTACAGTGCCAAGTCATGCAACAACGAATGCTGTGATAACAAGGTTTTGTCCATTAAAAACTTCGTCTTCCATTGTCGAAGGGGCATGTACATTGTCACAGCCGATATTTCAATGTAATCTTTAGAACGGAAGTGTTCTACAGAGCTTTAGTCCTATTCCGTCCTGCAGTTTCCGTCCTTTCAGCCTGGTGCAGAAAAACGATATTCTTCTTCATATAAGAAAATAACCTGTTCACAGACCCTCTATTTTCTCTTCAAAGTCCGTCGAGCGCAGGTGATAGGAAATAAACTGCAGGGGATCTATTGACCGCCAGCGCAAGGGGGAGTGGTGGGGGAAGAAGAAAATAGACACTTCTAGCGCTAGCTGCACGCTCGCCGATGTCTTCGAAAAGAACGAAAGAAAAAGAAAACAACGTCTGTGTATAGGCTAATAAGAAAAGAATGTATTCATTATTTTCTTCCAACATTGTTCCAAAAGGCCATTATTCTGTTATTCCAAAGATAAAATTTCTGTTGTTTTTTATCATTAATTACATCATCAGTGAAGTGATCCGCAAAGCTATTGCAATTGACGAAAATTACAATTTCGCGAATTTCGAAGAAGAAAACTGAACTAAAGCGTATTTTATTTGCTACATGGTTCCTCATTTTCTTAATCTCTCAAAAGACCAGAGCAAACTAAATCAGGGGAAGAATGTTGACGGAGACCGGGTGAAACCCTTTTGCGTAGGTTTCAACATTGATTATATTCATGATTCAGCGATATTTTGTTTAACAATGTGCGCAATCAGCACATTTGTATCGGGTTTTCCGTTAATTTCGCGATAATCTATTTAGGGCCTATAATTAATGGCTCAGTCAATTCCAAGCGTGCCATCCCCTCCCCCCGGCATTTTTCGGGAATTTGTCATTTTTTCTTTGGAAAAGCCTCAAATGCCGGTTCACACAAAAACCCCACGGTGGGGCCTAGCTTTATTTGCATGACCATACAAGTGCATACAGTTTTGCAAAAGCTATTTTTGGAATCAAAATTACACCACAGGACAATTACGTTACTTTGGTTAGAATTTGTCACGAACATCAAATTAAAGCAAGCTGAAATATATTTTATGAATTGTATATTGATAAAGTAATTAGAGGAGTTCATCAGCATATTGATCAAAACGTTTACAGGTAACTGTGTAATATTTGCAATCAGAGTCTTGATTTTATTGTAAAAATAATTCCTAATTATATAGTATGTAGGACAGCGAAAAAGCCTGACGTGAACTTCGTCTTCTGCCGGTTAGATTGGATCCACAAAAATCCTTGGTAGTTTGATTGTCTCTGCCTATTTCACTCATTAGTTTGTGATTGCTTATTCGTAGTTTTACTAAATCCTTTCTGCCAGCTGTTCCTTCTTGTTAAGTCTAAGTTAGGGGTGGTACGATCGTTTTTAAAAGATCTTTAAAATTCAAGTTTTTGAGAATGATGAAGGGTGTTTTGCCAACATGATATATATTCCTGTTTCATTGATTTACCATAGTGGTATCTAATAATTTAGGATTAAAGTCAGGGAGGTTAAAATATTTTGACGTATTCATCAACTGAGAGTTACAATGTAAGTAAAATGACATTAAAAAAGATTGTTTGACGAAAGATTCCTCATCAGTAGACTGAATATACAAAATGTTTGTGAAAAGTTTTTGATTGATAGTGATATTTAATGGAAAACGACCAAGCCCTGCTCTTCAAGCTATATTAGAAGCTTTGTTGTTTACCTCTACGTACCGTTTGCAAAATTGAAGGTGTGTCTTCTCGATTGGTAAGCCGTCCCTGGTCTTAAAATCTGGTTTGGCATACACACCCCAAATTTCACCGTTATATGTTAGAACAGGAGAGATCATAGTATCAAATATTTTACAGGTGAGAGCTGTTTTTAGTTTGCTAAGATTCGTGTGTCGTCTCAAGCTGAAGACAGCGTGAAGAGCTCTCTCCTTGAGATGTTCACGTGACACTGAAGAATTTCCCGACGAGGACATTCGAGTTCCTAAGTAAGTGTACTCTTGTACAGCATCAATTATTTGACTATTTTTCTCGCACGTCTCTGAAAAACCATAATCTTAGTTTTCTTGGGATTTATTTGACAGTTTAACGAGGCAATTTTGTAATCCTGTTTTGGATCGTGATAAAATGACTAAATCGTCTGAATATAATAGAGAATTTAAGTTTGCACCGTTTGGCAAAACAAAAGAGTCAGATAATGTATTTTCCAATGCGAAAGGCAGGTTGTTGACATAAAGATTAAAAAGAAGTGAACTTAAGATACAGCCTTGCCGTACAGCTCTCGCATAATGGGATGATCGCGTTTGTTTTTGGCAATTTTAATTAAGAAGAGTTGTGATATATAAGTTTTTTATCAAGTTATTAACATGATAAAAACAACCACCAACATTAATTTGCAGCAACTTATTCAGGAGCCCATCATACCACACCGAGTCAAAAGCTTTCTTGAAATCTACAAAACAAACATAGATCTTTTCCTTTGGATTATGAACGTACTTATCTATCAAGGTTCGGAGAGTGAAGACCGTGGTCTGCTGTGCGGTTATTCGGCAAAAAGCCAATTTGAGATTTGTGGACTATATTCAAAGAAACGATATGCTCAAGAAGTCGTTGGTTTACATGTAAGATAGAGCAAAATAGTATTTCCAAGGTAACTGGAGAGACAGATACCCCGGTAGCTATAATTGCTGCAAAAAGATCACATCGATCTGACTAATATCAATGAAAGAACTATAACTAGAATTTTAATTTTTGTTTGAGCGAGCTTATAACATGATTATTTTCTCATCACGAAAATCACTTTTGGAACTTTTTTGTGTTGGAGTACTACTTGAAGGTGGCTTTTGAACTTTAGAGTTCGCACAATTACGATTTTAGCTGCTGTCAATCATAATTACGATCACAACCAACGATCCTTGAAAATAAAAAACTATGACCTTTTGAACCCGTTAAAGTAAAGTTTTGTTTCCTAAGGGGTCCGTTAAGATGATTGACGGCAGCGAAAAACGCAATTTTGAACTTCAGTTTTCGTGCGTTTTTGAAAAGCGCAGGGACCTAATTAGTTTGGGTTGCTTTGTGGGGTGGCTGCATGTTGAGCTGCATGCTGGTCAACAACGTCACAGTCCGAACAACACCAGAAATATTTCTGGAATGTTATCACAGCTTCAAAGAGAAAAGCCAATCAGGCGTGAGAAAATTACACTAAACCGTTTTTGCGGGCAGTTTCCGTGTCCTGATCTTTGCTGTGATTGGTCATAACACAATAAACGTTCCCGAGATATTTTAAGTGTTCACGGTTTTCCCGGTGACGACGGCGTGTCAAGATTAACTAATGACAGAGGGATGTAATCGAACACCGAAAGTCGCGTTCAGTCTCTTCCGCGCGCTTTACGTGGCGTCGTGCCAATTCGCCATGCCCGCATTTGCCTGCCCAGGCTTGCCAAAGTCTATGCCTATTGGTTAAGGTATTTGGTTGTCAGCCACGTGACTAGCATCTTCTTCCCATCTGGATTTCCGGGAATTTTACCGTAGACTGAAAAGAAAGCTTTCGATCCTATCGGGACTTTCCCAGGGACTTTTATACAGGGAAAGTTGGCATGTAAGAGATGAATATTTTTTACAGTCGAGTGAGCAGTTACCGTTTTGAGACAGAACGACGCTTTTATGTATTTAAATCAAACTTTGGACTGTTCAGGTAACGACTACTACTTCTGTAACACGTAGTTTTTAGTTTTACAATTTAATAATGTAAGCTTAATTATCCTTACCAATGAGACATCTTCAAAGACTGCACCCATCAATTTCGGTTCAGTCTCGGGAACGAAAGTTAAATGGTTAAGCTAGGCTAGAGAGATTAGATATAGTTAAAAACTGTTCACCGATGAACTTGGAGCTGACATGAACATAAATGTCTCGCTGCAATCAAACTGGGTAGCTGAAGACGTATAGCTTTTCGCTAGCGACGGAGTCGCAGTCGTAATCAGATAGGCAGAGTGCTATGATCTATTTAAAACAACGTGGAGATTCCGACTCTGTCGCTTTTGAGCGGGTGAAAACTTGATTGTCTCAGTCGCAAGCAAAAGAAGAAGAACTAAACCAATCACAATTTCGTAGGAAGAAGCGTTGTGATTGGTTTATTCTTCCGCCTTTGCCTCTGCTTTTCACAAGATCGTAATCGATGGAGTCATAAGCAAAGTTAAACGAAAATGGAATTTTCTGATTCGTGTGACAATAATGTCTATTTCTCCCCTGGTAATAAGAGCTGTTACGACTCCGACTCAGACTCCGATTGCAACTCTGTCACTGGTGAAAATGAGCACCATTTTCTTGGAATGTGGACATACGAAAGTTTATGAGCTGCTTGTGATTACAAGTAGCCCGTCGGTTGTTGTGTTTCATCAAAGTGATGATTTACACTGACTCTCCTACTATGTGTGATTAATTCTACAGTGTGGACAATTAAAGTGTCAGCTAACCTTTTTAGAACTATGGAAAAAGAATTGTCGACAACATCTAATTTGCCGAATATCTGTTACTTGTTGTGGGCTTTTATAATTTCGACAAACACTGTCATGACTGACTGGGTGTCTCATTTGGTGGGTGCAAAGTCTGTTATCTATTCTACACATTAACATCTAATTAAGTTGTTACTTGCAGTTCTCTGTTTAAGCAATATTAAGGCAGTGGCAGCAATAACAGTGCTGTAGGCATGATAAGGACGGTAATATAAAAACTCTGCATGTCTGTTACACTGTTTGGTTCGTTCTTTCCTATCATCTCCATTAATACATAACATAACACTTTATTGAAGAAATGCTGGGGGTTTCAATAAAATTGAAGTATAGGCAGCTGGTTTGAGTAACTTCATCAACAGTGTTAGAAAGAATCTTTCGTTAATATTACTTCACTTTACGGAAAAAAGTGTCTGACTTGTCTGAGTGAAGTAGCTGGCACTTCTTGTCAGCTAGTAGTACTAATTGGAAGTACTGCTTTCATAACAAAAGTTTTCCTTTCTCGTATTGTACTTGGATGTTTTCCCTTGGAGTTCAGCTAGAGAAAATCTGGCTGCATTTGAGAATTTAATCATAATTCAGTTCATTAGAATTTTAAGTTACTTTACTAGTGACATTTTCACTGCTGTTACCATCATGGTTGCTTAAGCTCCGTAAAGGCTGCTTTTCACTAGCAATGGGGTTGGTGTCAGAGTCGTAAGCAGAGTTGCATGAGCGCTTACGACTTAATTAAAGTCAAAATAAAAAACTGGAGTCGTAGGCAGAGTCATAAGCGTGATGGAATCTGAGTCGGAAGAATCAGACTGTTTCCATTTTCTTCTGACTCCACTTGTCTCTGTTATTTATGATCTAGTGAAAACTAAATTGTTGGAGTCAGAAGCAGAAGCTGGAGAATAAACCAATCACAATGCTAATTCCCTTGCTTTGTGATTGGTTTAGTTCTTCTGCTTCTGCTTGCAACTTCGACAACCTAGTTGTCACTTGATCATAAAAGAACGGAGTCATAAGCGGAATCAGAACACTGTTTTCACTAGATCTGAAAGTTCTATGCTTCTGATCATGACTATGACTCCGCCGCCGGTGAAAACCAGCCTTAATAACGTGTGAAAAATAACCTGTTTTCCACCTGTCTACAGGGGAAAGTCCCTTTACTTCAAATAACCCACAAAAGAAAATACATTACTTCTTTGCTCTTTCAATCAGTCTTTTGCAAAACTGAGACAGCAACGTTTACAAGCAAATTGAGCAACAGTCAGGCAGCACAATTCAAGACACTTAACAAGTTTGTCTGATAAATCTCATTTGCATTAAATGCCTCATAAAAGCCAACATTATCGTTGTTGATTTCCTTGTTTATTTTTAGATTTGTTTTTATGTTGGTGACTTAGTCAGCAGTTGACAGTTGTAGATGGTGTCAGCAGTTGTGCATTTGTATGTTGTAGGTAAAATCCATTCTCAGGTTAAAATCAGTATTTAACCTAGTTTGATTCAGAATTGCTGTTTCCTAGCCCTGATTATTCTCTTTAGTTCTGTTTCTTGTTCATTAATGTAGTTTTCTTCCTTGGAAGATGCAATATAACCCTAAGACCCTTATGGGTTTAAAGACACAGCTTTTAAATAGGCTTTATCTGAATGTTCTAGGTTTGTTTTCTCAATTGATTGTTGACTGCTAATGCTAACCCATTGAAGTTTAATTCATCCTGTAACCTCACATTTATGCTATAGTGATTTAAGTCTATAATTTGGTAATGTGTATTTTTATGCAAATTGAACAAGGAATTAAAAATGATTTTTAATTCTAAAAGTGATACACCAGACATGAGTCTTACAAGGTTTGAGTTTCAGTTCAGTCGCAGGAGCGAAAGTTAACTGAGAGGTGAAAACATTGTGAAATCCATTGTGTGTTAAAGTGGTCATGTGCTTAATAAAAACACCCTCAAAATTGTTTGATGTATCCTGATTTTTTGAACCAACTTGAAAAGCAAATTGGTTGGAATAATCAGAAGATTTGAAAAATCAGGGATAAAATTAAAGTATTTGCCTGGTGAATGGAAGTTAGGTTTGGGTTGGATTATCGGGAATTTAAAAAAACGGAGGGTTTGAGAGATTGGCATTCTTACTGTAGATCCTAAATAAAAATGATCAATCATCCTTGATAAAATCTGAATATTCTATGATGATATAAAACAAATGATTGACACAAAACAGAACTAACCTTTTTAAAGGTTAAAGCTACATTCATGCTGTGATTATAGAAGTTAAGGAATCGTGAGTTTGGAGAGAAGGAGCCGCTGATTAATATTCTTTCTGAGATACAAGTTACATTATGGAATAAAAAGAAAAGGAAGGCTGGAAAGGACACCAATTTAATGAAGTTGGGAAAATGGAGAAAAGAGGGTTTGGTATGGAAAGCAGGGATCAATATAATAGTGAGACTGTATGAGAGTGGAATAAATGTTTCATCCTAACAAATTTTTCAAATTGCCACATTTGATTAATATAGTTTTCGTTTTGATTTAACTATCAGGAAAGCAAATCTCTGTTAATTTTTATTCTTTAATTACTATTATTAACCTTATTATTCAGGTGGAGACAGAATTCTCAGATGACTTGAGAAGAAATGTAAGAGGCAGACATTATTTAGCCGTTGAACAGCAGTTGGTAACCAAAAATGGCAGATGATGGCTATTCAAGACAAAGAATTCCTTTCTCAAGAAATAATTTCTCCATCAGAGTTATTGAGTCAGTTGAATTACAACAAAATGTATCATCATCTGGTCCTGGTACACCCGATGTATACTCATGGGGTACACCATCTCGTTATGTTCAAGGACCACCTGCTCTTGAATCAAGACCTCAAGTTACAGGTTATAGTACCTATGAGGTCACGTCACCGATGCAAAGTAAGTGTCATGCAAGGCTTAAAAAATATGCTATCCAATCATCCAGGATGTGCAAATTTTCTATCTAGGCAAATCACTTTTCATTCTCACTAGCCCAGTTTGCAAGGGCTATGCAAGTCATCTTCTTACTTAATCAAAAACTGATGCCTGTGTTCAACCCAGGCAAGAAAAATGTGACAAAGCTTGTCTAAGACTAAAGGGCAAGGTGGAATTCAAGTTTTTTTTAAGCTTTGTGTAAATATAAATGACTGCATGTTTTCCTATTTGAGTAATTAATTCATAAACAATAGACAACAGTAAACTTTCAGTATAGTACATAAAACATTCTTCCATTTAACTATGCCTTCTTGCATGCCTGACGTTTGAATCATAAGCTTAGTGATAAGGCTCTTGCCATGATGTGTGTGGGAGAAGGGGAAGTAGGAAAGGAATATTGGTTTGCTTCCATCACATCTTCAGTTTTGATCCATTTCTTTTCTCTTTGGAATGATTGTGTTAAGAAGTCCCATCAGGGCTTGTTGCTGTCATTTGTTTTTCTTAGTGAATATCCGGATGGGCCAGGGCTCAAAAATTTTTTTGAAGTCTTTATAGCTGTGGGCTAGCTGGCATTCCTACTTTACTAGCCCAGAGCCTGAGAGCTCTAGCCTAGTACACAATTTGTCATTTGAGCCAGCGTTATACTTAAGTGGATTTGTGTGCTAAGGATGGATACTTATGACACATTTGCCAAAACATTATGCCTTTCCCTTGTCATACTCCACTGATGGCCATTATGTTTCCCACTGTGGAAGAAACAAACGTTTTCGTTGAGTGTCACACTTCTTGTTTTTGGTTTGAATTTCATCTGCAGTAGCTGGCCCATCGGTACTCCGCTTATGCTGATCTTCAGCAACATCATCTCCTTTCTTTTCCTGTGTGAAGCCAAAGTTCAAGAGGCTCATTGAAAGAAACAAAACAGAATACGTGCCTCTTTGTACATGTCCAAGTGACCTGAGGACCTAAGTGGTTCCCAGACTTCTTGTGTCCACATAGAATGCCTGGCGATTATTGTCTTTGAGTACTTGCTGATGTACCCACTTTTGACTCTTTTGTGGCATAGGTGGTAATTTGTAACAGAAGGCTTGGTAGGGAATAAAAACCCCTAGTAACTGTCCTGCAGATGGAAGCAATGATGTAGAAGCAAAGTGGGCTAAATTAATTCTCTTTTTAATCCAAAAATTTCATTAAATATCGTGTTCTTTATTTACTTGCATGAGAAGTTTAGACCGGTTCAAGAATTTGGATCCCCGCTGCCTAGGTTAAATTTTTTGCCTAAATCACAGTAGGAGCTGAAACAGGAACCATGCTAAAAAGATGAGAAGTCTTATGAAGTTGTAATAAGCTGGATTAATCCTTACACATGACGTCAATAAATCTTCCTTATTAAAGTATACGAGTTGTCTTGAACGCCTGATATGCAATACAACAAGACGCCTAAAGTCGTTCCTGTGGGATGCATTGGTCTATGGAAGCATCATGGCATCCATTCTATCTGAATTTGGAAAAATTAGGGAAATTGCAAAGATGTGTCATGTTATGAGTATTGATGAGTAGGTTACCTGTGTGGGTTGGTTTAATGTGCTTATGACTGAATTTATAGTTGTCAGTGGTCGCAAAGATGGAGTTTATCTTGTTTTGATCTATCGCCATGTAGTTATTTTCGTTGCACAATTTGGATAAGAAAAAGTTATTTTTCATCAAAACAAGGTTTAACCGACGTGTAACATAAATTGGGATGTTCACGGAAACAAGTAATGGAGAACATAATGCTTTTATTAACCTAACAGGAACTATATGTATACAGATACGTCGTATCTTGGTAGTAAGTTGCCACAGGTAACTTTTTCAAAGAGAAATAAACATTGCAGTTTTAGGTTAATGGAATAAAACAAAACAAAACATCCGCTTGCTTTATCCAAGGTTACAAATTAATGCCTCATTGTATTTTGTTAGACACAGGCAAATGAATGCCCCAGTGCATTTTGTTAGACACGGGCAAATAAATGCCCCAGTGTATTTTGTTAGACACAGGCAAATTAATGTCCCATTTATTTGTTAGACACAGGCAAGTTAATGTCCATTTATTTGTTAGACACAGGCAAATAAATGCCCAGTGTATTTTGTTAGACACAGGCAAAATATCAACACCCCGGTGTATTTTGTTAGACACGAGCAAATTAATGTCCCAGCGTATTTGTTAGACACAGGCAAATTAATGCCCCAGCATGTTTCCTAAACACAGGCAAATTGTGGCATTTGTTAGACACAGGCGAATTAATGCCCCAGTGCATCAATCTTTGTTAAACACAGGCAAATTACGGCATTTGTTAGACACAGGCAAATTAGTGCCCCAGTGTATTTGTTAAACACAGGCAAATTACTGCATTTGTTAGACACAGGTGAATTAATGCCCCAGTGTATTTTTTAAACACAGGCAAATTACAGCATTTGTTAGACACAGGCGAATTAATGCCCCAGTGTATTTGTTAAACACAGGCAAATTAATGCCCCAGTATATTTGTTAAACACATGCAAATTACAGCATTTGTTAGACACAGGCAAATTAATGCCCTGGTGTATTTGTTAAACACAGGCAAATTACAGCATTTGTTGGACATGTCAGGCAAATTAATGTCCCAGTGTATTTGTTAAACACAGGCAAATTACGGCATTTGTTAGACACAGGCAAATTAATGCCCCAGTGTATTTGTTAAACACAGGCAAATTATGGCATTTGTTAGACACAGGCAAATTAATGCCCCAGTGTATTTGTTAAACACATGCAAATTACAGCATTTGTTAGACACAGGCAAATTAATGCCCCAGTGTATTTGTTAAACACAGGCAAATTATGGCATTTGTTAGACATAAGCAAATTAATGCCCCAGTGTATTTGTTAAACACAGGCCAATTAATACCCCAGCGTATTTGCTGTATTTGTCTAACACAGGCAAATAAGGATCAATTCTTCGCTTGAAGTATCATTCAGCATGCCTATAGATTTAAAGCCTGAGGAAAGATCCAGTCTTCTTGTAAGCCAGCTTATATTTACATGTATTGGGTTAACACATAAAGCACCACAATTCTACTAGTAAAACATCCATCACAGCCCCTTGGCTTTAGTAATAGTTACGCCATAATGTTTAACAGTTCCATAAGCGACTGAGCTGGTCCTCGTAAGTAACCATTTCTGAGCTTCATGAGCGAAAACTAAGCCGGATATTGATCAGCATCGTTATAGGACTTTAGGGGTTTCAATAGTAATTGAAGTAGCCAGCAGCTTTGATAGAGTACCCTACTGTATCAACAAGGGGTCGTCAATCCCGTGCATCTCATGTCTTGGGCGGGTCTTGAGACATGCTCTCTCAGGAAAATTTGAAATTTCAAAGACCTGAAATGTGATTTCCAGCATTCTGGGGACTAAATTGAGTACCAAAGAGTGTGTTTTTCATGAAAGAAAATGAACCTAGTTCAGGTTCCGATTTATCAGCCACACAACTTACAAGAAATGAACAAATGTACATTTGAACGAGAACAAATTCTAAGAAACGTGAAGAATTGACTGAAATACAGCATTTGCATGACTAAGCATAACTGAAAACCAGTGGACCTTTCCATTTGCATTATATGTTTTTTGTTTTTGACATTGTAAGCACTAGTTGCTCTTCTTTTTGGGGAGGAAAGTAACTGACTTCTCTGAGTGAAATAACCAACAAAACTCGTTGGTCGTCGGTGCTTATTGAAATCCTTGGGACTTATAGCGCCATGTCTCATAACAGTCTGCTCGCATTTGTAGCTAAAAGTTTCATTTTACTTAAAGATTTGTAATTAACTCACCTTGCGGCCATGATAGTAATTATTATTTACCTGTTTCAGTGAAGGTCACAAGATAACCAGCATGTGCACAAATGAAAATTAAGTGAGAAAAAATTTGTCTTGTCAGCGCCATTGCTTTTGAGCGCGCAATATAATAAAGTGAGATTACTTCCTTTTTTCCGCCAATTATATTTCCGAATATGGTATTGCTGTAAAAATTTAACCCCAATAAGTAACGCAGCATCTTGCTTGTGTTCTTTGTTCTGCTGCTTTTTATAATGTCACCGTTAACAGACCCAACTGTCCTCTTAATCTGTTTTAACTGTTCCAAACGGAGGAATTTTTAGAGAGAATTTTTTGTAAATTGGAAATCACAGATGCAAAATCAAATTGCTTGTGACCGGATATGTAATCAACCATCTTACCACAGATTGTTATATGCCTAACCGCAAGAAGGCAAATGGCTGTGGGACTTTAAAGCCTTGGGCAAAAGCCTGCCATGAATTTCTGATCCGACCTAAGCCTCTCATGGCTCTCATTCAGAAATGTTCAAATTTGTTGTGATTTTTCAAAAGCCCTTGAAATAGAAAGATAGCTTTGAGCCACGCATGAATACTCAAAAATAATTATTATACCTGTGGGTCCCTTCTGCATCATTAAGATGTTGGAAATGTTTGTTATGTTTAATCTAATTAAATTAAATCTGCATGGATTGCTCTGCTGCATTGATTCCTATAAAAACTGTTTATGAATTTCATGCTTTATTGGTTGAACTTCCCATGTTTTGATTCTTTTGTTTGAACCAATTAATGGATGTTATGGTTCAGTGCCATTGACTTGAGCCTTCTAGTGAAGAAATACAAATGGATTAAGGCTGACCACTATTAATTGAGCCCTATGGCAAATTCGGCAGTTCTTTTACAAACTTAATTATCTTAAATCCAAAATAAAAATACTTATATTATTGTCTATTGCACATGCCCCTCAATCATAAAATGTTGTTTACTGTAGCTCTGCCATTGATTTGTAATTATGATAATATTTTGTTCTAATTATTTAACTGAGGGAGCCCATTCCTTATAAGCCCGGTGGCTTCTCTTGGGCTTCCTCGCCATGACAGCTTAAATAATTTTTTTTCTTTTCCTTTTTACATTTTATGGCAAACAAACCAATAAACAAATAAATAAACAATCTCTGAGATGCTACAGAAGGTATTAGACAGGATTATAATAATGCACCTGAATAATAAAAAGAAAATTTTTTGATCACAGGATCACAAGGGCAGGAAAGTCAAAGCAATGAACCTACAGTGTCTCTCAAGGTAATAAGGCGAAGTACTCCTAATTTGGCTAGGTTGCAAGGATTAACTGAGGAAGAAAGAGAAACTCAATTGCAAGAAAGTAGAACAGCCTTTGAGGAAGAATATGTTACAATGACAGATCCTACGCTTCAGAGATTGCTGGCATTGTGTGCGCCATTATTAAATGTAGATGTGGATCTTGAGAGGAAATACAAACACCTTGACATCTGGAGAGTATTTGAAGCAAACAATGTAAGCAAAATTGTGCCTAAAGATATACAGTGTTATCCATTAATTATGTATAGTAGAGTAACTGCTAATGCCCTTATGCATGTTAATGTCAGACAGACAAATTTCACGACCCAGCCTCATTTTGGAATTGTAAATTTGCAAAGTTTTGCATAAATGAATTCCCACAGCAGTGGAGTTAAAAAGAATACCCATGCACAAATAGTGCAAATGCGGAGAATGTTGTTTGCAAATGAAGTGTATTGGTTAAATTTGCCCATACTAAGACCCTGAGTTATAGGGTGACTGTACTGTTTTGCTGAATTTTTGGTCTGTTAGGTTCGTAGGGACAATGCTGTGTCCAAAGTCTTGACCTGGTTGCAACTCTATTGAGGTTAAGTGTCATTTTTTTCTCTTCAGAAAATAACTGGCAATTCTGGGAATACTGTTTATTTGACTGGGAACAGGAGTACTTGGCAATTTTGAAGTTTTGGGAACATAATAATGAAATTATTTTTGGAAACGAGGAAAGATGAGTCTCCCACCCACCGCTCCCTCCCCCTAACATGAGAAGATCTTATTACATGTACCTCTGAAAAACAAAATCATATCTTTGGGAGAATCAAATACTTAAGCAACTTTTGTTTTCAGCAACTTGTATTGTTTCATCATATTATGTAGGTACCTCATGTTTCAATCATGTTTGTATTAATTTTAGGAAAAACCTAGGTTCCTTCACCTTACCCAAGGACTGGGTATCTTGGAAAAATATGCCTCCAATCTTATGAAAGAAGCTCGCCCTCCTTACTGGAGAACTGTCAAATTCACAAGCTCTCTTGTCCAAATACATGTTGGGAGCTTGATAGGCAGCCGAGACATTTTGTCACAAATGGGATACACTCAGGACATTGATGATGGTGTTTCATTTCCTCCCAATGTAACTGAGCCTGAAGTACAAAAACTACGAGAACTGGCACCAGACTTGTTCTTTGCTAGGTATGAAATCGATGCGTTACTTGTAAATAGTCATCCATTTTACAAAGTTGAGCCTCCTGTTCCAGAGAGTGAAGTACAACTTCCTACACTTTTGCGGACAACATTCCCACCATCAAGGCCACGGCGTTTTCCGCCAAGGACTTCATCTGCTCCATCGTCTGGGTCACAACAGGCTACTGTGGTGACTGCAGGATCAACAACAACTGTAGTTACAAGTCCTGTGAGGACATTTTTACCTTATATCCAGGGTAACCAGCCTCAACAACGAACACCATCCCCAATACCAGCAGCAAGGAGACAAGGAGGCAATCTATCAGACAGAAAGGTAGCATATGAGTCTTGTGTTTGGCGTATTAATGGTGGGCATCTTGTTACTCCCAGTATAACATAATATGGCATAATATACTTAACAGACCATTGCAATAATGATTGTAATCCAGTTGCAACCAGCCTCATATATAGCTACACTGTGCCACTAAAAACCTGCAACACCAGTAACAGGTAATGGAAAAAAGTCACTGGAAGTCAAGAATGTTAACTTTGTCGCAGTTAAGAGCACTTCTGAAATACTTTTCAATGATAAGAACAATACAGTGTGTGAGAATGATGTTTTCTCAGTCAGTGACACAGGTGGCCCCCAACCGGAGTCCAATCTCTGACCTCCTGGCTACTAGTCCAGATGCTCTTCCACTCAGCTAGAGGTGACTCAGGGGAACTATGACTGCTAAACTAGGTTCATTTGACAAACATCCTGCATACATACTATTAGGATTGGATGTTGATATGTGCTAGTTCGCAATGATAGAGATGTGAGGGTGAATTTTGAGCCTGGGCCTGGTTCCTGTTAGGCCAATTAGCCCTAATCCAAGGTTAAAATCGTGTTCCGTTTTTGTATTATTTTTAACTTCCTAGATGCATTGCTTGGAGTAACACATATATGTCTATATCTCAGAGTAGAGGCTGAACAGTATTTTGCAAGCTCAAGTTGCATGTTCTTAGACAAGAAAACCTTGCTTAAAGTTTGGCTTAATCCTCGGTTAAACTTAACCATCTTTTGAAGAACCGGGCCCTAGTGAATACATGTCAGCCACTGGCACAGGCACCTTAAGCTTTTTGGTGTATATTTTGGCTGGTGTGACTGTCATGTCTGAAGGGAGGGAAAACAAGCTTTAACTTCTAAATGGTCAAAGGCATAAGGATCCCCCTCCTCGATGTTTTCTTATCCCTAAACACCTTGTCCATGCTCTTGTTTGAATTTGTACTAATGTTTGATCAGGGGAATAGTGAAACTCAGCAGACAACAGCTGAGCGAAATACAGAAAGTGAAGGAGACTCTGAATATGAAGATGCTGAAGATGGCATCCTCTCCTCAAATGCTGACGCTAATGCTCAGCCACAAACAAACTTTGAATGCCGTATATGTGGAGAATCAGTGGCGTCAAAGTTCTGCAAAGACTGCAAAGATACTTTCTGTGTCCCATGCGATGAAGTATACCACAAGCACCGCTCACGTCATTCCCATGTTAGAACTGATCTGGCAATGCCGACCATGGGGGCCTCCAAAGAATCAAGAGAAGTATGCACTGCTTCCACTACTGCAACAGCTGCTACAGGTGTTGTCTTGGGTACTATTGCTGCTGGTGCAGGTGCTAGTTCTGGACAGCAGACTACAGGAGCTAACTCTTCTGTTGAAGCTGGTAGTGTCACTAGTGGCAGTAAGGATTCAAGGTGTGGATGATCATACTTCAGTAACAAGGCTGTGCTCTATAAAAAAAATCGTAGGGAGCCCAGTACTCTGAACCTGTGAAATCCAGGGTGGCCAGCTTATGATTTCCATGGAAAAACTAAGATTTTCGCATCACCCTTAAGCAAAAGTTAGGTACCAGGGGCCACTGGGTGTTTACTAGAGCACAGCCTTGAGTATACTTCAGTAAAAAGCTGTGTAAAAGCAGTGTGCAATGAAAGTTGTGTCTCATACCCCAGGGTTAGTTGATTTTGTGACAAGCTACTGAATTCTGTTCTTAACTTCTCCCTTGGGTGAGTGAAGTTTTTAGCTTGAAGGTGATTCCCTAGTAAAAGAACGTAACATAGATTGTAAATGAAACTTGGTACACTGATGTAACAAGTCAAGAGGATGATAAAAAAGTAATAAAAAGTGGGGGTCACCGTGCTCATTTTGACGTCACAATGCTGACAAATACGATTATTTAGGACCCTGTGGCAAAACCGCGCGCAGCCCAAAACCAGACAAAAAGGAGAGATTTTTTCAATGATGCATGTGGTATCGCACAGAATTTGACTTTAATGTATTGTTTATCCACTTACTTACCAGAAAAATGCCTTTTAATGCCCTTGTTTTTACTTTGCGCTCCAAAGTAGAACTAAATTAGACACCCGCTTTATGACCCGTGATAGCTCAATCCGTACAATTTAGTAAAATTGCCAAAAAACTGAACATAGATTTGTGCCAATTTTTTTCTCATCGAAAGGAAGCACTGTCCTTATTAAAATCATGGAAAAAAAATGGGGGTCACCGTACTCGTTTTTGCGGCGGAGCGGCAGAAAGTGCGCGCCAAATGCATTTTCTATGATTTTTGAGAGAGAACTGGGGCGAGTTTCAAAATTAAAATAATGGTATGTCATAGGGGGAAGAAAGTATTAAAAAATTCGTTTTTTCAGAATTTACATCGAGATATCACATTTAGGACACAATGTGATAAAGAAAGCGCTTCTTTGAAAATCAAAGTGAGTAAGCGCAAGTTAATCATCCACTATCGAGGTTCTCTGTGAGGAAGTCAAACTGAGCAACATGCCTACTCCTTACATTATGCACCTTCCCAACACATTGAGTCTCACCTCGGCAAGAAACAACTGCAAGCAAAAATTCCAATAGCGTTTCTTTTCAGTCAACTTCATTTTGATAATGCTACTTCACATGCTCTTTTTTACGGTGGCCATCTTGTTATGCACAGTAAGAGATGCACAGTACAAAACCAGGGAATCACCTTGAATAACTATTCCTAATAAATTCATGTGGATTGAAAATTGGCAGACAGAGGATAATCTAAGGATAACCTTGCAAGATCTTGCAATCTTATAGCCATGAAAACTATGAAATTCCTTCCATTACCCTTCTAACCATGCAAAATAGTAACAGCCCTTGTTGAGATGTATTTTACTAGTTAGTAGGATAACACAGCAGTGAAGGCCAGAGAAGTACCTTTATTCTTTAAGTCAAATATAACCTACATTCTCAGCTGTTAATAGTCATTAAAATATCATTACTACCTACTGCTGCCTACTACCAGCACTTACAATTTGGGTAGTGAAGTAAATTTTAGCAACATGTGTTAGTATATAAAAAGACAACTATGTACCATTTTTCTTCTGGAACAATTTAGGTTTCTGTGAAACTACCCACCTAGCCCTCCCCTAAGCCTACATTTTGCCTTGAGAGAGAAGTACCTGGGGGTTAAATTTGGTTTAGCGGAGGGGTAGGTGGGTAATTTCCCAGAAACTTGCATTGATCCTTCCTTTTTGTATGTTGTGAAGACCAAGACCAGTACCTGCGCCAAGACGAAACAAGGCGCCACTCCCATCCAATCAAGGTGCTGCTTTAAGTGCTCAAGCACCAGATCCCCTGTCTCCAAGAGCACCACCCACCACTTCACAGAGACAACAAACCACTGCATTCAACCCAGCCCAGCCACCAGCCTCTCCCAGGATGCCCGGTGTATCCCAGCCTGTGGCAACAAGTGAGTCTCTTGTACAATGTGTTGTGCAGCAAATATGTCAAAATGACAAAGACAACCCTTGGTATTGTTGGTAAATGGCAGGGGAATACTTGGAGAAATTTGGTTGGGTGTTCTGCGGGCCTCTCTGCAGGCCTATCTGCAGGCCTATCTGGTGAGCTGTAGGGCTGGGAACATTGATGTGCAGTTAACTGAAGGTTTTTTACCTTCAAAAAGGAAAAATTTATGACAGCACACTGTTGATAATGAAGTGTCTGCATTAGCGAGGTTGGCTTTCTATGAGAATCTGTTTATTGGGCAAGGAAAAGGTGTCCGTTGTCCACATTAACTAGTGTCCATATTAAGCGGGTTGAATTTACAGAAAATGTGAGGGCTTTCCCCAGGGACAAAGAAAACTGTCCATGATAACAAGATATCCGTAAAGTGAGGTTCGACTCTACTTGCTTTTTTGTAAGAAAAATCTAGCTTTTTCCTTTTAATTATCACAATGAAGACATAATGAAGTGCCTTGTCTACACAGGAATAATATCTTGAACCTTCCTCAGAGGCCACAATGGTTGTGTATAAACAGAGTATGGCTACTATATATCTCTTCATGAGCCATATAGCATACCAGATACAAATAGTGTGCATGTAACAAGCGTGTCTAAACTTTCTTTGAGTCTAAAACTATCAAAAGTGTAGGTTTTAAACTGTTAGTATATCAGTTTTCTGTTTCTTCTCCAACTCAGCAGTGACGAGCCAAGTTCAGAGCCAAAGAAGAGAAATACGTAGACCACCCCCTTTTGCTGCTCATTTTAACCCCACTGTGACTTCACAAAGAGGAATGGATGAAATAGATAATAAACCTGTAGTTAAAAGTAAGTTCTGTTATATTAATTAATATATAGACTTAGACTGAATATTTAGAATAAAAATAGAAATTTAATATTAAACCCTTTTTACTTCTAGACCATGTTATGGCGAGGTTAAGATGTGACAGGAGAAACCAGAATTTTTTTGTAATTTTTTTTTCTTTGGCCACTCTTTGGAGTGAAGTCATTATTACCCTTAATGCCTCTGTTGTACAGAAAAATGTGATCTCAACATTCCTACTAGACAGTACTAGTTATCATCTGTTGCATCATAAAATTAATATGAAACACATGAAATAAACGTTTTTATAACTTTTTGTACCAGTGTGTAAGCTGTACATTGTTCTTGTTAGATATGGTTTGTGGTTTCCATTCTTGTTGGATGTGTTAAAGGCCAATAATTTATCAAAGTTCTTCACTTTTTATTGTCAGCACATTTAAATAGAAAATTAACAGTTCTCTGGTCGTAGAAAATGAAAACAAAGTACATAAAAGGTTTTTTTTTTAAATACCTAATGTTAATGCAGTTGTGCAAGAAGCATCAAGAAGGTTATTATAATATTGTGTTCCTGATTTTCATGTAATGTAACAAGCATGAGCTGCAGTGTTTCGTCTGGTAATGAAACACATTGTTGAATGCTTGATATTACTTCTCAAACATAATGATTTTAAGGATTTAAGGATGCAAAAACTAGCAGCTTTTCTTCTGATTTCCAAACACTCACTAAACATTAATTTCCTTAGTGGTTTTGTTGTTATCAGGAGTGTTATTGATCAATGTGTGGCCTGATATTTTAGTACTAATAAAAATAATAATGATAATAATAATAATAATAATAATAATAATAATAATAATCAATAAATTGGCTGTCAGTGAGACCATTACCCTTGTGAGTAGCACAATTCTCTAATTAAAACTCTGATCTTGTCATTTAATTACCCTGTTACATCTTATTTAACTTAACAGGTCCACCTGCACTATCAACAAGACCAACTAAAATACCAGTGGAATCAAAGGGACTGACCCCTACCTCCTCTACCACTGTAGAAACAGGTCCTGCCTTGTCATGTCCAAACTGTTTCTGCTTGAATCCTGGTGGTGCAAAAACATGCCAGGCCTGCAAGAAACCCCTTTCCATGACAGCTCAGCAGCATGCCTCTGGCCAGACGGTCAGTCAAGCGCAACAGACCCAAGGAAACATTTATGTGGCTGCCTCTTCTGGTGTAGGTTAGTATAAGGAAGAGAGAGAGCAAATCCCACTGTGTCACTCCAAAATATATGCACACCCACAGCATGAAAGATTGTTAGGTAGCTTAAGCAACATAACGGCAAAAGAGCAATAGGTTTATATTAGCAACACAGCGGCTTTGCATGTGCATCATGCTTATTTGTGCATTTCTTAGCCATCATTGCACGACTACGATGTGAAAGTGCCTTCACGTTTTTTCGAGGACGGAAACACAAGACAACGACTTTCTTTTTGTTTTCCTGAACTTTGAAACAGTCCTTTAGAATTCAACTCCAAAAAAATTGGCCAACATTTGATGAATTAAACGAGATGGAATAAGTGAGATAAAGTTTGAGGCAGCGCAAATTAACTTTTTAAATGACATTTTCATAACTGTCACCGTCATTGTTGCTTTAAGCTCCCTGTTGGGGCTTCTGAGGGGGATGGGGGGTCTCAGAAAAGTCATTTCGACGAGGACGGGAATTGGGTTAGACCAAAACATTCCCTCCGCTGAAGAGGTATGGATAAAATGGAAACAACACATTTTTACACTTAGATGTTGAAATTGCCGTGTTAGCTCTAAATGCTGATATTTGAACTAACACTGTTAGCCAAAGTAACAGATTTCCAGATCTCTTGCACCCTTATGATCTTCCTCTTACTTGGTGACTTTGAGGTCTGGCCTTAAGTTTTTTTAAATTTATTTATCTCACAGATGTAAGTTAAAATTAGGAGGCATGTGTGGCCGAGCAGTTGACACCTCGAACTCTGGATCTGGAGGTCCGGGGTTCAAGCCTTACTCTTCGCGTTGTTCCTTAGACAGGAAACTTTACTCCACTTTGTCTCTCTTCACCCAGGTGTATACATGGGGGGTGACCCTGTAATGACTAGCATCCCATCCAGTGGGGAGTAGCAATACTCCTAGGCATGCTTCATGCTACGGAAATCGGTATAAGCTCCAGCCATTTGGGCCTTTGGCTTGTGTGCGTCTTTACTTACCTACCCTATAAGTTAAGATAATAATCAATAGCACTGGAAATAAACTAGCGACGTAAACATCCCATGATGAGGAATTAGGAATAGGGGGCAGACACAGTCATGTCCACTATGCAGAAAAGGGACCATTTTATGGAAGGGTCTTGATGCTTTTGTTCTTCCATTATAGGTATTTTGATTTCAATTTTGTGATTTTCACTCATTGTTCTCTTTATCAAACAGCTGTAGACCCTGATAAGTGGGAGTGTGAATATTGCACCTATCACAACCCAATATCACGCTCGATCTGCGAGGTCTGTTGTAAAACACGCAGTAAATATCCACAACCCACAGGAAATTCAGAGTTTGGAGGTGTTGTGCAAGGCACATCCAGGGAGACTCAGGTAAAGGTTAATGCACAGTGCCATGCATACACTAGATAGCAAGAAATACATGGGCCACAATGTGGAATGTGATTCAATGGTTTGTACCAAGAAAATCATGTGAAAGTTGACCACTGAAATCAAAACACATTATCTGTTTGACATTTTTAAAAAAAGATATTGGGGGCTAGATATTCAAGTGACTATCCTGAATTTTATTGCGTAATATTGGATTTTAAAATTTTTCTCATCCAGCATTCAGAACAGCAAGCCATTCCCTCACAAAATGTCACTAACATGGCTATGCATGTGAACAGCCAACAAATGCAGTCCACAAGTCCGCTAAACAAGAGAGCAGATCAGCAGAACTTTCAAACTGCACCAGTGTGGTCCCCACCACCACAAACAGCTGCTGCACCACCCCTAAGAAGTGCCTTTCCTGCACAGGGAAACCAACAACCTGGGATGTGGGCGGGAACAGTAACAAGTCCACCAGGTCAACCATTTTCAAGATCATTTGCAGCAGGAGGGATTGTCGCCCAAGGTGGAATGACAAACACCCATGGAATGGTCAACCCACAGATGCCTGGGAGAAGTGCTTTTCCCGGTGTAACAAGTTATGGTTATGGGGGAATGACTGTTACAGGAGGGTTCACAAGGGATGCTGGCTTCCCCTTTGGTCCACAGGGATTTTTTCCTCCTCCTCCTCCTCCCCCACCAGCAATGGGGTCAACGAGTCCAGAGGTGGGAATTGATTTATCTTGCATTTAGAGAACACCAGGTGATCTGTGACGTCATTGCGGGGGCCTGGGGAAAGAAATTTTAATGCCGTATCCCATAAACCAACGCGCGCACCAATTTAATTCAATTCAATCTGTTCCCGTCAGCTTTGGTTTATTGGATACGGCATTAAAATTTCTTTCCCCAGGCCCCCGCAATGACGTCACAGATCACCTGGCATCGTTTTCTGCAAAATGTTAGTAGTAACATTTTTGCTGTTAACAAATCATGGAATGTCAGGAAAGCCCTCAGCAGATGCGATTGAAAATAACAATAATACATTGACCTCATGCAAAATACATACATTCATACATACATACATACATACATACATACGTACATACAGTGTTTACAGGTAGCCGAAGGAGGATTATGAGGATATCCCTGTATTAAGATCTCTCCTTACAGATAACCCACCCAGCCCAGGAAAGGTTGGCGACACCACCGGGGTCTACACCCCCTCCTCTTTTTGAAACAGTGGTGTGGGTTCTTTTACGTCCCACAAGAACAGAAAGTCAAAGTGCTGTGAGATGGGACCTACAGTTTTTCGCCCTTGTCTGAGTAGATTAGAAAGTCTAACCATTTGCAGATGTTATTACAAAGGCGGTACTTTGTTCCCAGTTATTTAGAGTGTTGACCTCCTGCTCAGCAGACTGACGCTTTCCCAACTGAGCCAACCAGGTGGTGGTCACACAAGCAAATTTCACCTCTAAGCTTTGTTTGTGAACAACATTCTACAGATTTACACTCTTTGTGCATGGGTATTTTTTTCAACTCTACTGTCGTGGGAATTCATTTATGTAAAGCTATGCAAATTTGGTTAAAATTTGCTTGTCTGATGAAATGATGCTTAGCGGCTATTGCTAAAAAGTATTTTCATTTCATCAAGATGTGTTATTAAGGATAGGGTTAAGGGATGGGATGTGCTTAAGTTGACACAGCTATGTTACTTCCTTTGTGGGTCAGGAGTCAACGAAAAATAGAAAAATTGATTTAAATGATAAATAAAAAACTTAGTAACAGTTTAGAGGTACCGTAAAAATCGGAAAATAAGCCCCTCCAAATATAAGCCCCCCCAAACCGGTAACGCAAAAAACCCTCCGTTAAATCGCTCCTCCAAATATAAGCCCCCCGGGGGCTTGTACTTGGAAAATTGCCCTCAAATACAAAAACGAAGCAAAAACAGTAAATTTACTTCCAACTATAAGGCAAGCCCAATCGGTTTAGAAACGCAAATTTCCCTTCGTAGATAAGCCCCTCCGAATATAAGCTCCTCCAAAAATAAGCCCCTCAAAAAGAGCCTTTGAAAAATATAAGCCCTGGGGCTTATTTTCGGAATTTTACGGTAGAACATCCACATAGTAGTTCTTCGTCTACCACTCCTGGTCGAATTGGAATTTGGAAATGTTGAGTTTTTTTAGGAGTACCTGGAGAAAAACCCCTGAGCAAAGGAGAGAACCAACAACAAACTCAACCCACATATGGCATAGATGCTAGGACAAATTGCCTTCTTATGTGACAGTTCAATCAATAACTTTCCTCTACATCTGTTACAATCGCTTAGGTTGGCGAAAGGACAATGTGTAATGATGTTTAAGGGGTGCTTACTATTCACACAAACCACCCGGGTGGAAATTCTGTGCATAAACATAAGAATATAGAATTTGGCGTGGTGGGAGGATGACCCGCTACAAACCATATCCAAATCAGCTGAGCAGACTAAAAAGAGCAGAAAAACTACATCATCGTAAAACACAGCCCATTTTTTCTGAAGCTTTCCAAATGGAATAGCTTGAACCCTTTGATTTTCCATCCGGAATTTCCGGTTTTCCCAAGTAAATAGTAAGTACCCAAGTGCTGCCATGGAAGGTAAATCTTCTAAACCTTTTAGCTACGGGCTGTTGGAAAAAGCCATTACTAATGCCTTTTTCTACTTTTTGATGGGTCAAAGTCACTACGAAGTCACGTGACATAGCACTTGGCAAGCAAGCAGTCAATGCTGAATTACTTTTGCAGGTACCAGCAACAGTTTCATCTCCCTCTTCGACTGGTAGTTCATACCAGCAGCACCAGCAGCAGGTTATTCCTGGCTTTCCTCCTCCACCTCCATTTGTGGCATGGACAGAGCGATCAGATGAAGCGCTGCGAAGACATCAGGAGGATATTTATTTGTCTGGGTTTCACTATGTTGAATGGCTGAAGGTAAACAATAGTTATTGTGCTATGATAATTAGTTATTTTGCATTGACTTAATTAACAGCTTTTTAGTTTACCGTATTTATTCCGGCGGCTATAAGCCGAGCAATTTTTACTCAAGTTAAAGCTAAAGTTCAGTGAAATTTGAGCCCCAGAGGAGGTCTCGGCTTATAGCCAAGAATTTTTGACGCATTGAAACGTTACTAAATGGGGATGTATTCACTTAGTCTTTCTCAAACATTCAATTGAGTATCAGGGTTACTGTCACTATTTGATTGTCCATGGGCTCAATACATACAAATTCTTTTGACTGATCGCGATACATCTCCTTAAAAAAACTAGTTGAGAGACTGTATTGAAAGATCAAAGCATTTTCCCCGGTGATCATTTCATTAGTCGTCACAACCTTTTCTCCTTTTGATGTAATTAAGGGCATCTAGATTAGCACTTAACCAACACAAAGGAGAAATGCCTTATGGCGATCGTTGTAAATTGTTGAAATGGCCGTCGCTATCTGATCGTAGAAATAAAGAGGAGAAGTGTAACGTCACGTTATCTTGGTAGCACTATTTCTGTATGACAACAAAACCAACGATGACGGCGATATTTTTATATTAACAAACAACAACTTTGCACGTGCATCACGCTATTTTGTACATTTCTTTGCCATCGTTGCACCACTACGACATAAACTTCCTAATTTCACGAACCCGGTTTATGGAGTAGGTGAATAGAACACAAAAATTTTCGCTTTCTTTTTCTAAACTTAGATAACAATAGATACGGTCCCAACGAAAATTTCACCAAGATTTGCCAAATTAAATGAAGTTGAATAAGATCGGTAAAGTTTGAAATAGTGCGAATAGACTTTTAAGTGACGTTTTGGTTTGTTGTCATCCAAAACTTTTGCTCCCATGGCAACGTGACGTAACGACTTCTCCTTTCTATTATCTATCTTAGATTGAGTGCGACTAGTTCGTCTTTGGATACTATCATTTGAATTTTTATGATTTCTTCGAATTCTCAAAAGTTGGGTCTACAAGAGCGAATCACCCCTTCAAATTGTATGTTAAAAGTGCAAGACTTGATTATTACAAATATTCTTTTTTTAGTAGAATAGTTTCAAAATGGAACGATTTACCAAGAGACATAGTAGAGGCTGAAAGCCTTCATCATTTTAAAAATGAGCTTCATCATTATCTACTTAATAAATTTTAAACTAGAACCGTGCTTTTATTAAGGCCTTGATTTTTGAATACTTGTATTGTATTTGATTTTTTATTTAGCATTTTCTATTTCTGTTTAGGAGTTCGAATATAGGGCTAACCTCTCAACTCCCTTTTCAAGATGTCTTTTAATATTATGTTTTTCCTGTAAATAAGCTTGTTTACATCTTGAATAAAACTAGTACGTATGCATGTCTTTTGTGGGGCTTAAAGGGTTAAGTCATTTTCCTTGGTCTCTGTACTGCATGTCTTTGTTTGACTCACGCAAGTGTAGCAAATCTACCTTCTTTTGTCATGATAAACACGTTAATATTATTTATGCCTGGTATAGCTAAAAGCCTGTGAAAACAGCTGACATTTTGCGATCTCACCACTGGTTTCCCCACGAAATGATGTCTGAGAAACGAGTGCAGAAATTCAATACTTAAAGCTATGACGAGTCACTACCCAGATCTGGCTTCTGATTGGTTGAAGCAAATTTCTCTTGTGACACAACCAATCAGAAGCACTAACCTGGACAGCGATGCATCATACCTTTACGTATGGAATTTATGCACTAGTTTCTCAGACGTCATTCCGCGTGGAAACCAGTAGTGGTGTCAAGAAAGTGTTGGCTGTTTTCTTAAGCTATGCTTGGTATGGCCTCTACATCTTTCAGCATTCTCTCAAAATAGTGTTAAGAAATGTTGAGATAATGTTGTGACTATTTGACCAGGGCTTTAGTGTCCCAATGGTTTATTAATCCTTCATGTTTTATCGTCATCCCCTAGAAAGGAGAAAAAGAGGGTTTTTCAGCAGAAGAGGTGAACATTGCATCTGTGCTTGGCATTGATGATTCTCAAGGTCCAATTCACTGGCTCCAAACTAGATGGTATGATCTGATTCACAGGGTCATGACTGAGCTAGCCATTCCTGAAAACTCACAAGAAATTGGAAATGTTAGCCCTGAAGAAGTGCGAGAGGCTTTGATTGAATGCACTGGGGAAGTATCAAGAGCAAAAGCGAAATGCATGGAAATCCGCAAGAAAAAGGTGAGATATTGTTGTCACAAACCCTTGTGACAACAGGGCATGCGACTGAACAAATGGTACGCTGGGCAGTAGTATTGCTGTTGCCTAGCAGTGGAACTCTCCTGTATTAACTCTGAAGGAGGGAAAAGAATAAGATTTTTTGACCTAATTATTGTCTAGATAAATTTTTACAATTCTCATCAAAGAGCACCTATGTAAACATGAAAAACGTCCCCAGGGAATAATGAACTCTACAAAACCTTAAAAAGGATTATGTTTATAATAAAAAAGAAAGAAATATTAAAGCATGGAACTTTATTCACTGTTTTGATGTTTCTAACATCATTATCAAGGATGAAAACCGTTATTTAAGTGCCAAAGTTGTGAGAAGAGTTACGGTTTGAATAAATTAGATTGCTTTCATGCATGCTTGATTATTTTGCAGATGTCCTGATTGAAAAGCTTCGTGCGAATCGAGTGTAATAAACCTCTTTAACTTGTATGTTTTGTTTTTCCAATAGAGGTCCCAGGGAAACTTGACCCTTTGTCTTCATAAATTATGCGTAGATATTCACGTGAATAAGACGAAATTAGAAAAAGTAGTTCTCTAGAGTATTATCACATGACCTGTATTGGGAAAACAAAACATACAAGCTAAAGAGGTCTATTGCACGTTTAGCAAAGGTTGGAGTTTATTGGAAACCTCTGAAATTTTAAACGTATGAACAAATTTGGTTGCTATGGTTGCAGTAATTTTTTAACCATACTTTTTTTAGGTCAGAGAATTACAGCAGGAAGGAGTATATGCCAAAACAGATTGCATCTCTGCACTGGATTCATCAGATGGAGACACTCAAAAGGCTATTCTTTCCCTCGAAAAAATGGCAATGGGACCTCTGCTTAGAAGAGTATTAGACAGTTGTCTGCCGGACCATGCAACTCAAGAAGAGATAGCAATGGCTTTGATGCGGCAAACAGATCATCTAAGCCATCATGACAAAGCTAACTTTGAGGCCATTGTAAAAGACAAAAACCAAAATATGGATGTGAGGATTGCTTTCATTTGGTTTCTATTCCACACTTAACTTGTGTATCAAAATGACAACACTGTTTTCATTTTTTGCTCACAGCTTGCCTGCAAAAATAACTTTTCGATGAATTTGGAGTTTCTGAATATGCATGTACAAAGAGAAATTTTGTTGCGACCACTTTGTGGTCAAGAGTTTTGTGAGAAAGTGGTGAAGCCCTAGAGGAGAAGGACGGTGCACAGGACTCTAGAAACGTCTATACCTTATCTCAGACTTGTCTAAAGTACATAGAATACAGTTTTTAAAAAGCATCCAAAGATAGTTTGGTCTAGCTGGGTGAGAACACATCACTGATCATAAAAACAAGAGAATATTCATTGCGCAGTTGCAGCCCTCAAAAAGACTTGAATTTCAGCTTTTCCTTTGGGCAATTAGCTCTCACATTTTACTTAGACTACGAGCAGTCTTTCTTTATTCTTGGTCCGTCGAGCAAAACGCGTGAGACACGCAAATGACCACGAGCGTGACTGAAGGCGCGAGACGCGCGCGTGCACTCCCCTCACTAAAGCTGAAGAAAAAGAGAGGCTGCTTGTCCGGGGCCACTTTTTGCTCTGAGATTTAAAAGTTACTTGTCTCGGACTACCGGTTACCGGTCGTTTCTTCGATACAAAGTTGTTTTGATACAAGTCGATTTATTCGAGGTGTTAATGGTTCCACGTACTTGGATTAAGGAACGAAGATATTCTCCCAAAATGTTTTTCTTGTTCACCCGCAAACTACACTTGCAGTGAACGAAATTTTTGTGTAATTTCACTGCTTGAATTTGTATCGAAACCACTTCGTATCGAAACGACCGATTTCTGGACTATCGGACGGGACGTTTTTTGGAGCCCTGAATTGTAACCGTAGCTTGTGTATGCTACTTTGATGTGGAAAACCATATCAATCTTTTTCTTGTTATAGCGACGCATTCGAGCAATTTTGGCTGAAAAAGATTTGGTCTCTTGGGGAAGAGCAGAAACTGCCATCAAGTTAATCGACATGGAGTTCTCTTTGGAAGATTCTGTAGAGGCTGCTAAAAACTGTGGAGATATTAAAAGATGTTTGCGATATCTCAAACAAGAGTGCCCACTGTGCTGTACGGAATACCCTATGAGCCAGGTTTGTTCTTTTTCATCCGGGAAAGGGGGTGGGGGTGGGTTATCCCAAAAATAGCGGACAGGTGTGTGCCACACACGGTCTTAAACTTTGACTTTATTGAAGGATGAGACAAACGAAGAATTTATACCCAGTTTAAGGCCCAAACCCGAAAAATGACTCCCTTTCAAATGAAAAACAAACACTAACAATTTAATGGCAACACATAAACATTCATTAAATCGCTTTCCTAATACTCGTAGGGATAGCTTAGTTTTAACAGATGACTTCTCATCTAGCTGGGCATTTAAACACTTTTATATTTTAGCTGATACAATTTAGGTCCCCCATCTAAGGGTCACACCCAGAACATAACCCACGAGGGCAATGCTTTTTCTGTTTTTACTATATTTAATGATGACATTCAATCATAGTTTTCAATCGTCGTTTTCAGTCATAGTTTTCAATGATAGTTACGGCGTAGTTTTCAGTCAGTTTTCAATCGTAGTTTTCAATCATAATTTTCAATTATAGTTTCATTCAATAATCGTTTCCCTTCTGTTTTCATCAAACTCATTTAAACAGACAATTAACCAATTTATACCTTAACTGCTCTTTAAACAACTGCTAAAACTTCTCTTGGCTATTATCTGACATTGATGCCTTTAAATTGTAAGGGGAAAAAATTTTCCGAACGATTTCTGTGATTTGGTCAAACAGACCACGTCGAATTTGATTTCGGGTTGTTTAACCTAGATAAATTTTCAATTTCGTTTTTCTTCTGGGGCTAAGCCGAAACAAAAATTGACCAGAAATCACATTTGACCTGTACTGTAACAGAGATGTCTTGAAAAGTCCTTGAATTTTGGGAGAAGTCCTTGAATTCCATTTTTCCTTGAAGAGTCCTTAAATCTCTGTGCAAGTTCTTGAAAAGTCCTTGAAGTTTCTTCAACTTTGAACGTGGTGGCCTGGAAAGTGTTCAATGCTTTTCGGGTTGTTGAAGACAGAGTAAAAATCATAGCTCAGAGAAGTTAATGGTGATTTGCAGAGAGCGTTTGTGTTTTATGTCAAATTTAAGACAAGAGAACTGAAAAAGGTGGAGAAGTCGGTAGAGCAAACAGTTTAAGCCTTAAAGTCCTGTTAGAATGGACTGGGAATGTACAGTCTATGAAATTAACCTCCTGGGAGGGGGTCCTTGAAAATCGAATAAGATCCTTGGAAAAGTCCTTGAAAAGTCGTTAAAAAATGGTTGCAATTTTTTGTATGAAACTTAAAGAAATGAGGTTCAGAAAATAAAAGCAACAAATGGAAAGGAACAAACTCCAGCGTTGTGCTAGACTTATCGTAAACAATGCTTTAGGTTTTTTGGGTTCTTCATTCTTCATTGTGGGTAAAATCTCAAGATGAACGTTAATTTTTCTCCTCAGATGGTCACACTTCTCCATTGTCAAGACCGTGTTTGCCGGAATTGCGTGTCTCAGTACATCACCATCACAATAAAAGACAAAAATATTTTGCATCTTGTATGCCCGTGCTGTGGAGAACCTGGAAATCTGGATGATGAAGCTGTAGCAACAGAGTACTTCAACAACTTTGATATCCTGGTAAAGAACTAGAACTTGTGGCCAGTAGAAACTAATCTGAAAATTTCTAGATTTAACTTGTATAATCTTGGAGATAAGTAGTTTATGTTTAATCTTTTGAGTCTATTAATTTGCTAAGTAAAATTTTTCGATAGCTTGGTTTTGTTGTTTGTCTCATTTAAGGCAGCAACAACAACAACAACAACAAAACAGCCCATAGTTTTTGCGTGGGTCAAGAATCCATGAGCAGGATCGTGTGCATTGGGCTCGGATCTCATGCTAATGCTTTGCACCCCACTAAACCAATTTTTAGAGAAATAATTGTCTGTTTTGCAGTTGTTTTAACAGTTGCTTTGTTATTGATTGTGATATTTTGACTTCTTTCTGTTGGACTTCGTCAGGCAATGGCGCGAGGAGTTATTTAGTAGAAGCACCTTGTGATTACTACCAGAAAGATAAAAATACACAGCTATCATAATTAAATCATTATATGATGAACATAACTAAAAACTTGAAAAAAAGAAAAAACTAGCTCTCAGCCATGTAACACTTAACCCTTTAAGTCCCAATAGTGTCCAAGATCAATTTTCTCCTTACAATTATCCATACACTGTAAAGAGATAAGTTATGAGAATCAATAAAATGATCACCCAAGAGAAAATACTTTGATCTTTGAACAAATTCTCTCAACTAATTCTTTAAGGAAATGTATGAAGATCAGTTTCGAGAATTTGTATGTGGATACCGGGGCTTAAAGGGTTAACCCTGCTCTCCATCTGTCTCTCAAATATACCACCTTTAGTACCTTTAAAAATGTAGAACTTCGTATATCTCACATTCTAATTTAAAGCCTTCATGGCTCGAAGATTCTGCAGAGGAGGGCATAAGAAGTGTACCATGACTTGGTAGCTTTGTAGCTTGTCAGTTAGAGCACAACGTCAAAATTAATGCTACTCTGCTTCTCTTTGCCTTACAGATTCGTGGCCTTGTGGACAAAGAAACGCATGACTTATTTCAGAGAAAACTTCGTGATAGAACACTTATGAAAGAGCCTAACTTCAGATGGTGCTCACATGTAAGTTTTTGTCAGCTGTATAGTGCATTTTCACCTTGAAGGATTGTTACCGCTTGGAAATATTCAAAACAGGGAGCTTCACCAACGAAAACGGCGACGGCAACGAGAACGACCAAAAAGCAGTAGGTTTAAGCTATGGCTATGCCCACGCTATACTGAATAGCCTTTCGTGTCGACACATAAAGCTATCCAGTATAGTATGAAGACCTATCCGATATGTGACTCCCCATACACTTTACAGATCGGCGCGGTGCAGCTTCTCTCCGTTACGCCGGGAAATTGCGCTGAAATCGCCGTTATCAGGGGCACCCAACGACAGTTTTCTCCAAATACATTTAAAACACGTTTTTAGGCTGTCCAGAGTACTTTAAGATCACTGGAAATGCATTTTAAGTGGCGCTATAAAGTTTGGATCTGTTCGGTTATCCTTGGGCATCTTGAGTCTTTCCGAATTTTACAAGAGCTCCAGTATTATTTTCCCGAAAATTTTAGATTCAGTTTCCAATTTTACGAAGGTTAGCATTTTTCTTCTCTCCATCAAATGTTTGGATCCGAAAATTTTAGTTTTCCTTTTTCTTCGAAATACAGTATAGCTTAAACTCGGGAGTGATATGTGAAAAATTAAATTTCAGAAAATCGTAGGGAGTTCATCAGATAAGCTTTGAAAATCGTACATGAATAGAACGGTCATTTAGAAATTTTTAGCCGTCCTCAAGCTATAGAATATTCTAGGTAATCTTTGAGCGAGCCGCGCGAGAGAGAACGCGCAAGCGAGCGGCAAAGCCGCGAGGGGCCGAGGGACTGTTGCATCTCCCCTTGCGTGCCACTCGCGCGTGCATTTTTCACGATATCCCCGAAATGGAGAGCTTGCTCGCAGGCTATTATTGTACTTTACTCCTGGTGAAAGGAAGTAAGTAACGTGTGAATGTGATTTGTATTCAGTGTTCATCAGGGTTCATAAATGAACAACCTGGTCAGATCAAGATGATGTGTCTACATTGTCAACAGTACACTTGTTTCAAATGCAAACGACAGGTATGCACCATTTTGACATTTCACTTTATTTGTCCTTGACGGGGCGTTAATTATCGTGTGGATTAGCGCCAAACATATGCTAAAATCATATTCTTTGAGGTCTCTCTAGCCTCCCACGCAGGCGTTCATAGGCGTTCGTCATGCAATCATTCCTCGGCAGAAACGCGTGACGAACCCCTAAGAACGTCTGCGTGGCAGACTAAGGTCCCACTTCTTTACTGTAGTTAGTTTACTTGAGGACGTATTGACTTGGCTGAAATTCAATACGTTAATTTACCAAGGTGCATGTGAAAATTTAGAAAAATGTAGAGCTCACTATGACACGAATTGCTACTCTTTGTTTCGTTTGTAATTACAGCCCATTTGACTATGTGAGTAAAGCATTTGTTTTTGCAGTTTATTTTGGCATGAATTGAACTTTTCGTAACCAAATTATGAATCAGAGACTGTCCCCTTCCTCCTTCTTACATACTCTGTACGTTCTTCCACGGCGTCAATTTTCTCCGTTCTTTTTCTCTTTCGAACTCTTCCCTATCATGCTATGTTTGTGGGTTTATTTTATCTCTGTCACGTGTTATGACCTCGATGACAAGCTTGTTTCGTTCAGTGGCCTTAGCTCCCACGAGTCTCCCGGCTGTAACTCATTGGTAGAGAATCTGACTAGTAAACTGGGCCCGGTTGTTTAAACTTTGGATAGTGTTCTATCCATTGAATAAAGTTATCCACATTTCAACAACCGGGGCCAGGTCACTAGTCTAGTCGCTAGTTCAAGGGAGAAGTCGGTGTTACAGTGATATGGGCATCCCCGCGTTTTTGGGCACCCCATTCCTAAAACCCTAGTGATATGGGCATCCCGTTCTCATATTGGATTAGCGATTTGGGTTAGGGTTACAGGGGATGCCCGTATCACTAGGGTTTGGGGAATGGGGATGCCCATATTACTGTGACGTCGGATTTTTTCTGTGGAGCCCCTTGGGTCACTGCCTCATTTCTCTTGTGCTGGTTTATATACCACTGTCATTTGTTTGCAGTGGGAGGATCAGCATGAAGGAATTACTTGTGAACAGTTTGCAGCGTGGAAAGAAGCCAATGATCCTGAGTTCCAAGCAGCTGGGCTGGCAGCTCATCTGAAGATGAATGGAATAGGTACTGATATTTATTTGAGTGCCTATAAAATAAATAAATAAATTAATTAAGTAATCAATTAATTGAGAAATATCGATTTAGAGGTAGCACATCCATCTAGTGGTTCTTCGTCTACCAGATTCCTGGTCGAATTGGAATTTGGAACTGGTGGTTTTTGAGGAAAGGGGAAAACCGGAGTACCTGGCGAAAAACCTCTCGGAGCAAAACAAACTCCACCCACGTATGACGTCGACGCCGGGATGCAAATAGCTCATCCTCTCTTGCGGGATGTGAACCCAGGCCACATTAGTGGGAGGCGAGTGCTCTCACGACTGCGCCACAAATGACTTCTTTGTCACTTACGCTTGGTTTAAGCTTCCCCTAGAATTCTGACCCCACACTAACATGAAACATTCAATGTGAAGAGTTAATTTAGAATGCGTCAGTCAGTCAGTCATCTGATTTAGATGTATCCAAGTTAAGTTGCGTCAGTGTTATAGTTACAGCATAGTACTATTATATCTTCTCAGTTTGAACGTGTGCAACGCCAGATACGAAAAACCACTAAAAAACCGCCCTTGAGAAGTGGCCGACAAAAAGTGTGGAAACGTATTCCCCTACTTAACGCAGTGGCACGAGTCCTTGGGAAAGGGTTCAAGGGAAAAAACATAGCCTAGAACACTGAATACCTTCTTACATAGACCACCTCTAAAAAATCCTGTCAGCCTGCGAGGAAACTTTCCATTTCGAGTGCATAGCAAAGGGAACCGCGAGGGAACACGCGAGTGTGCAGCATCTCTCGCAATACCTTCAAATGGAGAGCTTGCTAACAGGCCTAACCCTTTCAGCTGATGTATCCACTGATCCTCTTACATATCCTTCAAGATTTAGTAGAGAGAGCGTGTTAAAAGATCAAAGCATTTTCCCTTTGGTGATTATTTTACTAATTCTCATAATCTTTTTTCTTGGTGATGTATTTATTTTGTTGGGAGAAAATTCATGTCGTTCATTCTTGGGAATTATTTGCTTTTCAGTCTGCCCAGCCTGCAAATATCGATATGATCTTTCCAAAGGAGGATGTATGCACTTTAAGTGTGCGATGTGTGAACACGAATTCTGCAGCGGTTGCTACAATCCTTTCCTCAATAACCATGGACAGGTACTTTCTTACATGTTGCGTTCATGCACTTTCACACAACTGAAATTTCTCTCAGCCCCCAGGTGATCTGTGACGTCATTGCGGGGGCCTGGGGAAAAAAATTTTAATGCCGTATCCCGTAAACCAACGCGCGCACCAATTCAATTCAATTCAATCTGTTCCCGTCAGCTTTGGTTTATGGGATACGGTATTAAAGTTTCTTTCCCCAGACCCCCGCAGTGACGTCACAGATCACCTGCCCCAATGATTGTGTTTTAGCTGTTAAACCGTGAATGTGTCTTCGTTATTTCCAAAGGTTCTGTATAGTGAGATTTAATTGTCTCACTTTCAACGGCAGCTGCTGAAACGCTTCATACCTCTAATCTCAGTCTAACTTCGAGTCTGTAAATAAAATTGTATTGTAAGATGTGACGATTCGAACGAGACCATTGTTTAACGGCACTTCTATTCCGTTACTTCTTAAAGAGGCTGTGTTACGTTATTCGCTGTCTTTTCAAAAAACTAAAACTTTTTTTTGCATCAATTGAATTCCAAAACTAATGGCCCAGTTTTGTTATATAAGACTATAGTTTGGCATTGAAACTGTTTCTGGCAAGATGGACATGGATTGAAACTTCAAAAAGTTGGGCCAAATTTTTCAAGTTTTACCATCTATAACTCTACAGGAGCCGGATGTTGTGTATTGGGTAAAGACACTAAGTAATGACTTCAACACAGAATTGACCTAAACATACTTAATATAACAGCAAAATCCTCGTAACATAGTCCCTTTAAAACAAATTATCAGGAATTGTAATTGTAAATAGAAGTGTGTTGTGTGGAATCCATACACGTGCGTTGACTAATTCTTTAACTTGTCAGAATTGCCGTGTATCAGAACATTGCACTGTAAGAGGATTACATGCACATCATCCACGAGACTGTTATTTTTACTTGCGGGATCGCGATCCAGAAGAACTGCAGAAATTGTTGCGTGATAATGGCGCTGTATACAACACCGAACCACCTGAAAATCAAGGTAAGAGTTGTTACTTATTTTTAGCAGGAGAACTCTAGTAGCCCTGACTCCCATTAACTGACTCATAGTAATATTAACGAGGAAAGCGCTGTCAATGGAAACTCAAGGAGTGATGGGAAGGTTTTTCTCCTTCCCATCACCCCCGCGCTCCCTTCAGCCACGCTTCTCGCGTTCAGTCCTCCGCGTGCGATCCAAAAAGAGATGACTGGGGACGAGTTAGCCAATAGCCTTTGTTTCAGGCAGACTTGCCCCTCGACGGAGACCTCAATAGAGAACTCTATATAATTATTAGGTATTTAGACTGTCTGAGATGCACGCTGCTCTTAAATGGTTTTAGTTCATTTGTAAATGAGATGAGCGCTATATCTCAAGACTAGCAGTCATAAGCGAGACGGTATTTTGGAGTTGTTTTGGGTTCTGAATTTCTACTTGGTCGTCCCATGTTTAAATCCCGCCCTAGTAATAAAGTGCATATGAAGCAAAACATCCCAAACTTTGGAATCTAGTGTTTTACTGCTATCTTTGTACATGTATTTAATAGTTATAAGCTTCCTCGCAATCGTAAAATAAATGTGTAACTTCATGTAGTGGGAAAATAAGAAAAAAAAAACCCGTGAGAGCAAAGGCCCTTTGCCCCTCCTTTGTAAGTTGGGAAGACTGTCTTTCCAACTTGTCCAGGAAAATGGACGTGCCTGCCTGTACCTGCAGTGTACTCGCCGGATTAAAAAGGAGTCAATGTTGATTTTTTGATTGAAACGATTGTAGGTAATGATGACTCTGATGACGAAGCTGCTGGAGCAGCTGCCGCCGCGCCTGCGCACTGTAAGGTTAGTGAGCAGAAAGAGACAGTCAATGGCTTGGTGGATGGTGAGTGCGGAGATCAGGCGCCTGCTGGATATGCTGGGCTGTGCAGGTTGGTTTGTTATTGTTGTTGTTTTTGTTGTTTGTTTGTACCTTTTTATTGTTTAGATGATTTAAGGAACCGTTCACCTTTGGAGACCAGGAAGAGGGTCTGAACAAAATTTTATACTGGGAGGTCTAACTCCTTACACTTTTATATACCATTTTTCACAGAAAAGGTACCCCTTTCATATACTTTCTATTGACAAGTGGTACCCCTTTCACATACCTTGTTTAGAACTTTGCATCCCTTTTAACTGCTGTAAATGCACCCTCTTTTAAATAGACTTTAAGATCCAACGACGCGGACGGCCACGAGAACGTCAAAAAAACAATAGGTTTTATAAGCAAACGACAGCTTTGCACGTGCATCACACTTTTTTTGTACATTTCTTTCCCGTTTTTGCACGACTACGACGTGAAAATGCCTAATTTCGTGTTTTATGGAGGACGTAAACAAGCAACGACGAAATTTTACTTCTCTTTCTGAGCTTGGATATGGTCCATTGAAATTAAGCTTTAGGAGGGTTCGCCTACATTTGACAGAGTAATTGGGTACGAATAATCCCTATAAAGACTGACAGAACGCAGATACACTTTTTTAAGCGACGTTCTCGTGGCCGTCGCGTCGTTGGATCTTAAAGTCCCTAATATGAAGGAAATGTGCTGAAAACAAAGCCATTTTAGTACAAAGCTAAATGTTTTCAATTAATCAGTGGACTACACGATTTATTAAGACTACCTCGAATGTTTCGTCCGTTAGTTGATATATAAATTATTATAAGTGCAACAGTGAAACAAGCATGCACAGAGAAGTTCACTTTACTTTATTTAGTAGATAGTAAAAATTCATTTCATTTGAGCTTTAATTCTTTTAGTCTCAGAATGGATTTTAGCAAAATTTAAATTAAACCAATTATTAGTGGACAACTTGTATCAAGAATGGTGCGACTATTTCGTTCTTTAGTTGATATTCACTAAGTACAACAGTAAAGCACGCCTGCATGTAAAAATCCACTTTACGTTATAAGGATATGGATGAAGTAATTCATTCCAATCGATCTTTAATTCTAGTAGTCTCAAACTGGACTGATTTTTTTTCATCTATAGGAAACACTATACGGAGTATCTCGTGAATTTAGTCAATGATAATTTACTTGATCCCGCTGACATAATGTCTGGTGATGATCTCAAACGCGTGCTGCAGAGAGGCTTTGTTAATCCACCTGAGAAACACAACAGAATGAACGATGAACAGTATCGACAGTTGCTATTACAAGTGAGTAGAATTGTTACTTTCTGGAAAAAAGCAATGTTAATTCAGAAAAAATTAACTCTAAACCAAAAGGCAAAGAAAATGTCCCCCCAACTTACCGTGAACGAACCTTAAAACTGCTTAAAATTAATTCCTGTTAAAAGAATTGAAAGTGGGAATGATGTTGAGGAATTGCGAATGAATTTTCATTTATTTAAACTTACTTTTGCGAAACCGGAGATTTCTGTCTTCAGTCCTTTCCGTAACATAACTTGCTCTTCATTTCTTCATATAGACTGTGAAAGAACAACTTCCATTACCAAGAAAACCTCCAAGAAAAAGATTATTGGATGACGATGATGAGGTGCTAAATCAACAAAATAACGAGGATAACCGTTTGATTGACAGTGATGATGATGTTGATGATGACGATGATCTTGGTCCTGAAATGTGGGCTGGAGATGTTGAGGATTATGATCCATGGGATGAGTAAAACGGTGATAAATGTGGGAACTACAAGTCGTGGGGAAAATGTTTAACCAGCATTGTTTACGAAAAAAAAAATTTGATCTAATCACACATAGTTGCTGGAGAGCTGCTGATATCGATGAAAATGTGAAAGCTGTGGGGGTTTATGTTGCGGGCTTCAATTTCATTCGTGGTTTAAATTTTATTTCCCTTGTTTTGGGTATGTTATTGTATGGTAATGCTTTGAAATAAAGGAAAATAAAATCTAAACCAAGAATAAAATTGAATCACAACAGAATGTGAGACTTTGCCTTTGCTTATTTCACCATAAGTACGTGATGCATTCGACAGGTTTTAGTCGTGACAATCAGTCGAAAGGATTCTTTCTTGTCTTCGAAAATCGAATGACTGCGTGTGAATTTATTTATAGGTAGTGATCAGGGCACAACAAAGAGCTCTGAAGTTGAGTCAGTTAACTAATATAAAAAAAACTGTCCTTACAGCGAGCTGATTGTCTAATTTTTGTATTGCCCTGATTCTTGACAATCTCAGCCTGTTTTGATTATTTCAATAGTAATAATGACCGTGATCTCCTAAGCTCATATTTCTAATTACCGCTTATTTTTTAAATCGGAGGAAGTAAGTATTTCAATCTGAGAATTTAGTAAAACAGTTACTAGTCAGTCGATATTTACATTTTTAGTTTATAGTTTTAGAATCGTTATTGCTGTCGTTTGCACTTAAGAAACAGTTTACAGTTTCCAGCAACAAACTGTTGACCTTCCTTATTTTAGATGATAAGTTAACGTTACTGCACGGTAAACGCACGGAATATTAATGAATTTTTTCAAGGTTATCTGATATCTATGTAAGTAAATCAGTCAACCGGTAGGTAACTTTTTAGGCAGAGTGTCAGTTATATCAGCCATCCAGTCAGTTGGTCAGTCAGTCAGTTAGTAAAGGTAGAAGTGAATAGACCATATTTTACGTCGGTAACTCGAAATAGTCATCAAACCTGAGGCTGACGTTGCGCTCATTCCCCCCTCCCCCGCCTTCTGTCTTCCTCAGTGCTCCGTTTTACGGGTATTTAAAGCTTATAAACCCTTTAAACCCTAACATCAAAATTCAAATTCTCATTTGTTATCCCAATACTTTTTCAATAGAAGTAGTGGGGAGAACTTGTTGATGTATCAATTAGATTTATGTTATGTGATCATGTGCGTAATTCTCATGACCACTCTGTTTTACAAAGCATTGATAGTACAAGGAGAAATTTGATGCTGATCACTCTTAGGGCTTAAAGGTTTAAAGCTACACAGAAAGAAAAGAAGTCGAAAGAGGGATTTGAGGTCTCACCTGGGAATCAAACTCGGGACCTTCCGCAGAGAAGGCCACGCACTAACCAACTGCACTAGTCCTTGTCAGTTAGGTCATTTAGTCAGATAGTCAATTAATCAGTTAGTCAACAGGCAACTGTGTTTTTTAAACTACAAAATTAGTATCAATCCTAAAACTAATTAAGTTGTAGCTCAGCCGAAATCAGATGATTGGTTTAAAAACTAATTATCCAGAAAGAATAATGATCTAATTGCAAAGTTATGCTTATAGATAACACTATTTATTTTAGTTTAACGAGGATTCGGTCTTCAGCTATTCAAATCTGCAGTCATGATTGAATATGTGTTTGTACAGTAAAGTTAGATGATTTAAAAATGATATTGAAGAAGACTCAACTTACTTAAGTTTCATTTGCGAAACAGTTTTCTGAATATTTTAATCCATATTGTGATTTTTGTGCGTTTGCCTATAACCTGGGAGGGAATATGTTTCGGTTAGCATTGTACTGTTGTTGCCAACTGGCATCAGCCATTTCAAGCTCATTTTTATGACATTGGCTTTCAGGTCAGTGCCGGATCCAAACCTTGCCCTTCGGGCCTTAGATTGGTCTTAAATTGGATCCGCCACTGCAGGTGAACACAACAGCTATGTTTTAGTAGCTTCTGTTTTCCACTTCTTTGATGATCGAATGGCGTTCGACATCCCATGGTCCTTTTATTTTGGGTTTTTACAGACCGAAGGTAGTTTGTCAGTTTTCCCCTGCTGTTATCGCAAGGTACAGTGCGACGGTCTTTACGCGTGAAGACACGTGAAACTCAAATCCACCCTTGCCTAGTCCCTGTGCGTCGTCTTTTCAAGCCCTTTTCGGTGACGTATCCAAGACGAATAGAACAAAAACTCGCTCAGACCACGTGACCCGAAACGCATGGCCCGCGCGGAAAAATGAGGACTAGGGACTAGGCAAAATCCACTCCACTGATTGGTTGCTTTTATACCGTAGGACACAAAACCCGACATGAATCTGCATTAGCTACCATTAACTCGGGTTTTAAACTTTTTTATGTTCCCTTGGTTTATATATCCCTCAGTTAACTAATCTTGGTGAAGTGGTTACACACGAAGATGTTTGTTTATTGTTGTTTTTTTTTTTCCTTTTTTTTGTCAGTTTTCCTGAATTGAATGGCCTTAGTTAGTAGAAAAAAAAAAAGGCTCAGTGTTAAAAAAAGGACATAAAAAGTTAAAAGTAAGAAAGTGTTAGCCCCTTATGGGCTGCGAACATACAAAATTTCCCTTTTTTTAAATCTTCTGTAGGAAAACGGAGATTCGACCCCGTAACGTTATATGCGTTATCAGTATGCACTCTTGTACACAATGAATATTGTTGGAGTAGTAGATCTCTGTCAAGCTTGTTTTTAGCTAGGGTAGTTGGGAAATGCTACCACTGGAGCTAAAGGCGGGTTAAACCTGGATAGTGTTAGGGATAGTCTCCAGAAAACGTAAACTTAAATTTTTCATATTTTCCTTACAATTCCTCTCCACTGCCTCACACACGTATAATTTTGCCCGCGCTGCGAAATCAGTTGCAACAACTGAGAATATTTCCTGTCTATTAGAAGGTAGCTTGAACGCTCATCGCTATAGTATTTTGGAGTCTGGTTTACTAGAGTGAGGCTGTGCTTTAAGTCCTTTAAGACGTCATTTTACCAATTGTTAGTTAGGTTCTAGTTTATTAAAGTTGTTTCATATATATGGACTTAAGACTTGAGACGTTCTGCATGGAGCATTGATAGGTGGCTGTATTTGCATGCCAGAATGTTTTCTTGAACTTTATATAATTAAGTTTTGGTTTATGTACAGTTCTGATCTTCGTAAGTATATTCTTGGTGTTGGTCGTTTTCGTAATCACGGACATTACAAAAAGGCCTTTTAAACTGTAAGCATTGTAACTTAATTAAAGTAAGCAATAAGTGACGCACAATGTATGTATTTTGTTGACTTTGAAATAAAGCGTAATACGCAACTCCAAATTTTGTGTTGTTGCCGCTATTCTGTTGCTGTCGATTTGAAAAGAAAGCACACCAAAACTTTGTTGTCACAAACATAATTGAATTTAATGGTTGTAAAGCTCGTCTTGCTTGCCCAACGTAAATGTTCTTACTAGAGGTTAAGCCCATTCCCTTCCCCATCAGCAAGCAGGCTACACTTAATCCTCGTTTTAAAAAAGAGGCCAAGATCGACCTCTCGACTCAGGCGCGCAAATTTCCGCGGTAAACGAAGTATAAACTAATACATACATACTTTTATAATTTTATCCTTGGTTCAAATTTTTTTTTGTTTCAAACTCATTATCATATATTACCACACCCCAAAACAAAAGAAAATAAAATTTAAACCAGGGACAAAATTGAACCACAACATATACAAATTCTAACGCGTTGCGACACTGGCAGCAGAGGGGCTTCGCGGTGGCAGTTCCCGTGCTAAATACACACAGGGAAGCATAAAATGGTTGAAAACTCCCCACTTAATTTCACTTGGTTAAATCAAGAGAGTTCAAAATTAACGGCTGTCAGAAGGCCAAACCCAAACATCTGAAGTTGGAACACTTTTCCCAATTTCTCCCCTGCAAGGTTCAAATGGGCGGTAGTGGTTGCTCGACGATTTATTTTATGGCGTTTAGAACGACCGCGTTAAGGTGGCTGAACACAGATTCGCGGGCGGTCAGCGGTAACTCGCGTGACGGCGCGTGTTTTAAAGTAGACAAACAAACATGGCGCCGAAAAAGCAATACGCTCTTCTCACGTATGGTAATATGCCCGTCCAACCTCGTTTACGAGTAAAAATTCTTTTGAAATTCAAATACGAAAACATCGTCTGATTAGCATTTCAAAATAACTTGTACTCAAAAACGAGGTTGGACGGGCATATTACCATACGTGAGAAGAGCGTATGGTACACAGAAGACGATTTCTCAAAATCTACTTATTAAAATTTTGTAATATTTGGCAGAATTTTTACTTTTATGGTGTTTTAAATAATGAGAACTTTAAAATGGAATTTGAACAGACGATTTTTATGACACATTTAATAATTACAGTACAATTATATTATTAATTATCTAAAAACCCCTCTGTTAAAATTTGGTCAAAAAGTTTCAAATGGTAATGATTAATTATAGTAAGCTGTGTGCAATTTTATAGGAAAATCTAATGAGTGAATTTTCTGTAAACTGAGCAAAAGCGAAATTTTAGGGTTGTATTCAATCGTTCATGTTGCCATGGAAACTACGAAAATGTCAAATTTTACCTGTGAATCAAAATCTTTCATTAATATATTTTCTACTTGCCAAGTTTCAGCTTGTGAGCTGCAACCCTTCTCTTGCCATAAGTTGGCAAATGACATATACTCAGAAACTGCCAAAACTGTGTTCAGCCACCTTAAGCGGGATATCAAAGGGGATCAGGGGGCACACTGCCCCTTCTAACCCTTTAACTAGTTTGTGTTTTCTATGCATGTATTGTTAATTAAATAAAATTAATAATGATTTGGAGGTAGCACATCCACAAAGTGGTTCTTCGTCTACCTGATTCCTGGTCGAATTGGGATTTGGAAATATTGGTTTTTGAGGAGAGGGGAAAACCGGAGTACCAGGAGAAAAACCTCTCGGAGCAAAGGAGAGAACCAACAACAAACTGAACCCACATATGGCGGTGATGTTGGGATTTGGACCCGGGCCACATTGGTGGGAGGCAAGCACTCTCACCACTGCACCATCCCTTGCTCCTGATTTACACTATTCACACCACCATCACAGAAAATTGATTTGAGCAATTTTTCTGCAGGGTTTTTCTGAGTCCTTACAGAGGGCATATGATATAGGGTTGGAATTTATTGGTACAATACTAAGACATGTATATGAGCCAGTGCAAACACTTGAATGGTGACATCACAGCTATAGTGCCACAACATACAGTGTATCTTCTCTATTGATGCTGGAAGTAACACTTTTATGCATCAAGGACACAGGACGCAGAGGTAACAAAATCACTGTGTTGATCACTCTTAGGAATTAAAGGGTTAACTTATACCCAATTATTTCCTTGTGGAAGTTTCCAAAAGTTCACAAGCCGCCTTCACAAATGCATTTTTCGCTGCCGTCAATCATAATTACGATCACAAGCAACGAACCTTGAAATACAGAAACACACAAAATCACAAATCAGAAACCATGACCTTTTGAACCTGTTAAAGTAAAGTTTTGTTTCCTAAGAGGTGCGTTAAGATGATTGACGGCAGCGAAAAGCGCAATCTTCAGTTGGCTTTAGAACTTCAGAATTCGCATGTTTGTGAAAAGCGCAGTAAAGGTTTTCTGGAAAACAAAAACACAAGCTAGAATCCTTGCCAAAAATCGTTCAAACACCCATGCACTTCCCTTTCCCACTGCAATGTTGAGATCTGATTACAAAGTTACGCGGCTACAACGACATTACAAAAAGGAAGGAGGAAAACGAAACCAGGGCTATGCTCAAGCACCACCCGATGGCCCCAGATGCCCTATTTTTGCTCTTGGGTGGCTAAGAAATCATAGTTCTTTTAAAGAAATCATATGCTTGGTACCCTGAATTTCACAGGTTTAGGGCACTGGGCTTGCCTTCCATCACTTTTTCTTACAGCACAGCCTTAGAAAGGGAGCAAAATTTTCCGAAGTGTTTCAAAGTTTTTATTTGAGATTGTAGCTGTACGTATATTAAATTACACAACGGTAACCACACTTTGTAACAGCTATGTTTCTGCAAATGTGGCAATAAATTACCTCTAATACCTCAACCACAAGAAATAAAATTTTTCCACAATTTTTTATTGCTTGTCTTTTCACCTACAAGCAATGTTAAATAGAGAGATGAGTCCTCTTACCCACCCCTAGGGGAAACACCTGAGTATCTTCTGGTTGGAGGCTTATTTTAGGGTTGCAAAAGACAGAATTCGATGGGCAAGGTAGAACTGGGGGATATGACCACTCAATAGTGCATTAATCACTCCGTCTTATCTCTGGAAAGTAGAAACTATTAGACCTCATTCAGACCACCCCAAGTTGTCAGGAAAATACTCAAGTGTACCTTCTGCACCCAACCCTAAAAACCCTAAAACAAAGTGCCTAAGTCTCACTGATCGTGACACGGATTGATGCCCAGTGAGTGATAATCACCCAAGGTAGCATTCATTTCTTTGTTGAGTTGAGTCTACACTCTGAAGTCAAAGATCTGATCTAAGCAACCCTCATTTTGATAAACATGAGTCTATGGTTTCACAAACTGGCAAACTAGCTCAGCTTTATTACAGGCCAGTATACTGGGCCCTTTAAATGTTACCATAGGGTGATCAACAAAACATTTGAATAATAATGGTTAAATTTTTCACAGGTTGTCTTAGTAATAATAATGTTACCTGGACTACTTAAAACCAGACTCTTGAATTGTCAAAAGGCATACAACTGACACAATTGAAATTTCTTATGAGTTGTGAAAGTGGAAAAGGTATTGACAAAATCACCTTGATACCCTACCTTCTGTGAGTAACATAGTGAGGAGAAAAAAACAATAGACCATTTTCGATACATTAAAATTCATACTTGGCTCTGAGGCTTGGGGGAATAAAACAAAAGAAATGTAATATTGATCATTATTGAGCCTCAAAGTGCTTTCTTTTGTTTTAATATACCCCCAAGCCTTGCAGCCAAGTATGAATTTTTTTATACCGGTATATTGGAATAATATTGGTCTATTCCACTGCATCACATACTGATCTGAATATTCTCATGAAACTCTTGCAGCTCCAGCAGTCTTGCACTTCAGTCGGTGCCCACTTTTCCAATCAAGTGCTTGACAACTCTTTTCACAGTAGTAGATACTCTTACAGCCACCACATTTCTTGAACTCTCCTAGCTGGCTTTCTTTTTGGCCACATGTCTGGCAAGAATGATGCTCAAATCTTGGGGTTTTTTTCAACATCAACTCCAACATTTCATTTGTTAACTTCCCCGTGAAATTTAAATAGATCCTGCGGCAAGCAATGTTGCACATCACAGCAAGAACTGGGCAAACAGCAAACTCCTTCTCATGGATTCCTTTTATGATGCGACATATACCCTCATAATCAAAAGCAGGCATTCCATTGTAATGGTCTTTACCACTGCCACTACACAGTTCTTCACTGATCACAACATCTCCACTAGAATTGCACTTGAAGAAAGGAACTGGATTGTTTGCACTTGACAAAACACTGACAAGGTGCTTGTGGAACTTGTCTATATCTTTGCACGCACAACAAGAATCACTGCAAACTTTGTCTTCATCTTGTTGACTTTTAAAGGTCTCTCCTTTTGCCTGGGTCTTGTCAAGCAAACATCTGCTACTAGAGCCAGAACTGCTTTCTAGAACTCTGCTGAATGCCTCTCTGCATGAATTGTAAACCAACTGGGACTCTTTAATTAAAATCTTCTTCTTCTTTGATTCAGAAAGGAAATCCCACACACCTTTGAATTCATAATCAAGAAATGGTACCACATGACTCAAGAAAAGGTCTTGACTGATTTTTTCAGCACTCAAATTGGCTTCATTTAGTTCCAAACTCAAGTCCTCATCAACAAGCTTGTGGTACTCTTTCACAACTTTCCGGAACTTGGTCTTAAACAACCCACAAATTCTGACAATGTCATCTCCTCTGAGCTTGCTCCCACAATTTTTTGAGAGGGCATTACTGAGAATGGATTTACAGGACTCAGCAAGCTCGCAGACATCAAGTTTTCCTTGAGGTTTGCTAGCAATTTCCTGAAAGACATATTTCTGAAAATCAGATTTAGTGGCATCTGCCATCACATTTGTTGGCTTTATTTTCCAAAACAATTCTCAAAAGAATGTGAAAGGAAAGTATCTATAGCTTTGGTAAAGAGATGTTCAGCAGCACAACGCATAATTAAATCAATGCCAAACTTATTCACAGAGAAGAGCAGCTTTGCCAAATCATTTCTCACTAGAGATGAGCCAAATTCACCAGTTCCATCTCTATCAACACAAGTGAGCAGGTTTGAGTCCATAGATGATGCAGTGTTTGTTCTTTTTGCATGGCTTAGACAAATATCACATCTCTCTATAGGTGTCAACCTAGCATCTGCGATGTTGCTTCCCTCGTACAAGCCATCGTTAACAAGGTTGAAAAAGCTTATGTTTTAAAAGCTTATGCTTTATGTTCTTTGCTGAAGAATATCCAAAAAACTAGCAAGTGGGTTCGAGTTCTGTTGAGTTAGTTGAGACACCTTTCTCTTAACGATACACTTTCCAGGGCCCGCACAGGGGGAGGGGCTGGGGGGTTGGTTAGGCCCTTCCGTCACTTTTTGAAAAATAAATAAAGAAAATTAAGTACAAAAACAACCTCGATATAACGAAGGGCTAAGGGACTGGCAAAATATGTTCCTTATAACGAGGTTCGTTTAGTTAGATCGAGGGTCTTTTTCGTATATATTGCCTTATATTTTACTATTACTGGAGTTAAAAAAAAGTTCGTTAGACCGAGAACTTCGTTATATAGAGGTTCTACTGTAATATACATTACGTTCATATAAATAGTATCTTTGTTGGAATAAGAATCTTCCATCATCTAAATTTATCATTGGTCCGTTTCGATCCTAGATCAGATTCGTAGTCAGCTTCAAAACGCCCATCTTTACAAAACTGCATTTAGTCCTGGACTTCTGTGTTTTCAAACCAGTAAGGCTGTAATACATGCAATGATGCGGAATGGAGTGTACATTTTTTTTTTTATAAAGGTTCTCTATTAAATCTGAAGACTACTTCACGGAACTACGGTTTCCTAAAACGAATTATATCGGCTGATGAGGTAGCCTCCCCGCAGACGTCCTGTGGGGTTTGTGTTTGTTCGTCATTTCGAAATGAATGCGTGACGAACAAAAACAAAACCCACAGGACGTCTGCAGGGAGGCTACTGATGAGGTGGTATCTCACACATTTCGATGAAATACTAGACAAAATGAGGGGGTTACAGGAACCTAAAGTGTAATATCATGATCTGCAAACTTCTACTGGTGGATCCTGCATGTGCAATCAGGCTCAGCAGGAAAAACGTACTCCTGCCTTACGGAGGTTGAGCTCGCAGTAACTGCAGGAGACAAAACTAGGTTTTCTTACGTTATCTATTCATTTATAAAAGTGACACTTTCATGTCAAAAAAATAACGCAGTTATCTAAACGTTTTTTTAATTATTTTTCTCGAGGATGCTCGCTAGAAGTTTTTTTTATTATTTTTCTCGAGGGTGCTCGGAAGAAGCCTTTTTTTATCCTCGAGGCTGCTCGCGAGAAACATTTTTTTTTATCTTCGAGGTTGCTCGCAAGAAGGATTTTTTTATTATTATTCTCGAGGCTGCTCATTAGAACCTCGGGAGGAGCCTTAGTCCTCAGGGCTCTCCCTCCCCCCCCGCCTTGGGGGGGAGCCTCAGTCCCCAGGGCTCTCCCACCCCTCCCGCCTTGGGGGGAGCCTCAGTCCTCAGGGCTCTCCCTCCCCTCCCCCACCTTGGGGGGAGCCTCAGTCCCCTGGGCTCTCCCTCCCCTCCCACCTTGGGGGGGAGCCTCAGTCCTCAGGGCTCTCCCTCCCCTCCCCCGCCTTGGGGGGAGCCGCAATACCCAGGGCTCTTCCCGCTTGGGTGGAACGTTAGTCCCCAGGGCTCTCGCCCCTTGGGCGGAGCCTTGTTTCTGCAGCTTGAAATTTATAAACATGACTCCGCTCAACAATGACTCAAGAAAGGTTCAGTAATCTGAACAGCCAAATTTGCCCCTCCCCCCTCCACCCCGCCTTCGCCCACTTCAAAATAGGTGGTGCCCGCACTTTAAAACTACTCTGCGGGCCCTGGTTTCTCACGTTTTCCAGACAGTGTCTCGTTAAAAAGGAAAAATGAAGCTTTGGCTTTCCCAACCCCTCTAATCAATGCTGTGTCGCTGTCCAAGCTACCTGTAGGAAATAACAAACATCCCTATTTTGAATGGAGGAGGTATCCATCACAATTAATAGTGGTTTTCAGGGAGGTCCTTTAAAATAGAGTATACAAAAACAAACAACTGATAAAAAATCCTCTAGAATAAAATATAAAAAGGACACGAAGTCACCCTTTTCAATGACGTTTTCTAGGCGTTCCATAACTGATATATGATAAGAACCCTGTTTTTATGGGGAGGTCAACTTGATCACATGACGGACATTTCTGAGCAGCACCTACTACATTTTGACAAAATGAGTGACATAGGAAAACAGTGATGGAGTTTGAAAGAATGCGAATTACCTTTATTAAGTATTGTTTTGCTTCTGTCGATGTCGTGGTATCATAAAAATCTCTTACAATGTATAAGGCCACTATGAAACTTAGCCTGGGATCAAGCAAATTGGGGCAAATTCTCCATTGGGAATCGCAATAGGCCCTCGGACGGGGGAAGCACTTGACCAATTTTTGGGTATAGGTGAGCAACTGAGAGTCCCTGACCCTGTTTAGGACAAAAAATTCCTTAAAAACTACCCTGTTTAGGACAAAGCACAAAATGCACGCCGTCTCGTTTAAAGCCATTTCCTGGCAATTGCTATCGGAAAATTCACTAAATTTAAGTCATTGCCTTTGTAAGACCTGGAGTACAAACAAAATTCATCTCGCAAATCAAATCAATCATGCAGGCAATACACCGTTGACAGACTCAAACGGAATTATATACCCTGCTTAGGACAGAGAAGTCAAACCAGTGACACATCCCTATAAAGGCCATATCAGGGAGTACCCCCCCCCCCCGGGATAGACACTGAGTTACGCAAAAGTGGCTGACTCACGCATGACCTCTTTTGACTATGGTCAATATGTAGAGCTTGCTCGGGCACCATATTAAATGAAATAAATTAGACAGCCAGAAATTTTCGTACATACTACTAAGTTACATTATATTTTTTCCAGATTAAAGAAAGCCGATCAAGTTACAATTTACTGAAAAAGTAAACCTAATAAGCACCACACATAACTAATTTTAAGGCCTCTTAACCTGTCAACATTGCAAACCCTAAGTACTAACAAAATTGAAAATATGGTATCATAAAACTGCTTTGTGCAAGTCCTCTACAATGCCCTCATTTTCATAACTACTTCATTACACCAAAATGTTGGTGATTCTCAAAACATACTAAGCTAAATACTGTAAATCCTCTATTAAGCCCCCCAGGGGCTTATTTATTTCAGGCCCATTTGAGGGGGTGGCAGCTTATTTACTTTAGAAAAGACTATGGTATCATTTCTCCATAAAGAACTAGAATACAAAGTGGAAAAGCTCAAGTACAAGAAGGTTGGAGGCCATGCAGCTGAGGATCAGAATCCGAACTTCCAGCTGGTAAATAAAGCATCCTGTGTCAGTCCACCCGAAGTTTTACAGTCATGACTGATTTATACAGTCTATTATTTATTAGTGAAGAATAATTGGGGGAGGGAAGGGGGCGGGCTTAATAGAGAGGGGGGAGCTTATTAACTTTCTTCCCATGAAAAGGGGAGGGGGTCTCATTTGAGAGGGGGGGCTTAATAAGAGGATTTATGGTATAATATTTCTAACATGCAAATATACTACAGCTTAGCAAACATTTAACAATTATTCCTCGAGCCCGAATGGGCTCTGAGTCAATAGCCCATGAGGCCGAAGGCCGAATAGGCTATTGACTCAGAGGCCATGAGGGCGAGAGGAATAATTGTTTTAGTAACATCCAACTAGTTGGTCAAAAATATCAACAATAAAAGAACTTTAGCTAGTTAAAGCTAGATTTTAATCCTTTTTTGTCGCCAAAAAGCCCGCGTTTTTCGCTACTAGTGGGCTATAACATATAGCCTAGTAGTAGCTCAACCAATCAGAATGCAGCATTGATGATTGACCACTAGTTGGATTTTACTAATTATCAATATCCATGCTCTATGATGCAGAAAGGTTACCTGATACAACAACAGGATAAGAAATAAAAATATTATAATAATAGACACTCAAACTTTCGTACAGGAAACAGTACAATATCAAAATATATTACCTTGTAATATCCACTTATCTTCTGATATCCCGCCAAAAACTATGCTTTGTCTCTTTCAGTGGTAAAAGCTGTTATCAACAGAGACCTTCACAGAAATACCAGTAGACATGAACAGCTAAAATATGGTAGGTAGAAGTAATTAGATGAAATCTTTAGTTAAACTGTTTCAATGATGATAGCACTTGTACGGTAATATTTGCTTTTTGGCATTTACAAAATAAAACCGCTTTTCCATAAATTTTGATTTAAGGCTACTCTTTGAGAGAAAGGGGTACAGTATTCAAATCATTACAGTACGTATATAGGACCCTTGCTGTAGGGAATAGTCTCCTGGAGGAAGGGAGCATTGCATGACTCTGACCCTGTCAGCTGCAAATCAGACTATTATAGGGCAGGGCTGTCACTAAGATTACCAATTCTAAGTATATACAATAAGAAGGCAGGAATTTAAATGGCTAGGAAGTTCTTTATATGTTATTTTCCTTTTTGTTTCCTCTCGACATAGTTAGGGGTCATGCTCATGGTATCCAGGGGAAAGTCCCGCACCAGGCCTTTAGTGACAGCCCTGTATAGGGGTCTGTAGAAAGTCTTATGAGCACCTACGGTAAGTGACATGAGTCAAAACTTAAAAAGTACTGAAACTGTCTGGTTTGTCCTGAGAAATCAATGACAAACTAAACTAAACTGGCCTGCATGGTCTTGAACGGCCAGTTAAAATAATATTGAAACAATAGTTAGTAGAATTGAATGATTATGAAGTCCATCAGACTTCTTGCTATGCATTTGTGGACATGATGGTGGACAATGGTCAATAGTGTTTCTATCATTTTGACCTTGTTAAACAATAAAAGACAAATTAATTTATTAAGTCACAATCTGTGAACAAAAAAACAAAGGATTGTGCACCATCAGGGAGTTCTCAACACAAACTGTAGCACCTTTTATCTTTGATGTTTGTGGCCTTCCAAAACCAGTCTCCTCCACAAACTATGTTGAAACCAGCAAGCTTGTGAGAGAGCTATTAGTCAGGGGCGGGGGTGGAGGTGGGGAAGGCATGGTCACAGGTTTGAAGTATGCTTAACTGATCCTGTGACAGAGAGTTCTCACCTCCAGCTCAAGGCATAACTGGAACATTTTAAGGTTACCTCTGCATAGCAGGGAAACTAATGACATGGTTGGATGACCAGGCACTTGGCTATTATACAAAATACTAAGACTGGTGAACTCCAACAGAGGATTCCACAGCCTCTTCATAAACATAGTAGCGATATAAACCACTACCATACTACATTTACAGGCAGCTGTTACAATTTTTGAAGGACGATCAAGAGGTTATCCTTACATTCAAGTGACTGTGTCACAGTTGTCTAGTTCATTTTGTAAATAATGACATTTACATGTCCTTTTTCGCTATGGAATTTGAGAAATTACTTGCTAATGGGAAAATCACAGCTTTGTGTCAAACAAATATAATAAGTTGTGGTTTAGTTTTCTATTTTCCTTTGTGTGTCAGTTTGCGTATGTATGATAATGAGTTTGAAACAAAGGAAAATACAATTTAAACCAAGAGTAAAACTGAACCACTACAAAATATTTAAGTGTATTAGTAGGTAAAACAAAAAACAATCATGGCTAATCAGTGCAAAGAAAGACAATCCAATAAACCAATCATATGTTGAGTTGAAAACATGTAGCTACAATAGGCGTCAAAATTGGTTGAGACACTTTGCCCTAGAGGGTCTCTTTGACATTTTGCAGACTTCAAAAGGGGAAAATAAAGCCTTCCTTCCTTCACCCCATTCATGCAATATACGTTCTGCCACTGTTTGAGCTACCTGTGGGAAACACCCCAACTTTTAAAGGGGAGAGGGGTGTGGTTAGTTTTGTTCTCTGAAGTCACCCTGTTTGAGTAGTCTCAACAATTTTGTCACCGAGTGCAGCGGCAAGTACAGAGCATTAGTACTTATGCTTAAGGTTTTACATGTGATGAGCTGAGAAGCAGAGGTAGATTTTTTAGCCACTCATCTGGCCTGACTGCTGCAACATGGCCACTCAGACTTAGATTAAGTTGCAGTTAACAACTTGTCACAATCAGCACCTTCTTCAATCTGGTCTCATCATCAACAACCCAGAGTAAATGAAAAACAGCAATAAGTCATTTTTACATTTGGCCATGGATGGTCTTAACTGCACTTCACTGTGACTAAAGCAATTCACAGTTTCAATGCTCAGCTACTACTTATCAATAGGCTTGATTTCCAAATACACTCTCCTAAGACAGACTCTAGGGGGATGAGTCATTTTCCCAAACAGCCACTGGTAATCAAGCCTATACTCAATACATACAATGTTTATAAAGAATTTGGTTGATTAACTATTAAACCTCATGCCTGTTTCACAGTGGTACTACATTGTTGCTTGTGACCTGCTTTCCAGTCTTGAACTTGGCACTTTCTGCTACAGTAGTAAACATTTTTACATCCCCCACACCTCTTGAATTCTCCAGGCTTTAACTCTTTTTGCCCACAAGTTGGACAAATTTGAAAATCAGTCTTTGAATTGTCTTTCTTTTGCAATTCAACAAACCCTTGGCACAAACTCATTATCATCAGCGGATAGATATCCTGACAGGCCTTGTCACACAGCAATGCCAATCGTGGGCAGGAGGAAAACTCTTCCATGTTAATTGAACTCATTTTGGTGTTAACATATTCAAAATCCAAGGCAAGCATGCGCTCAGTATTGTTCCCATCTTGGTCCAAACACATCTCTTCATTCAAGATTACATCACCAGTTGGAGAGCACTTATAGAATGGCACAGGATTCTTGTCGCTGGACAAAATAGCAACAAAATGCTTGTAAAACTTTTCAGGATCTTTGCAAGGACAAGAATCATCAGAACAAACCTCTGGAATATGATCATTCTCACTGTTTTGCTTAGATTCCACAGCTGGCTCACAACAGTTCTTGGCACTGTCTAGGTGTTTTTCCTTACCACAGCTATCTTCTGATGTCAAATTGCTCTGAGCTACTGTTTTATCTTCAGGGCCTTCGTTTAGACAGTTTTTCATTTGGCGAGTATACAACTTTTTTACTTTTTCAAAGGTCCGATTGCATGTTTTGATCAATGCCTTCGAGTCTGTCGTCAAAATTTTCTGTCTTTTTGCTTCAGGAAGTAAAGTCCATTTGCCTTGGAACTCTGATGCAAAAGAAGGTATCATGGTCTTTGATAAAAGGTCAACACCCACATCTTTTGGATTTTTACCACCATCTGCTTTATCATTTGTTTCTTCTTCTGCTGACATTTTGTGAAATTCAAAAACAATAAGGCCAAGTCTCGAACCAAACTGGCAACAGATACTACTGATTTGATCTTTTCTCAATTTACTGCCACAGTGCCGTAACATGGCTGCTTTCAAAATAGATTCACAGGAACTAGAAAATGTAGAGAGATCTAATTCCCTTTTGGCTTTATCAGATAACAGCTTGACAATGCCTGGAATGGCTTCAGCTTCTGTCGCATCCTTCATGGGTTTTGTTGGCTTAATTCTCCAATAGAAGTTATTAAAAGAATGTGCCAAAAATACATGAAGAGCTTCCTTAAAACAATGTGTTGCTGAGGTCTCAAAATCATGGTTACTGCCAAATGTGAAAATAGCAAACAGCAATTTAACCATGTTGTCGCGCACTTCTTCTGAACCAACTTCAGCTTTGCCATCTCTATCAACGCATGTCCTTCCATAACGATCTCTAATAGCATCAAGGTTTACCTCATATCCAGGACTTGAGCAAACATCACACTTACTTTCACGCAATAATCTGGCATCTGGTTTACTATATCCATGATATAAACCTGCATTTGACAGATCATTATGTGTTGTATTCAAAATAACCTCAATAGCTGGATTTTTTGTATCAAGAACATTTCCTTTTTTCCAGTCATCTTCAAGTCTACGCCAAGAATGAACCATAACAGCAGCTTTTTCTAGTTGTCCTTTCCAGATGTACCACAACGCTTGTTGCTTGGCCATGCAACTGAATCGCTCATAGTTGTCTGGGGTTGTCAATTTTTTTGCTGCAGTTTTCTTCCAGGTTTCACAATCTTGATAGGCTTTGATCACCCAAGTTGCTTGCTCCCACATTTCTGGAATGACACGGCATTCCAGAATACTGCCAAACCCTGAAGCAGCAGGCCAGTTCGGTGGATCGGGCGGAAACGGACACTTGTGGAATTCAATCTCCACCTCGTCAATAGACCAATCTATTTCATTTGATACAGTGTCACGAGCTTTTGTAATGTCACGGCCCGAAAGACTTCTAAGCTTTGAACGAAAACAATCCTCGGGTGAGGAATAGTGGCAATACTGTGCAGCTCGCTTAAAATATTCAAAAGCACCAGCAGTTTCGGTATCGGGGAATCCAAACCCTTTCTTGATTGATTTAGTGTAAAGTGGAAGCAAGAAAAGGCCAGCAACATCTTCTACGGGCCCGAAAGCCACTCTTATTCGTTTCTCTTCAAGGGTAGAGACCTGTGATTGCATAAATCGGACAGCTTCACTATGTTCCAAGTCTTCTTGGCTAAATCCGTCTCGAAACTCGCCTCCGACGTAACCCAATATGGAAGCGTAATGAAACAAAGGTTTGTCGTCGGTTTTTGAGCTTTTAAAAAGCGCGTAGATTGACACATTCCCTCTTACATCTATATTTGCCACGCAGGCCAAGCCATGCTTACATTTCGACAGAGTATCCAGGGAGTATTCTATCGGTTTGTTCTTAGATTTATCCTTTTTCTCCTTTTTCTTCGACGACGCCATGTTACCACTAAAGGCATGGGTATCATACCCAGGTCCTTTGGAATGTTGGGAACGTTATAGACATTGAACAGCCCGGGGCAGGTGGGGGTGGGGGAAGGATTTATTCCAAACCCGCGGTTACATTCTGTGGAGGTGAAGGTGGGGGTGGGGGGAGGGGCGGGGCTCTTAGGGCCTTTTACCAAAATAGGCTGCTGATGCACAGCAAACAACCGAGACAGAAAGGAAATTGGTATCAAGACTCCGAACCGAAGATTCTTTTGCACCAAGCCTGTTCCAGTGTGACACAGGTCACCCAAACATAACACTAGGGTTTTAATTCAAATACTGAAGTGGGAAAAATCCTTAAATGTGGAAGTAATGTTTCCTGGTAAAATTTGTTTATCACCCTTCAGGAAAGTTTAACATGTTTAAGCACAATATGAGGGATATCATTTCACCTACACAAAAAAGTGAATTAAACTAATGAAAAAGTACAAACATGAAAGTTTGTTTTGATTTCCGACAAAACCTGAGTAGGGAATCATTCACCAAATGAAATTTGTTTTAGGATTTCTTTTCACAACTCCATAAGTTGCATCTTAGGGTGCATTCCTTTGGGATGATCCAGATCAGTATCAGAGATCCGAGATCACATGAACACGGTAGATTAAATGAACCGATGAATCCACTCTGGACAAGGATTCTTCGGTTCATTTGATCTACCATGATCCAAGTGATCTTGGATCACTGATCCTGATCTCAATCATCCCAAAGGAACACACCTTTACTGTGCTTTTAAAAAACACACAAACTATGACTGAAGTTCAAAAGTCGCCATCACAATTGTGTTTTTTGCTGCTGTGAATCATAATAATCGCAATCAACAAACCTTGAAACAGAGAAACACACAAAACAGATCAAATTCCACCGATCACAAATCACAAACCCATAACCTTTTCAACCCATTGAAGTTAACTTCTGTTTCCTAAGAGATCTGCTAAGATGATTGACAGCAGCGAAGAATCAGGGGCACCCAACATCAATTTTTGGAAAATATCTGTTCGAAAGATGATTTGAGATCTAGAATTTTCGGAACATTTGTTGTAAAATTTCTTGCTTACCTGCCTCTCCTAGGATTTACGAACATCTAAAAAAGAGTATAATTGCCAATTTTGAACGGATTTTTACCCTAAAAAGGTCACCCAGAATTTTCAGGAGCCTCTTTTCTTGCTGAAACTTTTGAAAAGCTAAGTTTTGATTTGGGTTGCATTTTTATAAGAGTTACTAGAATGGGGTTGCACATTTTCAGGATTTTGGGGTCAGACAATTCAGGTATGAACTTTCACAACCAGGGGGGAGGGGGGTACTTCCTAGTGGTAGGCTAATCGGGTATGTGCCGCTGGATCTGGTCGCATTTTCACGACTGGATTGACTATTATGGGTTGCATTTTTATAAGGGTTACAAGAATGGGATCACACATGTGTATGTGCCAGCAGCACAAACCCTGCAAAACTTAACCCAAGTAACCCACTGGGACTCACACAATAGAGCGATTTTCGTATGACCTTGAAAAATGGTTTCGGTAAGTGTTCGTCATCTGTTTCATAAGCCAATGGAAGAAAAGATCAAAACCTGGACTCTTCGTTTTCCACCAAAGAAAACCCCAGTATGGAGAAGGCATTGTTTGATTGGCCAATCGTGTTGTAGTATGACGTCAAAGCGAAGTATCGATTGATTTCTAGAAAGTTCTCGGGCATGAAGTTTTTTTATGCGAATGTTCGCTTAACCAACCAAAAGCCTCCCGCGTTTGTATCCGTTTGATAAACCAATCAAATCGCTCTATTTCCGTTCATTTGTTGTTTCTGTTTTGCTCACGCGTTTTCATTTCAAGGTCATAAGAAAATTGCTCTAACCTTTTTATTTGTAATCACTATGATGTTTCCAAAAATTATCATTTCAAATAATCATTCAATAAAAACTGAAACTGTAGAAATATCAAATTCTTCTCATTAAAATACTATGCTAATAATCATCTAATATTCTTGACTTTAACAATTTAGCAAATAAACTCTAGTATGTCTTAGGCACAAATATGACATAAACAGTATAAAAATCAATGAATAATTATGACAAAAATAGCAATGTTTTTTCCTTTTGGCTATATATATTTTGATGTAGATGTTATAAGTGAATTTGAAATTCAAGTTAAAATGGTTTCAGCCTAGATTCTTATACTAAACTTCCTTTGTCTCCTAGCCCTAATTATTCATGATCAAGGATAATATTATTAGAGCTAGGAAACAGGAGAAATTGAGAACCAACCTAAGATGAAATCATTTTAATCTGAATTCATTTTGACATACAACATAGACATAAAACCATTTCTTAACCGACTTAATCTCTTTACAGTGGTACCACACTTGAAATATCTCAGGAATGTTTATTGTGTTATGACCAATCACAGCAAAGATCAGGACACGCAAACAGGCCACAAAACCACAAACTAATTTACGTTCTTGTTTGCGGTTTAGTTTTCTCATGCCTGATATGCATGATTCGCTTTTCTCTTGCAAGACAATAACATTCCTGAGATATTTCACTTAGTGTTTGTGGTTTTCCCGGTCACACTGTAAATAGTACATTACCTTCAAACAAGCTCAATGAGCACCACTGCATTATTGTTAACTTCCCAGATTTGTCCCTTAGTTACAATACTGTATAGTCATGAGCCTCAAACAAAATCTACATTAAAAATGTTAAGCTTAATCAGAAACCCATAAGGGGTTGAAACGTGCAACTCGCGTTCAATGCTCGTGAATATTCATTTTGACCATATTTGGAAATCGTAGTGATGGATATCCATTTTCAACAAAATGGCTGCTGCGCGATCACCATGCAGATGTTTTAAGACAAGAGTTCTGCATTTCAAGGTTAAAAATACACCGTTAAAGGACAAAAAATGGAAAGAGAAAGTGCAAAAGAATGCTCAGCTTTCTTTTTGTGGAGAAAGGGAAGCTTTTCATCAAGAAATCGTCCTTCGAGAAATTCAACCTTGTTTTCTTCACGGCGGAGCCCATGATCTGTTTTGAAATGCGACCAAGTCAGCGAAGTTTTTGCTGAATTTTCAGGTACCTTTTGCACTCTATGGCCAAGACAATTACGTTTTTGAAAGGGCATTTATGTATTTTTAAATGTTTCATAGACGTTTTATAAATTTTTCTCTTTGGCGCTAAAGAAAAATTACAAAATGTGCCCTGATTTGTGATGGATTTTGTGTTGAATTTAGCCATGTGCTTAGCCGATGTCACTTGCGTGAACGGATCCACTATCCAGATAGTGTTTTCCGAATTGCTTTAAAGGATTAACTTTTTGGACTTTGAATAAAAATGTTCAAGAAACGGTTTCTCTGTCTATTGTTTTGAGTTTGTTCATTCATAAAATTAGCTCAAAACACGATCGTGACTACAACATCTAAGTTTAATTTAAGCTTTTAAAATGCTTCTCACATTCATTACAAGCATCACTTTTTGCGAAGATGTCAGGTTCAGGTTTTGGACACTTTCAATATGCAGCTAGTGAATTTTATTCGAAAATATTTTTCACTGTTCATTCTAGACTTTTAACATAAGAATTTTAAAAGCCTTTTTCCAGTATAAGTTTACTGTGCAGAGGGTCAACGAGGCATCGTTTTTTGAAGTGACAACTCCAAGAAGTTGCGAGGCCGTAAATGGGTTTCATAATGTTACGTTTGGCCCGGATGGTAAGACAATAATATCCTGCTCAGTGTTTTGGTAATATTCCTGGTTTCAACCTTTGAAAGATTTCTCGGCTTTTGGGAGTTTTTCCCCCGTTTGTCGGCCATTTTTTTAAGCGGGCGCGGGAACCTGAAGGAAAATTACGTCACGTTGTTTACGAAGTTTGATTGGTCAGTTATCTCTTCTTCTCGGTCCAAATATGGTACTTTCGAAATTGAATAATCACGAGCATCGGACAAAGCAAACATATGAGAGTTAAACGTTTCAACCCCTTATGAGTTTCTGGCTTAATTTAAAGACAATCCTTAACTTTGAACCTGGATATACCGGTACATGTAAAGCTGAAGCCATTCTAAATTGAATTCAATCTGGTCAAATTACTTTTTTGTTTTAAATAAGAATATTATTTGCCTATGGTAAAATGGAAACTTAAAGGGATACTCTATACCCAAAACGGTAATTTTACAAAAAGATAGCTTATGGCCTTATTACAAGATTTTGAAAAAATTAAATGTCCAGTTCTTCTGCATTTGCCTGAAAATGAGGAAAGTTGTTTGTCACGCAGTTAAAAATTTGCACTACAGCTAGAAACCGGAAATGATGTAGAAAGAAGATCCTGTCTCAAGGCAATACAATGTGGCTTCTAGGTTTCCAATCAGTTTTGAACAGTCAGTAAAGGATTTAAGGGCTGATATTTCAGCAAGAATTTTATAATGCCACACCACTGCATTGCTGTTACATGTTTTAAAACTCGCAAAGAGGGAGATAGTCTATCACTGGCTCGATGATCCCTGATATAGCTGATATGCCAAGTGTACATGTAATGAACAGAATTTGCAATGCAGTTGCTTTAAAGGGCAACTCTCGCGTAGGACAACATTTTTCAGAAAAACCTTGCAAATGTTTTTCTCATTGTAATACCATCAAGAAATATTTCTTCAGCGATCTATCTGGCTCCGAAATCGAGATTCAAAGTGTTAAATTTGCCGCTTACTCGAACTTCCGCCATCAACGCTTCGATTTTGCCTATCACGTGACGTGACGTCACAGGTGTGGAACAACAGATGATCTCGAATATGGCTGACTGTAGTTCTTCAAGGGATAGCGCTACCTCTTTGTCCGATTATTCGGATCTAGAAATACTTTTAGAATGCGAAGTATAGGGCAGCCCTTCACGGAAACCCAACCCCGGCGTTTTGAGCCGCCTGGAAGATCGTCCGAAGCTGATAAATTTCGTGCGTCGCCAGAAAACATCGAGCCTACCACTCGCCCGCAGCGATCTCGATAGTGAAGAATGGTGAGTGCCTAGATGGTTTTGAACAATTCTTGTGTACAGTGCGATCCGCAAATCGCTCGATTTCATCAATGCTATGAATGCTTCAAATTGTAAAAGGAAAAGGACTAATTAAACACGCATTTTTTTTTTGTATACTGAGCGTTTATAATTTTAGATCATTGTTTTCATATGTACAAGTAGTCGAAAGCGTACCTTCCCCTTCTAACGACTACTGGAAATGATAATCTGGGCAAGTTGTCTCGGTGTAGTTTTTTTTAATTTCTGCTTTAATCCTGGTTTTACAAAAAGCGGTGATTTATATCGGAAGCAATAACTACGCTCTCGTAATTCGTTGACTGCAACGCAAATAAATTTCCATATCTTTGCCCCTTGCCAGCCGCTCATGCTCGCTCGTGGAATGCTTGCACTTTAAAATTTGTCTCTTTTGTTGTTATACAGATTGTTATACATAATAACTGAAAGGCGCAGTACAGTTGTTTTCCTACAAGTCGTTCACTTACTTTTACTGTGTCCTGCTCTGTCAATGAATTTGGTTCAGAAGTTATTATTCTAGCCTCTGTGTATCCTGATGTTTATATTATTAGAAGAATTTAAAGTTGGGATGAGATTCACCTCCATACCCATGTGAACTAACTGCTTGCATAAAACGCGTCTGCTCCCCAGTATATGATTTTCGAGGTTGGGACATGTCGTATTCACTTAAGTTTTTGTCTGGAGCACAACAGTGGTTGTGTTAACTACAATAATATTGCATTTGATGAGACATAACTGCAGGAACTTCTGTACCTAATACACCCAGTATTGAAAACGTGTACATGTTTGAAACTATTTTGTGGTTATGGGCAAGAGATAATATGATGAAGCCATAAACGTTAAAGAGTGAATAAGCTCAAAATTGAAATAATATTCTCTGTCTTGACTTATGGCAGTTTGATAATGTTCTGGGTGCAGAATGAAAAGGTCAATATTCAACACTTGTTCTGTTGCCCTCCATTAACCGATGTTCAGTATTTATGACTTAAGAAAATAACTACTATTGGATGGGGGAAAATATCTGCTTCCAAGAGGTGGCTGTTGTAAAACGTAAATATTTGGAGGCAGTTGAAGTTGAAAATATGGAGGAGCATAGTGGAACACCCAGGATCCCAGGCAGTTTGTCTGAATTACAGGGTGTTACGAGCTGCATGGCAATACAAGCAGCAGTATGGTGCCTCGGCATATGAAGAATCAGATCATAAAAAAAGCAGGCACATTGCCTATAGGCAATTGGTAAGATGATACTGGGGCTCCCTTGGCAGGGACATAGGAGTTACATTACCGTCCTTGATTCCTGTGCAGTTCAGTGCATACAACCTCATTTCCAGGTTAAGTGCTAACCGGCCTTCGAACAACTGGGCCCAGATGAATAAATATACCATGTATTGCAAATAACCCTACTGTATATAAAATATGATGCAATTTTCTCACTCACCACTGGAAGACTGGGGTAGAGCAACTTTGTTGCCATTAAAATGGTTGCTACCCAGCAAACAATGTCAACAATAATTGGTGGAACTAAAAAATCTATAAGACTACATGGTCTTTTAAAGTCCAATGGTGTCAGTGTGTGGGAAATACATAATTCTTATTGACTATTTGCTCACAGCTTCTGAATAATAATGGCGGATTAGTGTTTGACTAATAACGTCACCCTTTCTTTTCCAACAGGCGTGACTGTTAACTGGGAAATAATGTACAAGTTGAAACTTTATATCTTAATAATAAAATGATATTTTATTGTTCATTGCTGCATATCTTCAGGTTATAATGGGAAATCCTCATTTTTAAATTAGAATTCACAAATGGATTGTTTCCATCTTGCACATTTTAATTGATAAGGCAATAATAATAAAGAAAACTGGTCACAGTTTAAGTGGACCATACAGTGAATGGTCATCTAAGTCACTAATTGCAGTAGTGACCTAGCTTAGCCTGAACTACAAAGAATCAAAACATTGCAGGGCATTGTAGTCCTTCTTTAGTTGACAAGGCTGGAAAGATTTTATCTGCTAACGAAAGAACCCATTGCCTCATCTCTGTTGGGCCTCTCTATGGATGCAGCGAGTAGTGCAGGGGTATTCAGTTGCAGGTTCAACATATAGTTTTTTAAAGCCCTTGAATTTTCTTAATAGTCAGCAAAGACTTCAATATCTTTAGTGGTACAAAAGTACCACTAAAGATATTGAAGCAATCCTATTTTAATCAACTTTTTTTTAACTGTTTTAATTATTTCTTTCTGTCCTTAAAAGGCACGTTACATGTAATTTTAGCGTGTGTGCAGGTTTTTCAATGGAATGACGCTACAATCTCGAGAGCACATCTCGAATAACTATGATGATCATAAAATCGCAATTTTCGGCGAGAAGTGAGTTTTATTTCACGTGTTTAGACGCAAAGGTAAATGGATGGAACCTGCAGATTTCAGACAAGAGAACAACACACTTAAGTGAAAACAAAAAAGGCGGTATAGAATCGTATGGTGGTCTGTGACAGAGATCTCTTCAAAGATGCGAGTATTTCCCGGGAGTAAATTAAGTCGTTTTCGAGGAATGAAGGGCATCAACACCCATCAGGCAATGGTTAATGGTTGTATCAGAATTTTAAATCTGCTATGGGAAAGATGTTCTTTGTATTATACGTAGCAGATTAGGAGCTTAGCTGTTTACAATTATTGACCTCGGATCGATAAATGTCTCACGCGACTTCAAAAATACCCTAACAAAAAAAATACAGAAAAAATCCAAATCGCCCGCATCTGATGCCTGTGTAAATTTAAAAATTGGAAACATCATCGAAATGCTTTTCCTGAACGTTAATATGACAGTAGAGGCTCTATTCTCCTTTGTTTGCAAGATAAATTTGGTGGGTTTTTCTCTTATAATCTTCACTTGGCAATCGGTGTTCCACACTTGTGACGTAAAATCACGTGACTAATGTGAAATCCGAATGTTTTCAAAATGGCGGCAAAAATCGAGTTTTCGAAAAATTATAAAAAAATAAGTTTTGCAGATATATCGGAAATTTCACCAAAGAGAGATATTAAATGCCATTAGGAAACCATAGAGAACTTAAAAAACAGGGGTAATTTTCCCGAGAGTTGCCCTTTAATGCCAAGCTGTATTGTTGCTCCAAGTCAGACTCGCATGTTGAGTCAGTATCCAAGATTAGTTAACTCGCTGCTATACGGCTCAAACAAACAAGTCTGGGCTCTCTCACACTCTGATAAACTCAAATGTTGTTTATACTTTTGTTCAAAGGATGAGAAGGGAAAGGAAGAACCATCCTCGGACTCCACAATATCTTCAGTCACACTGAAAAGATTCTTCTTTCTACATCATGGTCAAGTGCCCTAACAAATCAGCGATTTCACTTCTAGTCCTGAAAGAGCAGAAATTTTGCTTTTCTCTGACGATTTCACGCTTTTACTTTTGCTTTTCGATTGTTTTTTGTAATTTTCCTGTAATAATGGTGCAAATACTATCTTTTGAGCAAACGTTGCTTTTAGGTATAGAGTATCCCTTAAGAAGCTAATTTAACAAAACATTAACAGTTTACTGTCAGCCTAAAAACTTTGCTATAACACCCTAAAGGTTCAAGTTGGGCTTGAGATCTTTTAGTCATTGCAGACTTGTTCAGATCTCTCTTTCAGCAGCCTTGGAAATAATTTATTCAGTTTTAATCTTTTGAAGCTTAAGGCCCAACCAACTGAGTCTTTTAAATGTGCCAACCACAGGTGGCCCAAATTCATGTTACAAGGAAAGGTGACAATGGACGTTATCTTTCAGTGAGTTAGTTTTGCATTACAGTCAACTGTGGAATTAACAAATTAAGAGAATTACCCTTATTTACCACTCGCAGATTTCAGTATTTCAATTGTCATACTAGACATCTCTTTTAATAGAGAGAAGTGTGACATCACATTACCATGGTAGCACTTTTTCTGGATGACAACAAAACCAACAACGAGGGTGACAGCAAGGAGAATGGCAAAAAAATAAAATGTTTCTATTAACAAACAACAACTTTGCAGGTGAATTACACTATTGTGTACATTTCTTTGCCATCGGTACACCACCATGATATGAAATTTCCTTATTTCATGAGCCCGCTTTATGGAGTAGGTGAGCACAGCACAAAAATTGTCGCTTTCTTTTTCTAAACAATAGATACAGTCCCAAAGAAAATTTCGCAAAGATTGGCCACATTAAATGAAACTGAATAAGATCGATTAAGTTTGAAATAATGCGAATAGACTTTCAAGTGACTTTATTGGTTTGTTGTCATCCAAAAATTTTGCTACCATGGCAACGTGACGTAATGACTTCTCCTCTCTATTCAATAATTGACTAAACACTAAAACGTCACATTCTGTGTCAGCCATGGCTTTCCTGGTAATGTGAGCTTGGACAGCATGTGATGTTTACATCTGCAACTCCATGATGTTGACAATAAAGTGAATAACAACTTATCATCAAGTGTTAAATAAACTGTAGCAAAAAATGTTGTTGTATATAAATAGCAGCAAAATAGGTGCTTACAGCAGCTGAATTGCATTCAATGGCTTATCTTGGCAATGTTGTCTTTTCATTGGCAGTGTCCATTGACTGGGGTATGGCATCAGAGGATTCATATAGTAAACAGTGAGGTAAAACGTTAACTCACTCATCCACCACTGCAAAGTAAAAAAATAATGATAATCTTATAAGCAAATGTCAAAGTATCTTCACAGTTATAACATGACATAACAGGCCTTTCCTAAAATTGTCATAGTATTCTCTGAGTGTGGACCCTGGACTAATATTCAGAAGGAAACAAGGTCCAAACAAGCTGCACATACCTATCAAACGTTTTTGGTCCCATTTGTTTGACAGTAAAAGCTTATAAATTGGCCAGCATATCTGAAGGAGGGAGAATGGGTTGGAAGAAATTTTCAAACCAAATTTTAGAAAACAAAATGTTTTGTTCCAGAAAACTTCTATACCCAGCCCATGGAGAGTAACTGGAAATTCCTATGGTGAGGGGGTGGGAGGGGTTTAAAATGAAATTTTTACAGCAAAGTTTGAAGCTACGCTGGAATTTTGAGAGGGGTGGAGGGGTACAAACCAAATACACGCTGTACCCATAGTGGAGAGTATGGTTATTTTCAGAAACAACACAATATTATCAATTTCATTTTATAGTAAACAATTGGATAGTAACTGTTGTAACTTTTGAGTCTGTGCATGAAATGATGTTTTGTGACCATTCAAATGAAATGTATTTGTTGCTGCTTTCACAGGATGCTACACTTCCCGCTTCTCGGCATTTTACAAAATGAAATTTGGAAATTTTGTCAAGTTTTGACTCTTCTCACTTTTGGGAGTCATGAAAGGATTAAGGTAAAAGTCTCTTTGAGCTTACCATCTTAAACACCTTTGTTTTGTGCTTTGCACTGCTGTTTATGACCAGCTTTCCAGTCACGTGCTTGACACTTCCGACCACAATAAAAAACACTTCTGCAACCACCACATCGTTTGAAGTCTCCAGGCTGACTCTCAAGGGTGCCACAAGCTTGACAGGGTTGGCATTCAAATCTGATGTTGTCCTTTCTTTCTATTTCTCCAAACGTATTGATGACATTCTCCATCAGCATTGGCATCAAATGATGACATGTAATAGAACAAAGCAAACAAAGCCTAGGGCACTTATCAGAGAACACTTCATCATCGATTGTACAGGTGCAGCCATGTGCAAACAGCTCTTCATTCATATCCACCATTTTATCAAAGAACTCTCCTTCCTTGTCCATGCAGTGCTCTTGCTTCAACACTAAATCTCCACTGACAAGGCAATTATAGAATGGAATGGGATTTGTTTTACTAGATAAAATGCCAACCAAGTGTTGCCAAAACTTGTGACCATCCTGGCAAGGACAGGCCTCATCACCACACTTTTCGGGTGGCTTCCTTTCTGTTTCATCTTCCTCTGCCAAACCTGTTGGTAATGCTGCATCAGATGAAAGATTTGAAGCATTTTCTTTGTAATCATCCGCCTTTGCATTTCCATTTTCAACCATGGTTGTTGCTGTTGACTCTTCTGTCTCACTCTTGCATTTCATTGGTCCTGCTTTAACTTCCATGCCACATCTGTTATCTATCACCTCCATCTGCTTAAACGTTACACTGCAAGCTTGAACAAGACATCTTGCATCCACTGTCAACAGCTTCTTCCTTTTAGAGTCAGAAAAGAGCCTCCATTTATGCTTGAATTGCTGGGCCATAGATGGAGCCACAGTTTTTCTGAAAAGATCCATACTGGCATCTTCTTCAGTCAACTTTTCAGCTGGGTTTGTTGTAGCATCTTGTTTGACCAGTTTTGTGAACTCTGCCACAACCTTCTTCATCTTTGAGCAGAACAAGTCACACAACTTCTTGACATCTCTTTCACCGAGCTTCCTGGTACAATGATTAGAAAGAGCCTCACTTAACACGACACTACAGGAATTTACCCATTCAGGCACATCTAGCTTCTCCTGAGTATTCAGCAATTGTATGAACCGTGGCACTGCTTCTTTCTCAGTAGCTACTGTCATGGGATTTGTAGGCTTAATTCTCCAAAACAGAACCTGAAAGGAATGCTCCAGGAAGGTGTGAAGGGCTTCTTTCAGGCAGTGTATGGCAGAAAATGTGAAATCTTTATTTATGCCAAACTTAGACACAGCAAAGAGCAATTTTGCCACATTCTCACGCACAGATTTGCAGCCAAACTCACCATTTGCATCTTTGTCAACACAAGTCATGACGTTGAGACCTTGGAGTTTCTTTGTTGGGGATACAGGGCTCAAACAAGTGTCACATTGGCCTTTAGGGGTCAATCTGGCATCAATAATGCTCTGACCTAGACACATTCCTCGACCTGAGAGATTTGCCAGGGTTGAACCAAGAATATGATCAATAACAACATTGTTCACATCAAGGAGAGCCACTGTTTTCTTGTCTTCCTCTAGCCCTTCCCAGGCACCCACCATAACCTTAGCTCTTTCAAGATCACCCATCCATATGTACCACAAAGCTTGCTGCTTGGCCATGCCTCCAAATCTTTCATAGTTAAGTACAGAAGTGAACTTTTGCACTGCAGTTTTCTTCCAAGACTCTGAATCATCATAGTTGCGGCTCCACTGGGTGGCCTGTTGCAAGAACCCTGACATGAAGTCCTCTGCACTTGTCATAGAACTCAAGCTGCACAGGTTAAGAGTAGGGGGTTGGGATGGTAAAGGACAGTCATGGTACAATAACTCAGACTTTTCTAGCCACCACGATTCTAATTCAGCTCTGTAGGTACTGAACTTCTTACTATCGAGATTTCGTGTGCTTTTTCCAAGTTTGGCATCAAAATACTCCTCTACATTCTTATAGGAACAGTATTTGGCGACCTCCTTGAAGTACTCAAAAGCACATGCAGTACTCTTGTCAGGAAAATCCAAGCCCATTGATAGCGCTTTTTGGTGCAACGGCAGTACGAACAAAGCGGAAACCTCTTCGACGGGACAGTACACCATTCTGATGGTTCGCCCTTGTGAAAGATCAACGTGCGTCTGCATTAACCGAACAGCTTCGCCTTCTTTTAGGTTTGCATTGCAGAAACCATCTCTTATCTCGCCGCCGACATAACCCAGAATGTTGGCATAATCGTAGATAGGTTTTGGCCTCTTTCCTTGCCTCCTCATCACGGAGTAAATCGACATATTTCCCCTACCGTCCACGTTCGAAACACATGCTACGCCATATTTGTACCTGTATAAAAGTTCCTTAGTAAAGTTTGCAGACGAATAACAGCCCAATTCATAACCATCTGGCAAAGACGCCATTTTGCTGCTGTCACTTGGGAATTTGAGAAACTGTCACATACCACGTGGGTAGTGTTTCCCGCCAAATTTTACGATCGGGGTGGGGACTAGTAAGGAGCGTCGGGTATTAAGGTTTCTTGAAATTTGTCAAGTTACCGCAAGAGGAAAAGCTACAATAGTTTTGAAATGCACAGAAGTATTTATAAATATCTTGAATTATTTGCTCTAACTTTCTGAGAAGTGGTTCTGGCAAAATACGACAAATTTTCCATCTCTCTAGACCCTGATGAGTACATAAATGTTACTGGCCCATCGTGCTCTTCGCGAAAGAAAATTTAATTTTTTAGCGCGAAAGCACTGGTGGCGAACTTTCCGGGACGTTGAGAAAGCGAAACGTGAAAATGGCTCAAGGTTTAAAATTTTCCCCGAGAACTTTGTCAAAATACAAGCACGGCGTAGCGTATGTATCAAATGTAGATGGAAGAGGCATTTTCTCTGTTTATGGAATTTTCAAGAGAGGGCAAAAACCTTCATACGACCTCGTGAGTATTTTGTGCTACGTTGGGGGTGAAATTCGTGATGGCTTCCTCGTGGAAAGACTAGCAGAAAACGAGTTAGTTCCAATACTTGAGAGTACTTTTCGTTTGGCCGTGGGAAAAGCAGTTTTTCAACTAGTTGCCATTGAGGAAGCAGCAAAGCTTTTGGTTATTCCTTGCTACGACAAGGCAAAAGCAAGAGGGGTTGAACTCTTCTCAAATCGCGAAGACGAAGTACAGCAAAGTTTTGAATTCTACGAGCGTGTTTCGCGTTTCTGTCCCTACAGCAGCGAAGAAGAGTTTGTACTGGCTAAAGGAGGAAGCGAAGTGAAGAAAACCTTTTCTCATTTAGACCTTCGCCGCCGCGAGTTTGATGCTTGGTGGCTGGAAAAGTCGGAACTCGAGCATCTTGGATGTCCCCTACCCGTTCCGCCTGTAAACTATCCAGAGTCTGGACTACTTCTGAATGGTGGCGGTATGATTGACTTTATGAGCGAGGTGAACAATCAGAGGACCAAGACTTCAGCCTGGAAGAAGAGAACGCTGGAAAAGTTCAGCATTCCAGTGAACTTTGAAAGACTTGTTGGTATATCTAGACATCAAGCACTGTGGTATACTTGGAAAGGAGATCTGAAAATGGGTGTCACTATGCTTGAATCAGCCAAAAAGATTCGCGATGACCAGAGCTCGGAGCGAACAATGAATTCAAGAATTCCTGTTGTGGAACTATTCCTTAACCTAACACAAATCAAACTGGCGAGAATGGGGCAGTGCGAAGGGCAGTTCAACAAGGTTGATTGGCAGCTGTCAAAAGGTCCTCAGTGCAAAATATGTCATGCTCCAGCAAAGAAAGAAACAAGTGATGCTTCTCCAGGAACATGGATTTTAACCTGTGTAGAGAGAGATGGAAAAGGCAAAATTGGAACTGACGCTACAAGGAAAACTCTTGTTACAGCACTGGCAATTGTTAAGCAGATTAAAGATCTGAGCAAGTTTCGGACTGCTGTTGAGTATAGCTTAAAAGACAGCCTTGAAATCTTCCTAGAACACTCCTTTGTGAATCTTTACTGGAAGAAGAAACCAACTCCTCCAATGACAGAAGCTCTTGTTGATGAGGCAGTAATTTTGTTTGTCAAAGCTATTGACAGTGAGAATTTTGATCCATATGGATGGGGAGAATCCTGCAGCATAATCTTGCAAGAGTTGATGTCGAAGCATTGCAATGAGAAACTTTCAGAGGGAACTATCGGTGATGTTGAACAACTTTTTAAGACTGCTTTTGAATCTCAGATAATCCAAAATATTTACAAGGTTCAAGAAGTTCCTCAATATGCCAGTCTTCATGACGACACAACCACCTTACACCAGTTGAGCTCAGTTATGACTGCAATGTCTGTAGCTCCTTCCATTGCCAACCAGTTCCTTTTTAAGTGGCAAGGCAAGACAGATAAAGAGAAGAAGAAAACTCTCTCTGGAAGTTTTAATGATTTACTTGCTGCAACAAAGAAAGTGTACGAGAGTTATCTAAGAAATGACCTTCCTCCTTGTCTCAGTCAAAACAGTGATCCTGCTCAATCTGTTTGCAGCAAAAAAGAATGTGCTTGTCAAGACCTTGCAAAATTTCAAGATTATGTTGTTGATTTGTTATCTAGTGGAAGAAACCCTGTCTCATTCCTCAGCTGCTCATCAGAAGGAAATGTAACATTAACAGCAGCTCTGTTCATGGATAACTCTCGTGAACTGATAAGTGACATGATCTTGTGTCATGACATGTACATTTATGAAGAGATTATGGATGTTGACAACCATGACGAGTTTGCAAAATGCCCCCAACTAGCACAATTGTGCAAATTTGCTTGTGGTGAGATTTATACCATGTTAAAGGTGAGGATGGTTGCTGACTTTAAGGAGACTGCATGGAGAAAGAGTGCCTCCCTTGAAATGCGTCACTGCTTCTACTGTGGGCAGATCGCTAGCGAAGATGTCAACCTGATGAAGTGCAGTGCGTGTAAAGCTGTTGTCTATTGTTCACTGAAGTGTCAGAAGAAGGACTGGAAGGCTGGTCACAAGCAAAAATGTCACACCCTCAGAAAGCCTTGATTCTTCCATGAGGTATGTACATGAGCAATGGAATCCCTGTTTTTCAAACCTCTTGGTGATTAAAAAATTACTTCCCAAAGATGGGTACAAAATGACAGTGTCTTAGAGAAGGAACTCACCTTTGGTTTTAATTAGCAGGAGGTTGAGAAATGTAGAGTTAGAGAAATTAGGATTTTACTGTTAGTAGGTATTTGAACACTCACTGGTTGAGTCTTTCCAATCACTTTGGTAAGAGTATCGTTTGGAACATGATCATCTGGGTGAACATAGTCCTGAATAGGACTGTTGTTGGCAGTGATTAATGGTTTGCTAACCTGTGTGCTAGTCATCTTCAGAGTCAAAGTGAGTTGTATCATATCAGTTATGGTATTAAACTCTGATCATTGACCTGATTGGTCAATTAAGTCACGATGTTATGCCCAATCAGGTCAATAACCAGGTTTAATACCATTCACTCTGACTCTGAAGATGACTAATGCACAGTCACTCGTGTCAACAACAGTCCTATTCAGAACTACAATCACCTGGACGATCATGCTCCACCTACTTATGAAATTACTCCTGTGTTAAAACCTTTCACAAGAGTCTCCTTGTTGAATATTTTTTTAATATTATTGTTATTCCCAGGCTTCAAAGTTGGAGTTACACTTGCCCTTTTTTCTGCAGGATTAGGCCTTTTACCTCATTAAGAATAAAATATTGTATGTTTGACTGCTTTTCTGCAAGATAAATTTTTCTGTGGGGCAAAAATAGGGAGAAAGAAATTCAAAAGAAGCAACCATGACAGCTACCAAGTTATATATACAGAAATAAACACTTTATTTAAGGAGTAAACTTACACATCAGAAGAGTGTAATGTTGGGAATCAGTCGAGATTTGATATCATTCATAAAAAATAATCGGATTGACCAAACCAATCAATCATTGATTTTAATCAGAAAAATCTGTTTATAAGAATTCAAATCATCATAATATCTAAAAAAAATTTAATTCCTAATTTTAAGTTTAGTTTCTTGTTTCAAATAAACCTCTACGGCCCTTTCAAAGCCTGCAAACACAGGCGTGTTCTATACGTCACTTCGTTCTCTCCACCCGAAAAGTAACCTTTTTGGGTGGAGAGAAGAGATGACCAAAAGAAACATCTGCGTTCAAATGGGTAACCATTTGAGGGCTTGAAAACAGTCCTGTCTGGTCACCTAGGACAAGTAGATTTTCTTGCTGGGTAAGTGATAAATTAATAAATGGTAACCTTACCTGTAACATTTCCAGGCACAAAACATTTGCATCCAGCAAAAATAGCCTAACCCTGGCTTGAGTTATAATGCCAAAGCATTATAGGGCCAAAATATATTTTAATATAGCCGGTGTACTCCTCTGTTCGTTATGTAAGAATTCCATAAAAGAGCAGTCACTGATGCTACGTATCCAAAAGCAAGATGTTGCCAGCAAAGAAAGGAAGGTATTGTTTACTACCAAGATTGAACTAAAACTTCCTAATAACCAACACATTCTTAAGGAAAGTTACCATTAGCATTTGGTCAAGTTTCAATGCCAGTTATAGCAATTTGCAAAAATAAATTTATGAAAGTTTGTACTACTTGACCTTTCGTATATCATGTTTTAAGAGGAGTAGCAATGTAAACAGATTTTTTTGCTGATCACAGGTGAAATTGAATATGCTATAATGAATATGTTTTCGTTGTTTGTAGATGAGCAATTGTTACAAAACAACTTGCAGCCAGTGTAAAGGTCGATTGTTCAATGTTGTTGTTGGCCTCCAAGCCTCCTCACAAAATGTACCAGGATTTTTAATTTCATGTAAGATATACAAAGATTTATGTCCTTGTCACAGTGTCAGTTAATTACAGCATTCAAATTAGAACATGGTTTTACTTTTCCTTCGGAGGAGGTAGTATTGTCTCCAAAACGTTTGTTACTTTGTTTTCTTGGACACCTTTTTTTCCTGTAAATCCAAGTTTTCACCTGTGCATTTGAGGTGGAATTACATTTCTTTCTTATCTGTGGATTTTCAAACAGTTCACTCTTTTTCATTTTTTAAAATAAATTTATTACCACTGGTCATTCTCTCTATACTGAAATTACATGGGGCTTTTCGACACTGTACCCTGGACACAAATAATGAATTAGCCGAACTAAAAAACTTAATGCACTTAAGTCAAATAGATCTTTAGTAAATCTACTGTCATTTTTTATTACGTTTTTCCAAAAGAAAACTTCGGTGACTTAAGTTCAACGTGTTTGTTTTATTTGCATTATTTTCTGTTAGTCAATAAATTACGTCACACAACTCTGTTGGTGTATTTCCCTTCAAAATGTTATTTGATTTTATTTGTATCTTCTCTTAACTATCCTTTATTAAAGACAAAACCAATATGCTCCCCTATCCGGCTTAAGAGTCATTCTTTAACAATTAGTCGCCCGAAGGCGATGTGAATATCGGCGAATAGTCACCGAGACGATGATTATTCGAGAAAATAAAATTATTGATCAATTTCCGACCCCGAAACATCAAAAAATCTGGCTGCCATTTTGAAAACTGCTAGCCTTCAATGCTATAATCACCGCGCGGTGATTATAGCGGGATAGAGCGAAGCTCCTAGCCAATCACAGCGCTCTATTTTCGATAGTCATCAATGTAATTATACTAATACTAAATATTAGTTTCTTTCTTGTTAAAAATGACTGCTTGAAGCCTAATTCTGTTAGTTACCCGGGGAGAAGGGTCCTGATTGTATTAGTAGTGCTACATGAACAGAGAGAAACTGATCGACATGCATTATCTCCACACCATCATCAAGACATCTCCTTATTGTTACACTGTATTGGCAATTCTCCTCCCTCTGCTATTCTTTCAACTTCTTAACCTTGTAACGTCAAAGAAGTAACAGTGCGTATGTGCCGGAATTTATGATAAAGTTAGGGCTGATGGGGCCATTTAGATTCGCTTGATCATAAAATTTTGTTTCTCCGCAGTGGAGGGGATTATTTATTCGTCGTAGTTGTCTCACACGCATGCCTTTGTTGATTAAGTAGTCACCATCTGTTTATCTTTGGCGGATTTTAATGTTTCTTTTCATCTTGTTATTCGCATTATTTTGTCGTATTTCGAGTTTCCGCTATGTCTGTGAAATAAGCTGCAAAGTTTAACTCTTCAACACACGTATTGGCGTCGAGGTCAGTTAAATTCAGAACGCTTGTTACGCAGTCACTATGAATCATATTTAATAAACACCTATATTTATTGTTATTGTTTCCTATTTGTCGGGAAAATTTTAATAGCGCAAGATAACCATGAAGTACCGACTCTCAACACTGATAAAACAGGCTCTGGTTTAATGTCAGTTCTTTATTCACTCTGGGGTTCAACTGCCCTTATTAGTCCTTATCTAAGTCTCTACTGATCCGTGCAAAAGATGAATTGCTTTTCTTTTGTGACCTTGACTGATAAGGAGTACAATCCGGTTGACGGAACTTCAGTACCGCTTCCTAACTCCACACTGCATTGAGCCGGCATATATAATCGGGACATTAATCATTAGTTGAGAAACTTTGCCCTAACGAGCCTCTTCGACGTTTTGCCAACTTAAAAAGGGAAAAATAAAGCATTCCCTCCCTCAAACCCATCCATGCAATGTTGTATCACTGTTGGAGCTACCTGTAGAAAACAAGATAAACACTTCAACTTCAAATGGAGGGAGGGCGTGTGGGTTGTTTTGTTCTCCGAAGTTACCCCTTTTGAGGACAACACTAGAGTTGCCGATTGTAGGTTGTGAGCAAACAGATGAGCGGATTGAATGGCTAGTTTAATTCTCTGTATTGTCTCGGCTCTCAGGTGCACATTTAACTCCTTATCTATGTCGCTTGTGATCTCACAAATGCGACTTGCAATTGCTCACTTTCCTGACCTTGACTAATAAGAGGAACAACTCCAACTAAGACCTCACACCTGTTAAACTCCGCATATTTTAGCTGATCCGCCTTTCCTATATGTGCGGTATTTTTGATTTTGTAAAATCTTTTTACAGACTTTTGCATTATCTGCAAGCTTCCCTTGTGCAGTTGGCGTGACTGCCAGAGTCATTTCTGAAAACACGTAGTTCTAACTTTCGAGTTAGACTACACACTGTTGACAAACTAAAGCTGACTCAATGTGCGTCAATTTTGTCACGTGATCCTCCTTGTTTCTCAACACTTTACGAAATGCCTTTTTTGAATTTTTTTATTCTGACCCACTTGCCAGTAAAGTAGTAAAGTGTTGTTTTCCATAGTTCTCATTGATAGTTCCAAATACCAAAACATCTATTTTCGGAAAAATGTATACTTTTTACAGGAAAGACACAACAGTAGTTTCCTTGGTTTGCGGAAAAATAGCCAGTCTATGATGGGCGAGGATTAAGATTAAGACATAAAACGTCTCAGCCGTTATTTTGTCTCAGTAGATTTACATTTCTTTCCTCCCATCAGTTTTGGTGGTTTTATCTTGGTTTTAAAATGATAACACGTTTTATGGCAAAACTCAAAAAGACAAGGGTATCGGTATTCAGTGGAAACCGTCACGTTAAGATCAAAATTTGAATTCTCATTTGTTGCCCCTATTCATTTCCTACAGAAGTAGAGGGGAGAGGTTGTTAAAATATCAAGCAAATTCATTCTGTGTGATCATGTCCGATGTCCGTAATTCTCACGACCACTCTGTTTTACAGTAGATATAGGCATATTTTTATCTCCTAAAAATTTTTCATCTGTTCGGATTTCCTAGCTGAAAGTCTAGTGATCCGAAAATTATAGGGATTCAAACTTACCTTTTGGAAAACTTCAGCCAGAAAAAAGGGTCCTAGAAATTCTAGGTGACCTTTTTAGGGTAAAAATCCGTTAAAAAATGGGCAATTATACCATTTTTAGATGTTCGAAAATCCTAGGAGAGGCAGGCAAGCAAGAAATTTTACAACAAATGTTCCGAAATTCTAGATCTCAAATCTTCTTCCCAACAGATATGTTTCGAAATTGACGTTTTGTACCCCTGGGTAAAGGCATTACTGCGCTTTTCACAAACATGCAAACTCTGAAGTTCAAAAGCCGCCTTCACAATTGCGTTTTTCGCTGCCATCAATCATAATTACGATCACAAGCAACGAACCTTGAAACACAGAAACACACAAAACGGATCGAAATCCACCAATCACAAATCAGAAACCATGACCTTTTGAACCTGTTAAAGTAAAGTTTTGTTTCCTAAGAGGTCCGTTAAGATGATTGACGGCAGCGAAAAGCGCAATCGTCAGTTGGCTTTTGAACTTCAGAATTCGCATGTTTGTGAAAAGCGCAGTAATGACTTTAGCACAGAATTGACCTAAACAGCAATATCCTTCGGGTATAGCCCTTTTAAAAGGAGCTCATCATTTCGAAAAAAACCTGGAAGTTAACGACGTAAGTTGCTGCCCGGGGGCGGGGGTTACTTGGGTTAATTTTTGCTGGGTACGTGCCGCTGGCCTCTCAGAGCCCCTACCCCATTATAGTCTATTCTCTGGCCAATTGTAGACCCCATATTAGTCACTCTTGGGCAGATATGTAACTTTTGCGATCCCAGCTTAGTCACTTTCTATTTATGTATCTACCTTATCAATCCTTTAAATAGGTCCAGTCAAAAAATGAATTGACTCATTTTTTAATAAAATTGAATGAAGAACACTTTACTTTTCACCTGCTGTACAAATATCCCGGTACGTTTGCTAACCGTAAATATGAACAACTCTCTACCCCAAAAATCCGAAAATGTGCGACCCCACTCTAATGACTCTTTTGAAAATGCAACCCCATTATAGGCAGTCTAGTCGTGAAAATGCGACCCCATCCAGCGGCACATCCCCATTAGCCTCTTATAAGGAAGTGCCCCCCTCCCCCCCCCCCCCCCGGGAGTTGCTGACGCTAAAGCCGTTGGAACGTATGGTTTCCATACTACACGCGGTCACAAGCCATCATCGCGCAGTGACACTTATTAATCATCTCGGCTTGTTTGACCCTTAAATCATAATTAGGATATGTTTTCATAACTGAATGTCTTGTTTTTCAAAAACATTAATTTACAAGAGGACTATTAACAAAGCAAACAATCCACCTTTCAGCGGGAAAACTTGACGGTGTAGTGAATTCTCTGGCGGAAATTGGTCGTTTGGAATAGATTCAAGAGGATTGCGAATCGGATGAACTCCTGTAAATGACGCCGTACATTGCATTCCGAAACCCTGCCTTTCTTCCGTGGTTAAACATCCCGTAGTGTGACCATTAAGAGGGTCTCTGCCGCTGGTTTTCCATATTTCCCGAAAATTAGTTAAAATAAAGCAGAAAAGGTGTTTTTCGCTTCTCTTGCGGCACATTAAAAGTTAAGCCGTCCGATCAAGTTTATGATTAGCTAATGACGGGGGGCTTGAGCTAAGCGCAGCAATCAAATTCTTATCTGCGTGTATTGCCAGCCAACTCTCAAAGCCGCAGATATCAAATTAATGGCAAATCGTTTTCTCAGGCTGCTGTGAAACAGTGCGATATATGCCTCCAACTGATGAATAATGGACCTGCTCCATATACCCCAGCGTACACTGATTTATCTGGGGGTCTTGTTTTTGATCAGTGTAAGCCACAGATATACCTTGCGTACTTCCCTAGAACACTCGGCTATTGATGTGAGGTTTAACTAATTTTGCTCCAGTCTCGTTCAAAATGGCTCAAGTTTATATTGGATTACGTTTTTGCTGTCTTCCTTGCCGGCGTCTAATTCGGCACGTACACGGAACTTAAATTTATAAACACGAATGCCTGATGCCGTTGTTTTCTTCTCTTAGTGTTAATTTTGAATCACAGGTGAAGGGAAAATAACCCTATTCCTATCTCTCTAAAGAATACTTTTAATTAATTGACTACATCTAGCTTTTACTTACCAAAACAAAACTCGTCACTAGTATTGCGTGCCGTTACTAAAGAGATATATGCATAGTGCAGATTGTTTCCTCTTGAGTCACTCAATTAGCCAGGCTTACTCGCTCCAATGTGATCCTTGCGGTTGGAAGGATATTTTTTCGTATTGGGAAATTAGCTAAATTCTTGATTCCTTCACGTTCAAGACCAAGAATAGAACTCTTTAAAACATGCGATTGTAAAAAATGCGCACAGGTTCAGTTGCAGGTCGGGCCGGACGGATGTGACTTGATATTACAACATACCAAGTCTATAGCACTCTGACGTCCAATGATTTTCTATTGCCCTAATTAGTTTACGATGAAAAGAAATAATGAAATATTAAATAAACAAATAAACAATATCAAAGACAAGGTGCTCGAACCAGCTTAGCATTTTTGATGGAGTAGTGTATAGTCATGAGTACATCCTACATTGGACCTTAATTTCGTCAAACGAAATCATGTGACCCTGGAATGATTTTTAGACCTGATAACTTCAAGGGAGCATTTCCTGTCTAAAACTTTGAAAAGCAAGGGTAAAAGCTTTCACGAATAACGCAAATAAGGCAAAATTAAATGCAATTTGTCCGCTTCGAAATCCTTTGTCATACGGGAATTATGATAAACCAAGTGTTCAAGTAGCACTGTTTTTCCAACTAAGTTGGTAGCCAAGCTAAATTTTTTGTTGGTTTCTTTGCCTTTTTTGCGCACGAGTTTTCAGTTAGAAATAACTCCCTTTCTAAATAAACAAGGAAGATTTCAGCTTAATCTTTTGTAACCACGGTTTTTGTCTAGATGAAATTCAGCTGTCGTTAAAGCAGTTATGCACAACAGTGCCAAACAAAAGAACTACAGTTTAGAAATATATATAAGTTGGTCATTTTGTGTGTAATTTCTTAACAAATGACAAACGTAGTTCCTTTTTGAAAGAACTACGTGAGCTCATCAGAGGCCCGCTTTTGAGTCCACAGCAAGAGCCTAGTACACTACCTTTAATTTTCTGAACGCTGGTAACCAGAGCGATTTAAGTCTCTTCCTGCCAACAACACAACAAAAGAAAATTTTAAATGACTTGTCTCAAAATCCTAATACTTTTATTGAATTCGTTGCATGTTATCGGTTAATATGTACATAAAAATATAAAATAAGTTAGATAAAGAAAAGCAACATAAAATAAAATAAATATTGCAACTGGAGCCGGAGACAGGACAATGTCCCAGTTGATATCTTGCCCCAAGAACCAAATGGAATACCATAAATAACGGAGCCCACCAACCTAAACCACCTTTGCCAACCTCCCCATAAACAGGCACATGAAGTACTACCCTATACCCCACTGGCTAGGAGGACATAAGATTTAGTATTGTGAGTATAAATATCTAAGATCCTTTTCTTAAAAATAGAAAGCGACTGCCCATGATGATTAAAGGTTTTGTTCTTAGGCATTGTGCTGGGTAACATCTAACCAAAGCTCGCATCAGGACTGTGGCTAACGGCTGAGTTGAATTAAGCATGAGAAACCATACCAGTGTAGAGTAATTCATGCCATTCAAGGTATCTTGCTGTTTTTTGGAACACTGCCCGTCGAAAAAAAGGATCACCCAGTTCGAATTTGAAAATACCACGTACCAGATAACTACAAAAAAAGGAAAATTCCTCCTTAAAAACAGATTTCGTCAGATGTTCCTCCATGGCTAGCGAGTTTCAGTTAACAGATAGTCCAGTGATTAGCCGGTAACCGTCAAACAGCCCACTCAACAAGTTGTGTTCTGAGTATTGAAAACTATGACCCTTGGTATTCAGCCGAAGCTTGAAATAATTTCATCAACTGTTTTGAGAAACGTGATTCAGCAACGTATAGAAAGTTTTCGAAGTCTGAAGTCTGCAGTCTTATTTATTACACATGTCATTGCTTTTCTTTTTTTTCCCGCCACCTGTGAAAATGCTGTGCCTATTGCCGGAAACACCCTGCAATGGGGCATAGGAGACTGAATGTACTTGGCATGAGACATCCTCACATTACTGCTGAGAAATTCTGAAGAGGAAGTTAGCTTGGAAATGAATCAATTCTCCGCAGATAGGATTAATCATTTCTTTATCCAACAGTTTTAACGCTGCGAGGCTCAGTGAATCTTGCAAAAAGACCAACTCGGAGAGCGGAAAAGCCATGCAATACATGTGGTTCATGTGTTATGAGTTTCAGTGACTTCGTAGTGGCTTTCATATGACTGAAGCTTTATTTGCAGAACATCATCTTAAAAAGTCAATTTTTACATTACGAGACAATTGTTTTCATAAAAAGGACTAAATCACGTGACTGTCTTTACTGGGTTCTGTAGCCAGATATTAGCCAATCAGACTAATTATTTGTATCAATCTTTCCATTTCTTTAATCATGTACGGATTGAAATATTAGCTCTCGTTAAGACAGTGCGTGAATCCTTTATGACAAAGCTATTTTTGCACGGTTCTTGACTAAGCAGGAAAGGCCATACTCGATTTGGTGCAAAGACAACTGTGTTTACCACGCCTTTTATTTTAGGGATACTTGAGTAAGAGATAATTCTAAAGGTTTTAAAATATAACAATAATAACAATTACCTCTTAGTCTGTTATTACCACCAGTTAGCCCTGTTATGATCCAATTTTTTCGTAAAGTAATTAGAAGGGTAAATTAATTTTGGTCCTGTTTAGGAGCCCTGTTTTGTTGGTTGAGGGGATTCTGTTGCTGGAAAAACAACCGAGTTTCTCGCACCTTCTAGCGTTGCGCAAAGGAGGGTCATGTGAAGACTCTCAACTATTTATATTTACACTATGGGACAGTCATCTAGTGCTGTCTAAGCAATATTTCCATCTTTCTAAGAGAGCTACGAAAACCACTCAAAAACGACCTGGCCAAATTTACAATACTCGTCAAGCTTTCTTGATACGCAAGCGACTTCATTGTCAACCAGTTTCTCTACTTGTTACCTCTAAGTTTCCCTTCCCACCTCCATCAATTGGCTGAGTCCCGCCTTTTTTAACATAGGTAGTAAGTATATCAGCAGTGGGGAGGAGGTTATTTGGCCAGTATTGTCGGATCCGTCTTATAAAATTACACATCAGAGAGTTCACTGTACGTTTCTTTTTCTTCTAATGCTCCGAACCGTTGAGATACGCTTTAAAGGTTTGAAAACTATATTCGAGCGTGTATAATTAATACCACTGAGAGCAAGTCTCACGAACGTTTGCTGTAATATAAACGTTAAGAAAAACAGTTTTAACCTTTGAGCCTTTAAAGCAGTTTTAACCTTGAGTTATTAAATGTGGCTTTAACTAAGTCTGCTTGAAATGGCACTCCGTGTGATTTTTCAAATGAGAACTGCATAAAAACACTTAAACTTTTAATCTCTACTATCAAAATACCAACTCTCTTTCTCGTTCCAGTACATTTCCAGTCAAGAGATAGTGGAAAAAGGGAACTGTTGAAGGGGAAAAATTAACTGAATATCATGGAAACTCAGTTAGGTTGATCTTGTCATCAATTCTCTTCACCTCTATGGTTGATAGTGAGAGGAGAATTTCGCTGTTGATCACTGATGGGGCTTAAAGGGTTAATGAGCCATATTTGCATTCTATACTTTTGGGCTGTAAAATAAAAATTGGGATTTTACAAAGTTGATCTTTGGTAGCGGCTTTGAATTCAGAAGAAATGACGGTAACAGGGCCTTTACACTCAAAAACAATATTGATTTTTGATCTCGAAAACGCAGCACTAGTTTGACTGTCTGCTCTAGAGAAACCTTGTGAAAAGTCTAGACTACAGTTTGGTGATGGTAAACATTTACGCTTATGGCGACACAAATATTTAATAAAATCCTCTGCTTCAAGCTTCCATTGCAGCACTTTTGGTCAAGTTGAGAGCTGGTTGGAGGACCGCAAAAACAAACCAAATTCAGTGATCAGCTTCTGGATTATTTTCCCACGGTATATTCGATACATATTGACATTGTTCAAAACGGAAAAAATCCGACCTATTGCGTACAAATTGAGCCTAAGTGATTGATTACTACAGTGTTGTGATCTGTTTGCTTCTGTTTTAGGCACGTTGTAAAGTATAAAAGGCAACAGATCAAACAAACAGCCTAATCTATTTCTAGACCCGCGAAATCTTCTTAAGGCTTAACAAAATCTATAATATTACACGACTAAGAACAGAGACAAATAGCTGAAATGGAGCAATCAAGGCAGAGCAAGTCAGGGGAGGGGTGCCCGGATACGGACCCACGTCTAAATTTTCCGAAGTAGCCTCCCATTTTCGCACTCCAAATATGTCAATATTTACCAAAAAGTGAGTAAAGCTGTTGTGCGTGTGGGAACTGTACAGCTTGATTTTCCCACGGTGGATGAAAAAGAAAATTGGCATATCAAGGGCCAGTTTTTCAAACTCTAGGGTTGACTGCGCTTCCTGCCGATACGAAGCGTGTCCATCCTCTTATAGTACGGAAAGGTCAGTTTATTTTAAAGCCACAATCTGTGTATACTAACTGTAGCATGCACTCGACTGTTCCCCACTTAGCTGCGCTGCATAAGGAATGCCCTTTTGCAGTGAGGGATAATGGAAGCTTTGTTGGTGTACTTCATTAAAAGCTTCATTAGATAATTTCGTGGTTTTCCAGGTGGGACGTGACCGTGGAAATGAGCCGAGAGTTTTGTCGCATTGGAGACCCAAATATTTGAAATTGCGATGTTTTTAAAGATGCTCGGATGCGTTCCAAGGGATGAAAATAAAAGCTACTTGTGCGATTTACTGATTTGATGTTTGATTTGTTGTCATTCAAATTGAAGGACTTTGGCCAACGTGATTTTGCCATGCAAATCAAGTGAAGAGTTCTCCTCTAGGCCAGAGAATATCGTGACTGAATGCAATAATCGCCTAGAATCAGGAAATTCGCCGAGAAGTATTGAGGGCAGTGCTGTTTTAATAATATCATATTATCTAAAATGGTCGCCACTACTTTCTGCGAAACTGAAAATCTAATAAGGCCATTTCAATTTGATTGAAGTGTTTGAGAAGAAATAGCTGTGCCGGGAACATTCAGCTGTGGAGGTGTTTTATTACCTTTAACATTAGTTTGTTTTTGTTTTCTTCACACCTGTACCCGGCAAACCTCAAGAAAAGCATATACAGCTTCGCTTTATAAGATTAACTCTTACTGTGGCATTAATATTCGCTTATTCTGTCGAATACCGGCTTGGCTTGTCCAGTGACTTTTTGCTTTTTCTCGGCTCACTAGAATCACCTATTTTTAGTCGAGGCAACATTCGAGACGGACAAAATTAACATTCAAAGAAGATTGAGGAGGCTGAGTGTTCAGTGACTGAGAAAGCTGGACGTTCACAGAGGAAGGATTACCGAACTGAGCTGTGTCTTCCTTAGACAGCTTTAATCGTGATCTCCTGGAATTCGCGACAGATTTTATTTGGTCCCACATTCCTAGCGGTCACGGTTGTCTCAGTATTCTTCTCCGATTCATCGTCGCAGTTGAGTTATGTAGTGAGTCGTTGAGATAAGCTAAGCTCTCTCTGGGTTGTGTTTTTAATATTTTCTTAATCGAGAACTACTCGTTGTGTTGGTTTTCTTTAAGTGTAGTGTCTTAATCCAATTCTCAGTTGTAGCACTTGACGAGTTCTGCTACGGTCCTCTATAACACTGCTTGGAATCTACACCTCATTTTCGAACAACTCAGAAGTATCTTAACAATGCAGACAATCTTTAAAGATTGGGAGGCACAAGGATTTTTGAAACTAAACTGAAGCTACTCGCCACAACTTATCTGTTTTTCAATGATAAAGCGTCGGCCAATTGCCAGACCCCTTTTTGTGCAAAGCGCACCTTGGTCCACTGTTAGCCAGGTGTTAAACGGAAAGACTCGATCATCGGAAGGAAACTTTTACTAATCCAAATAGTCAAAACAGGCCGTGCTCTCACCACCACGGCTCTTGACCCCGAGACCTCTCTTTGTCTTCTACTAACACTTTCGATAATTGCTATGCAAGTAGCGTTCCGTGCTCTGTCAAATGGCTCATTGTTGCGGCGTGATACCGATACTACTAATACCTTATTTGATGACATGCTAATCCAATCGTGAACTTGCGCAGTTACTGACGTAAAACCCTTGGCAACGTTTGAGGAAAATTGCGAAACGAGCTCGATTAACTTTTTTGCCAACATTCCTCCTCCTAAAAATATTTTTCCCCTCTCTGGCGTTGTTTCAAACAAAAGAAGGACCCCGTTTGCCTAATTAATGTCGATTTTGCCCATTTGGTATCGATCAGTCAGGGAATTAACGGTAAGGAGATGAAAGGATGCTATTTTCGGTTTTCCGCTTATTTTTAGCTTCGATCGAACAACCTTTGAGTGAGAGGACCTTTACAAGTGCAAAGGCCTGTTCTTTTTTTTTTTTTCTTTTTTTTAATTACACGCTGCTGCCTGTTCAAAAGGAACATTGGGCTTTACCTGTGCATAACTCGTTTCCAAAATCAGGACGCTTGGGTCCAAAAGTAATTTTCTTTTTTCTGAGTCCCAGGTAAATAACTTCTAAGGTAGTGATAAAAATCTGACAAGTCATTCATTAGTCAATCAGCAAACCGTGAGTGCTGACTGGGAGTTATGCTAATCTACTATTCATTATCGCGGCAGATAAGCCTTTGGACAGTCACGCCTTTTGACAGCTGTGTCAAAAAACCGCCGAGAATCATAGCTAAAAGATCCTCAGCTTGCATTTTGTCCTGCATGCGTCAGATAGTCCCATGGCTCATGATTATTTTCAGCCCATATCAAAAGCCGATTTTGGGATGATTCTATTAATTCCCTGGTGCCCAATAATCTTCTGTCTGCCCGATACACGATTTTCTTACTCTAATAGTGTGGTGTGACACTTGTAAACCTCGACTTTGTCACTTTTGTTTTCTTTCGCATCACACAACAATTATAGTCAAGTTCTTGTTTTTTCAGGGTTTTCCCTGTAAATTCATCCTTTTCGAGACAGTTTCAAAGCGCTAATCAATCAAACAAGGATCAGTTATGGACATTAAAGACCGACGTACTCCACATGTTGTGGGCATTGACTTGTTGTCTTGTCAGATTTCCATATGGTTCTCTATTGTCCTCTTTTTAAGCCTACCTAACCAAACAAAAAGCCAAAACGTCCTTAAAACCGGCCTTGTGGTGTGTACCCTTGTAAATCACAGTCTAGAATGAGTGGGCGAGCTTGGAAAATGCAGGCATGGTTTTACGCTTTGAGAAGGTACTCGGTTACAAGCAATTAGTACTTCCCTTGTGGCAAGTCGCCCCCGCGCGAATACTTCTCTGGCAGCAACACCTTTCATGAACTGAACAATTGCGTCTTGTTGAAATGGTGTTGACAGGGGAAATAATGCAATTGGTTGAAAAGATACGAAAGTAATGAAATGGCCGCTCTGCCCGACTAATGGATCAGGCAGTAAATGACTGCGTGTGGCCCTCAGATAGGTATGCTTGCGGCGATTGGTCAGCGCGGTAAAATTGCATAACCGACAGATCAAAAACTCGTGTAATTCGATCAAGGGGTGACAAACGAATTTACATCTTATTACAGTGCGTCTATCTAGTGCGCGTGACTCGCGCAAAGAGCCAGATATCAATCAAAGTGCATGCAACGACGCTTTAATCAAATCATTTACGTCCAGGTTCAAAGCGGGCATCGTCGGAGTGATTTTCGAGAGTTGTGATGTCCATGTATCCTTACCCTGCTAACTCGGCTGCCGCAAACAACAACATGATCGCGCCGATGTACGGAAATCAAGGCTATGATTTTTACAGAGCCGGTGCGTCTCCTTATTCTTCAGTTCATTTCCCTGTGTACCCTTCACACGGACAGTATCCATCAAGGCAAGATCGCCTTTATCCAGCACCTATTCCGCGGTCACAACATGTGCCTCATCAGAGACACGAGATGGTTAAGCCGCCGTACTCCTACATCGCGCTCATTGCCATGGCCATCCAGAGCGCGCCAGAGAAGAAAATAACATTGAGCGGAATATATCAATTCATCATGGACCGATTTCCGTACTACAGAGAGAATAAACAAGGCTGGCAGAACTCGATTCGTCATAATCTGTCCTTAAATGAGTGCTTCGTAAAAGTCCCAAGAGATGACAAGAAGCCCGGCAAAGGAAGTTTCTGGAGTTTGGATCCCGACAGTTTGAACATGTTTGAAAATGGAAGTTACCTGCGAAGGAGAAAGCGTTTCAGGAAGAAAGACAAGACGTTATCAGAGAGCAGCACCGGTTCCGAAAATCAGGACAAAAAAGAGCACGGCACTTCCGCCGACACAAAGACAACAAGCTCTGAAAAACCAGCAACAACTTCCGCTCCTCCAGAAAACTCTAAAGAGCGTGAAACTCTGTCATCCAGCACCCAAACAGCGCGCTCAGAATCACTAGATTCCTCTAAATCAGAGAGTAAAATTCCTTCATCAAAATCCAGTCCAACGTCTTGCAAACGAGAGTGTATGGTTAGCCCCGAAGAATCTAGTAATTCGCCTAGTGAAATCAATGAGAATACAAGCGCCTCCACGCCGCCATCCTTCCCTACGGTCCCTCCTTGCACCATCTACGAGAACGCATACACGATCAACTATCCTTCCTATCCACAAAATGGGCAGCAAGGCGGTGGCAGCTACTCGGGTCCTCCATACGCAATTTGTCACTCTCCCTCCTACTCAAGCACCAACACACCCAACGGCAGAGCTTACCTCCATCGTTACGATCCTCAGATGGGCTCGGAGCACCCGCCCATGACTCCCGGCCGATACTCACCTCATTTGAGCCACTACAATCAGCAAGCCACCCAGAGTCCGCACGTAGATGAAGTAGCCGTTCACCGCCAGCCTCACGCTCAGTACACAGCCGAGTACGAACCCACCGTAGCAAGACCCGGGCATTGGTACTCTTCTCCCAGCTATTCTGGAGGTGAACCGCCTGTCACCAGTGCGCCACACGGCAACTGTTTCCCAAATGTGCGCGAAATGTTCGAGTCGCAGCGTCTGATTACTCCTGGCAGTAGCAGTGGCCAAGCTGTACCAGCCATGCAGGCCAATCAAGGTCAGTTTGGAAGTTCTAGCGCCTCTTATCACACTGCGCCAGTGCCTCAGTATACTCTATGATTTTTGAACGCGTCTTAGAGTAATCATGTTTATTCTGGACACTGAGGTTTAGCACCTCTTTCACGGACGGAAACATACAAAGCCACTTAACTTTTTTGTACATTTTACCCTTTTAGAACTGGGACAGATGTGCACAGAAAAAGCAACTATTTGTATCCGAGACGTTATTTAGAAAACTGATGGCCAAGGAAATACTATCAAAAATTTTTAGAACGATTATCAAGTATACACAGTTTAAGCTTTGGCCTTTTCGAACGGCAGTGTTTTCTGAGTTTTGTTTTTAGCGCCAAGTTAGTTTGACAGTTGATTTGCGAACCGGTGAAGTTTGTTTTTTGTTAGGCTTAGCAACATTCATTGTTTTCTTTCAACTCGCCCTTCACAAGGTCTCTGTTGTGTGTCACCCACCGTGCTCCGTACTAAGAGAATAACCATTGGTCCCAAGCAAAATAGGTCGTCGTCAAACCCGATTGTACAAACCGCAGCCTATCAGGCAGACAGTCACGAAAAAGCAGCACGTAATTCTTGGTTTTCATTGATCCACGTTGAGAATTTTGGGCAGATTTGGTCCAAAACTAATGGAAAGCAACCGTCAAATCACTAGGGCGTGTTTAACAATCTTGTTCCAAAGAAAGCTTTGTTTTGTAATCAAACCTAACCGGCTATAATGCTTTTTGATTAGGAATGAAAACTAAACGTAGAAAAGGCCATGTAAACTATCGCATAGGAATATTTGTAGATACGATTCCAATTTTTATATTTAATACTATAGAACTGTATTTTTGCAATCTGATTTATTCTTACTTTAAAATCCTTCCTACAAGCAAAAGCGATTAACTTTTAAAGGACAAAATAGACATTTGTGTACATGATTGTGCTTATGTTTTTATTCACACGTTTTTCAGTCCACTTAGCCTCCTAGTAGTGGCTAATTTGCATGCCATTTTACACAATAAAATTCGCAAAGAATTCATCATATTCTTCGTGTGAAGTTTGTTAGGTTTTTGCCAAAGTGCGAGATCTTGTTGGATTATCTAATCAATCACGCACAATTTAGGTCATTTCTAGTAGCCCTGTGTTCATAGAATTTTCCCAATCTATTCTCCTGAAATGTAGCGTTGTCAGAGGGGCAAACTTTTTTATTGGAAATTAGAATCTTACCGTCAGATCAACCAAGAAAAAAGAAAGCGAGCTAAAGGGAAAAGCGTGAGGAATTTCACTAGTTCTTGGCCAACAGCGGAATTAGAGAGCTTAAAACCAGTTAGATCCCTTTATTGGTTTCACCTCATCTCTAATCCATACATAGTGTGTCTCTCTCAAAACCTAAGCTATAGGAAAGGGCAGGTTTTTGCTGCTGTAGCCCTTGGACGTTCACGAAAGGGAAGAAACTGTGCGCGTAGTTGTCTTGGTTGTGTATGCTCTCGGTGTGGTCGTAATAAGACGCGTGCCGATAACCGCTCTCTGAAGGTTTGATAAGGAAGCCAAACTTTTCATCATCAACAACTTGCGGCAAACCAAGTCGTTTAATTGCTTTCAGCTTGAAACACTTGAGCCAGCCCTTTTAGAGAGCTGCTATCCGGGCCATGATGTTTTTAATTTTTTTTTTCTTTTCCCGACGTGATCGCTTTTTTCATAGTGGGGCGAACGTGCATCAAAGACAGCTTGCACTTCAACTTTGGCGTTATCTTAAACTGACTCAAACCTACGCTGAATTCTGTGATCTTTAATTTCTCTTTGGCTAGTTCGGCAGTTCTAATGCTTTTCTATCTGTTAAAATCGAGAATAAAGGCATTAGAAAAATTAAGTCAATTCAACATGAGCGGTTATTCGCTGAGGTGCTCAACTTCATATATCCGTTGCACAACGTATCACTGGTATCAACCCCTTCATGTTTCATCCGTCAGTTCGGGACAGCTTATGTGTTTCACCTGCTGTGGAGCGCAGGTATTTCTTGCTGGCTTTTTTATAACTTCAAAGGATATCAAGTCAGGGAATGAAACCCGGTGGGGAAGTGGTCACACTGTGTACATATTTTGGCCACTGAACGGATGTGTTCTCTCCTATCTCCCTAGTCAGATTATACTGATTCATTTATCAGCTTTTTCAATGAACATAGCAGCGGGGTTTTCTATGTTTTTTACCCGCGCATTTAATCTTTAAAAGACAACGTTTTGGGACATAGCGAGTTAGCTACAAAGCTTTCGCACGAAAAGGTGAAAAATAAGTTACTCACGGCCGAGTCAGGTCATATTTACGAGGTTTTTCTGAAATCCTATGGTCTAACCATTAATTGAAACCCATCAAGCAGTAGGCAGTTCACATGGATCATTTGATTTTTACAAAATGAGTTTTTCTTGCGTTTTGCTAATTCTTGGATTGTCCTAGATAATTTGTCGAGTCAAAGAAAGCCAAATGTATTTTAAGAGCTACGAATCACCGCGAACCAAATGAAGCTAAATTAGCAGTTACGTAGCATTACTATCTCGAAGAAATATTGTAACTCTGTGCCGAGTGTGCCGGTTTCCCTTTTGTTTATTCTTCATATTAAGGCAGGGAGAAACAGATTGCTGCAGATCAAAGCGTCTATGATCTTTGTCTTAACATCATTAGCCCTGGGCTTTCATTGGCACAGAGGGTCAAATACGGAGTAATAATTTGCCTCTAAACGTTTGTGGTTTAAATCCTATAATGTGAGCACCAGAATGAAAGCTACTGAACAGCCTTCTATTGCAGTGCTGTCGTTTATTGTGCAGTTTTCGTGAGATTTAATTGAGTTTTCGAACCAGACGTCTTGATATTAAGGAGCAGCTCAGCGATGTAGTTCTTCGGTTGCCACTCCCTAACAGTCACATTCAAATCAATCTTGGTCGTCTGTAAGTTGCCGTAATCCTTCGTCGCGACCTGAAATCCTGCTTAACGGTTTTGCTTCATCTTAACTTGTTTGAACCAAGACCTGATACTTTCAGAAATTCAGACTATGACGGAAAATGCCACAACATTCTCCCTTATGTATCACCAGAAACGAAGCATTTCCTCTATGCCAAAACGTTATTTCAAAGTTAAAACGTACAGGCCACATTAAGTCTATTACTTTAAAATGAACTTAAGTTTAAACTGTTGTGCTTTACCATTTACTCTAATTCAATTTGAACCACAAGCCGTTTATAACAGGAGCTCAAACGACTCTAAGCATTCAGTCATCTATTTTCAGATTTTTTTGTTCAGAACCATGCATATTGGATTTCGACTAAGTGAATAGTCTATTTATAAATTCCAAGAAGAATCTCGGCAATGTTACCCAAAAAAACCCGCTTAAATCTCATACTGTAATTGCTTTCATTTTCTGAAGACTACCCAGCTTTGGTAAATTGATTTAAGTATTTAAGACAGCGTTTCATACATCATAAATTGTTGTTCATTCGAATTATAGTTCTAGTTTGAGCCGTGTTGTTTCCCTCCAGGATTGGCAAAATATTTGTATTTGCTAAACAACTCGACAAAAGTTTAATTCAGTTCCTTGATCAAACTTAATACGTTGCTTTCAAACAACCTTTAAAAGTATATTCGAACACGGTTTGAATCTGTTTGTTGTTGATGTGAAGTGATGCTCTTTGTTTTAATTCGCTATTATTTTAGCCTTTACTACCTATACAACACTAGAGAATTACTTTAATAAAAACTTGTAGTAAAATGCGGCGAAGTTTGCATCACGTATTTGATCCCTCGAGCCTCCAGACGCATTTAAAAAGAAAGGTCCCTAACTTCCTTTCGATAATACTAAAAACAATGAACAGAACTTTGTCAGTTCCCTGCTGAAGAGGTTTTACTGATTTCAATGATCACTGAAATCGTAGGGTTTAGTCCTTTGAACTACGCACTATATGACTGAAAAAGTGAAAGAGACAGGGCTCAAACCTTTTCACCCAAAGAGCGGCCATGCTCAAAATAACCGTGAAATCAGTGTCAGGCTATCGAAGAATAGACAGGCCCACGGAAACCACTTGCTGACTAATTTTTGAATGCCTGTGAGAACTTATTCGCTTCGAGAAAGTGCCCCAATTCAGCATCCAAAAAAAGTTCTACGTCATGTAGTCATTTTGTTATGTAAATATTAAGAAGTAAATGGCACCATGTGAAAGTACTAGTGAAGAAGTTTCGTTTGTATGCCACGTCGCACCAAATGGTTTACACTTCACAATTGTAACTTTGCCCCTATTATATACACCTTGTTTACCCTTCAAAATTTTGCATCGCCATAGAACCCAATTTTTTTTACAGTCGTCTCAAGAAAAATTGACGAGAATTCTTATTTAAAAAAATGGGGAATATGGGCACTGTGAAAACAGTGAATTTTCAACGTGTCCTGAAACTGGGACCCCTATTCAAAGAGCGTCTATTTTTCAAAACAAATCATTGGGAAGGATGGGAGCTGCTCGCCAAGAGATGGGTGATCCTCATGTCTTAAATGATATCCACTCCTGTACAGCGTGATGCATGCCGACCATTACCACAGTCAGGAACAAAAAAGGAAATGTTGCTGCATGCCTTGCAGGGTCACATTTAAACTTTTCTTTCCCAAACTCAAAGTTAAAACCACAATTCACGACGTAAAAGAAGTACCAGACAACTGTTTCTCGATTGCAGTGTGATTTTAATGAATACTCAGTTTAGAATTTCATGCAGAGGCTCGAAAGCGAGAACTATGCACATAAAATATGTACTAGGTAAGGCCGGACTTGCTCAGTAGCTATTCACTGTACACCTAAATACTCAAAAACCAAAGTGGACCACTTTTGTAGGGAACTAACCATAATACTAATAGTGTTTATCGCCAGCAGACAGTTATCTTAATATTTCCACGGCATTATAAGTACTATTTGCGGAGAGTGTTTGATTTAAAAATTCCTCTGGTGGGAAATTGACGCTGAAGAGATACTGACTTCATTGCCTGTCTCGGTTTGACTTTGGTCAATCATAGACAAGGTCGGTGAAGGTATCATTTCAGTTTAGAACAAACACGGAAGAAATTGAGCTGTTGAAAGTACAAACTCCATTCACTTAAAACGCATACCTCTCAGTTCAAATCTTTTTCAGTGTCACTGTCAGCGAAGTATTTCCCATCCGCTGTTTGAATCTTCGGTGATAATAGCGATAAATTTCTTTCATGCAGGGATAGTGAGTTTTAACGTTGCCCTTTCGTACGATGACGGTGAAACTGAGAAGCGCAGCCGGCACTAAATTTTCAGGGTTGTTTTTTAAACGGAAGAATTTGAAACTATATACATGTAAATGTATTTAAGGAAAAACCACAACTTGTAAACTGGCCTTGATATTTCGCAATATAAAATGACCTCGAAATCAAGCTTCTCGATCTTCGTGACGCAGTTTTGGTAATCGCTATATTTGTAATCGTAAGCAAGACTCAGCCCCTCCTACACAACTGTTTCCCCTCGCGTACAGAAGATATTCGCACCTTACTAAATCAGAAAATTAGAGACTTCTGCTAGCTAGTCATTTGTTTTTGTCGTTGGGAATTTATGGTCACTGAGAGGACCTGTTTTAAGAACTTAATGGCTCCAAATAATCTGAAGCTTCATCCAGTTTAGGAATGTTGAGGATTTAAATGATCTCATTGCATTGAATTCAATCATTATAAAAAGAACCTTCAATTTCAAGTGCACTCAAAAAAGAATTTTTTGTTAAATATTCGAATATTTCTGGGTTTTTTAATAGCAAAAAATAAATGACGCCATGTGAAAGACTTGCCAAAGATTCACTTTCATTTAGACTCAAAACTTAGCTGGTAACATCACGTCTTCAAAATTGACATGAAATTGGAAAGGTTAGCTCGCTAACCGCAAAAGAAATCAGTATCTGTATATACAAAAATACTATGTATTAAGTTCCAAATGTGTAATTTCTGCACTTACGTAAAGAAAAATCAATGAGACCCAGTTGCCATAAAGTAAAAAATTGTCAACCGACTGAGTTTAGAAATCACGTTTGCGCCGGCCTCCTCCGGCGGTGAATTGCGATCTTGGCCTGTATGGTTATGCAGTTCAAGGGTGATTTAGAGAACAATGAAACCTTTTGAAAGGGCTTTTCCTAAACCAGCTTACCTCGGCTAAATTTTTTCAGAAACCTCTCGGTTTTGTCACGTTTGCCGTGCTAGGAGCACGGCCTTTGTCTTTGTCTTTGTCGTGGAGTTTACACGTCCGATTTCTGTAAAGCGGTAGATTAGATGCGCGTTTTAATATAACGACGAGTCGCCTTCCAATACACTTTGCTTCCAAACTTGTTGGTGTTATCGATCAGAGCTTCTTAGTTAACTGTTAAGCGCTCATTTATAAAAAATAACAACGGCGTCTTGTCGGAGTCTTTCCTTCCGATACCACATACTAAATTACTACAATTACGCGCAAACCTTCTTGAGGCCGGTTTGTGTACAACACCAAGATGGTCGATTTACAAGAAATTGAACGGGCAGGATTTGTGCAGAGTTTATTTATTGAGCAAACACGACTCGAAGTGCTACAAAAACAGTCAAACCAACTGAGCTGTACTCTCATTTATTTTGACTCGTGACATGTTAACAAACATCGACTGAGATCCTCAACAAGGACTTTTCGGCTTCGAGGAGAGCCATTGACGTCAGTTTCTTTCCTGTCTCTCACTCTCTGAATGGCAAAAAATCAGATTTTGAACCGGTCCGAAAAAATATTTCATCGGTTCTCGTGGATAGCAGTGAATGGTATCGGTAGCTTTTGCTCACTTCTTAAGATTTAAAACTTTAGAATTTTGAAGTTTTGGTGAATATTAACTTTAACTTCATGTTTTGGACTCGTGTATGAACGCGTTTGCTATTCAGGAAGCACTTCACTACTCAATACACAATTTGTTGTCAATTGAAAGTTAAAAAAAATTTGTGGCTGAAGTACGAAGTAGTTTGTGCTGCGATTCCCGTTAAGCCTATAAACACCTCAGTTTGAGTGCCCTCTCCGGCTCTGCAGGGTGGCTCAACGTTTTGGTTAACAAAACACTCGCTACATAGAAACTTAAATCAGTTTTCTCAACATATTGCTTGTAGTAGGTTAAGTTATACGATTACAAGCAGAAAAATGACAGCTCCTAATAGCGTTCTGAGAACCGCCTTCAATTAATCCGGCAGATGAAAGATGTAGCAGTTATTTCTGGCGTTCATATTCTCTTCTTGCTTGGACATGCTCTAAGAGTCGATTCCAGATAAAATCGATGACAAAAAATGCAATGATCATCGACTTAAACAAATCTGCTCTGCAACCGTGACAAATTAAAGAGCGCACCCATATTTTCTCCATCTCCGTTTGCAATTGTATTTTGGTATTTTTTCCATTTATTAAAGAAAAGAGCCGGCGGATGTTGGAGCAATTACTGTACAAGGAAAGCTGTTATCTCAGTTTGGTGGGTGGCATTTGCATTAGCTGCAAGTAAATGGCTCGGCCTGCGCCGAGCCCAGTCTGTGATAACACTGAAGGTGTGCGATATCTCCCCGCTATCTTAAATTGCATCGAGGTACTAGAAATAAACCTGTTGCGATGTACATTTAGAAAAGTCGCGTTATTTTACTCTTTCCGTGGCTGGTAAGATAAATTGTTTCCAAAACATGATGGCTTGGAGGGTTGTCTTGGGGCGTTGAGTATCACTGTCTGGTGTGATTGACTATTAGTCATCAAAACACAAAACTAGGCCAAAGGTTGCGGCTAACGTATCAATTAGGGTTTAAATCCTCTGACAAATTAGCCTTTTTCACGGTGGTAACTCGATACGAAGATATGGTTTCCTTTACAAAAGAAAACAAGTAAAATACCCCTTTTTGAATATCATGTGACGTTTCACACAACAATTGCTTGCACTTAAAGTATCCGTGGTTTTTAATTCTTTGAACACGTGTTGCATTTAAATAAGGCGACTTTGCATTCGCTTCATGAGCGACATTATCTTGGGAATACAAAAGGCATGTGCGCCTAGCTTTTCCTGAACCCGGTCATTGTGAGGTGGGTAAGTCTCCCGGGGGGGTACTTGGGTTAATGTTTGCTGGGTATGTGCCGCTCGCCTCTCAGAGCCCCCACCCCATTTTAGTCTATTTTTCGGCCAATTTATAGACCCCATCTTGTAAATGTAATTTTTGCGATCCCAACTTGGTCACTTTCTATTTATGCATCTATCTTGTCAATCCTTTCAGAAGCCGGGTCATGCAAGCTTATTGTTAAATTTAATAAACAACTTTCTGATCTTTTTAACCGAGAATCTTTCCATTTTGATTCCCTACTTACCCCCAAAATTCGAAAATTTGCGACCCCATAATAGTCACTCCAGTTGTGAAAATGCGACCCCATCCAGCGGCACATCTCCATTAGGCTCTTGTAAGGGAGTACCCCCCCGGGTAAGTCTACAAACTGAAACCTTCACGTGCCTCACTTTATCACTGAGCCACAAGAAACAATCGAAGACGAGATCATTACATTGAACCCATTTGCCTGCTCTTTTCAACGTTTTAAAAGGCCACTATTCAACAGCTGAACTGAGATGCGCGTCGCATCCGCTTGCCACCATCTCTTGATCTCTTATCTCTGCGAGATGAGTGTGCTCCTTAGTTTGTCAGTCTACCTTTCACGTCCACCGAAAGGTATTTACGTCAGGATCTTCCTTCCCTGCAAAAGCTTAAGCGTAAAGGTAAAAAAGAAGAGCGTTTTTGGCGTAGGTTGTTTTGAGATACTTAGCCGAACGTTTGAGCAATGTTATTAAAATATGCACCAAACAGCATAGAAAACTGAAAGGCGGTTAATTCATTCGCAATTCCCCCTTTAAAATCTGGTGACTTTTATCTTATCGGCAGTCAAATACCGGCTTACTTAAGCTTCACTAATTGAGTATAGAGTCAATTCTTTTGATGCTTGATTCGATTGTAAGCAAAGTGTGAAATGTAACTGTCCCGACCATCGATCTTCTCAATGTGTGTAGCAAATCTTAAAAGAAACCAAAGAAAGATTATCCCCTTAAAAAATATCTCTAGTCAACAAATCTGATGACAAATTTCCGTAAATTACTGTACCAGGAAACTTCTCATTGAAGTGGACAGATTGTATACGATTGTTGCTCTAATTCCAGTGGACACACAATTTTAACAATAACAATAAACAGTACGCTAGGAAAGTACTGTTACCTGCCTTTCATGCAAGGGGTTACACTCAAAGATTTATTTCTGACCCAAACTCTAACAGGAAATTCCACCCTCGCTCAATTTTTCTCTCCTTTTTCTCGCAAGTCAACACCATGCTCCCGCAAACCATTAAAGGAAGTCTTGAAAATCTGATTGATCCGTTAGCACACTTGTGCGTGGTCTTAAAATCAGATAATGATGGATGTTTCCGGAGAGTTGCAAAACACTTTTCTGCGTCAATACGTGTCGAAAGGTACCTCTGATGTGGGTCTCGTTTATGGGTGTGGCATACCCCCTCGATGAAGTAACTTTGACATAGCGTGGGTGGATTGCAAGGACTGTTTTTGTCCGACAAATTGTGAGTTGCTGAAAGGAGGTGGACAAATTTCAAGAGGAATTCTTGAAGACTAACCCTGGCAGAGGTAGCTTATTTGGTGGTCCAAAGAGCGGGAGTCGCGAGTTCGATTCCCTCGTCCGAACAACAGTTACTTAAGGTCCACCTTCAGTCCACTCCCGCTAATTAAGACGAAGACCCGTTTAGACCGGCATAAAGTGTTGTTCTTAGAAAGAATCAAAGGGAGAGGCTGATAAACGGCGAAAACCAGTCATCTGTAGGCGTCAGCCGTTTTTAGGGGGGGGGGGGGGGGTCCGTATTCCTCTCAATGGAGAGTCAGTCCCCGTAACCAGAGAATTCACTGTATGGAAGATCGCGCCTTTAAAGATTTTATGTCGGTGGTCATAGCATGGGATATCGTTTTCACATCATTATCTTCTAAATGATTTTTTTAACATATCTATATACAGAACTACGAAAATCGGCCTTCCTCACCTAACCAATCGTCTTGGTGGATTATATAAGAGGGCCTTACGGATGAATATTCTGTTCAATTAACCTACCGCCCCCTCGGTTTTTTTCCGAGTTTTATATTTTCCACCTACAGAATTTTAACGATTACCCTTGGAGCTGTCAAGCAGGGTATTCACAATCAAAATTTAAGGTGCACTGCAAATGACTTCATATCCTAAATTACTGGCAAACAAGTAATACCACAGGAAAGAAATGCCAAAATGGTTCATTTGAATGGACACACCATGAAATTTCCTCCACAAAATCGGTAGAAGTGCATTGCATGTCTTCATATAACCCCGAGGGTAGGAATTACGTGATCTTGGCTGTGGCGGAATTTCTTTTTTTCGTACGCACTTCTCTTAATCCGTCTTGCCTTTATGCCAGCACTGACAAATTCGGCGTAATATTTTAAGTTCTGAAGCCTTTCGGTGTCGGCGGATGGATAAATACTTCAAAGGTCTTAGTCTCAAAGGATCCGTATTTAAAAACGAGGGCAAAGAGTCGTTTAAAAGAAAAAGTTTTGACGCATTTTAGTGGTTTACACAAAGGTGGGAAGAAAAAATGTTACTTTATTTGGAACGGATATTGAATAAATTGGCCAGATTTGTGGAAACTGAGCGCCAGCGGTTGACAAAGAAAAGAGAAAACTCCGTCTTGTGATTTTGTTCATGTTCATAACTAGGCTCAGTTTTGAGTTTGTGAATCACATCCTATAGAAGCGCAACTATTCAGGGGAAAGCTATTGAGTAATAATTTGCTTTTGTACATTATTAATGTGCTATACAAGATGGCAGTAGTTCTAACGTTTGTCTCAATCATTAAGTAGAAATCATCTACAGCAGTACTTTATGGGGATTTATTTCCTCAATCTGTATTGATATATTGACTCTCCTTCAAAATCAGAAGAGTTAATTCGACCTGGGGACATGCTCTAATTGAAATGCCTCAGTTGCAGGCATGGTCGAAGTTATGTGACGAGAATTGTGTCTTTACTTGCGTTTGCCCTTGAAGAGTGAGTAAGGGTCAAGTTAAAACTTTGAATTGTTTTCACTGCAATAAAACGCTCATGGTTTTGGGTGGATGAAAGGGTCAGGCTAAAGGTGCTGAAATATCAGAATGCGCCGAATTCCTTTCCCCAAAAAGATTTGCCCTTATTAGAGGAGATAAATTCCTTTCTGAAAAGTGCAATCACATGTTCCTGCGTGCTTTTTCCAATGAGCGAGCCATCCCTTTCGTGATAAAGCTGAACCGGAAAAAGGAATCTGGAAGGCGAAGCAATCGTTTCTTTCGAGCCACCATGGTAATGCACAGCGACCTACCAGTGACATTGCAAAATTTCACACTTTCAAGTATTTTTGCTTTTTCCTTTAATTTTCATGTGAACTTTGAATTGTCCACTCAATGCTCAAACTGTAAAATAGTTTGCACAGTAGTGCAAGAACAACTTCAGCAGCACAACTCGTCCCCCGCTTGATATGACGTCAGTCCTGTATTGCAGATGGCTTTTTCTCGAGCAAGGGGCTGCGTGTTTTAATAGTTGACTGATGCAGTGCACTAGTCAATCATTCAGCTAGGCTTTCTGGACACAGTGAATGTGAGGTTATAAAAGGTTGTGCGGGACTAAAGAAACAACACGATGGATTATTTCCAACACTTGTTATGAGGTGCTAACAATTAATTGGAACAGCACTCCTCTTCTTTAAACTCAGTCTTGACTTTTAGAATATTTTTATTGGCACACTGTTATCAAGACAAAGTTAGCAATTTAAACTGATGGCCCTGTGTTTGTAAGGAGCACATTTTTCAATTGGCAGTGGTGAGTTTACAGATAACTTGCAGGGCAGGCTGTATTAGTTTTTCTCTACGCATTGTCCGGAATCGAGCTCCATTACCGACACTGAGTATTTATCAGTGTTTGGGAATCTTGAAATTTTATTTGACTTACAAGAAAAGAGGGATCATTTATACAACTGAAAAGTGTAAGTGGTATAACACATACATCTCTCTTAGCTGCAAGATTCCAGATAAAAGCAACATAGCAAAGGGACATCTCAAACAACTTCTCAGCCTAGACAGTTCAAGGTCCAAAAACTGTTTTGCCATAGGTAACAATCATTTATAGCGATTGGTTTATTTAGAGCGAAAATCTAAATGATGAATGATGATGAGCAGAAGAAAGGATGAGGGCTGTTTAAAATCTGGGAATTGAAATTATAAATGGTGGACTGGTCAGAGGGTTTTTTTCCTTTCGACTACGAGATGAAGATATAGGTCTAATTTTAGACATGGTGATTCAGAGTAATGAGACTGTGTCAAGATGGTAGAGCCCTGTTCCCCACATCTGAAAGTTAGAGAGTTTCGGTGCATTGGTGTGTGAGAAATAGCAACGTAAAATTTATAAAAGGTAAGGCTAATCTTAAACTGCAGCAATACAATTTCCTCCAAGTTAGAATTGCATTTTATGTGAGATCATATATTATATGAACTGTGATAGTAAATCTAAACGTCCTCGGTTTTCTCTACAGTCTTTTCATTCGCCTTCTGGGACAACCTGACGTACATTTTAAGTTCTGCTGCCACCATATTGAATGTGCATTTGTTTAGTTAGCAAAGAGACATGTCTATGCTGAGCCACGACTCTTCTGACTTGAACTAGTTAAGTTCAATTCTCAGAAAAAAAACATTTTACATGTTTTAAATATGCTGTTTTATGAAGAATAGGGAAAAGCATATTTTGTGCCCAGTATTACAACTGTTGTATTCATCTGCATTCTTTTCTATTGTTTTTATATTGATATATAGTTGAACGTGGTGGAGCTTTGAATAAGAACTGCAGGTTACAGCAATCAAAACGTCTACGTATCATTCTCGGTAAATTGTGTAATCCTCGGGGTTCTTTCGATTCTAATAGTAAATATCGCAATTGAGGCGCCAGAGTGCCTGTCATTTTATTCTAAACTTTAGTTGTAGTCTCTCCAAGTTGCAATCTCTCGGTGAATTATATCTCCAAAGAAATATCAACTTTGTTTTCCCTGGGTTTCAAGGTTCTGTTTGCATGCTGGATATCTGTTCTATAGGTAATTCAATATCTTACTTCGATCCTAATTTACAATTTGAAAATTCCTGAATGGTCAATTTCCATAAAAAATTTTAAACTAAGGTTAAACGTCACTAAAAACGATGGTTTCTCTTTCAATTTCACAAAATTTTCAGACTTTCTATTCCTACTCTCTCCAAAGTCAGGGTTGCTTCCTGGGTTACAGCTGGGTGTATCAAATGGTTCTCTTAAACCTAGCACCAGCCATGCACCAAAGGAGTAAAAATTGATTTGAGACACGTCCACAAAACGCGATTAATCTCGTTGCCGCTTTTCGAAATCTTCCGACGAAGATCCCTTCCCTACCTTGGCCACCAACTAGATCTCTCTCCTATTCTTAACACTTCTACCCAGAAAGTGTTAATCTTAAACCCAAACTTTTTGTCAGAAAGTGTTATTCTTCTAACCAAACTTTTTCTCAGAGATTTTTACTTTACTCATGATTTCTATATATGCTTCAGCTGACAAAGACATGATGCATGTTGTCTGTGGTTTCCGCATTCACCTTTTAGTAAGAGCAAGGACAACCTCGTCGGCCCCTGGCTTTGAAAAAGCCAGGGAAAAGCGCCCTGGATCGAGGTTGGAGCAAGGATGGTACAATTGGTTAGAGCCCGACCTTCGGTGTGAGAAGTCCCGAGTTCGATCTCCGGTGACATCACGTCCTTGTTTCAACTTCTCTCCTTTCTGAGCAGCTTTAAATACCCTTAAAACGGAGCATTGATTGAGAGAGGCGGGGGGGGGGGGGTAAAACCAGCGCATCGTCGCCCTCACGTTTATCAGTTGAATTACTGTCGCGAGTTCTGCACAAGTCATTTGCTTCCCCCTGGGATAGGTCCCAGGGCCAACCAGGGGAATATGTTGGGGAAAACAAGGGGATGCATTGGTTTCTCTGCCGCGGCCCTGGGGTGGGGAAAATTGAAGACATTGTTTTAACTTCAAAGGAAAGGGATGGGGAATTCAAAAGTTGTGGTCTTTGTTAACAGTCATGAGCGAACAAATTGCACTAGATAAAATGTCCCCTCAATCAATCCCAGTTATATGAGGAAGATATCAGGGGGATTCAGTTTTCATTGAGAAGCACTTGAAGCAGGCGACATTGTCTTGTAAATTACCCCACCCTCTGGGGGAAATTGTAAATTTTGCTCCTCCCATTTTACAATTCCATGGATGGCCCGAGGTTCTCCCCCCTGTGGGAAGCCGATTACATGTACACCTTTACATTTTACTGCCAGAGTGAATGATAATGAGTCTCGTAAGGTTGTTCTAACTTTTGAATCCATGGACTAAATCCTATGGAATGACCAATGAAATTAAACCTCTTTCACCTGGTACGGTATTTTTCAGAATTTTACAAAATGAAATTCTCGGAACTGTGCTGACTTTCGGATCTCTTCTCCTAGACTAACTACTTCACGCTAGAACAGTCCACTGGCCCTTCCAAACACGATCATGAAGTCAAGCCTATCCTGTTTCTGTTAAAAAAAGGGAGCCTTTTCGGCAGTGCTTTCACTAACCTGAGATCAGGCGTTTTTCACCTACTAGTTTATTTTGTTTCCCCATACTTGAGAATGGAAATCTGGTATTTTCAGGAATTTTAGTTTTGGCCATTTTAAGAATGAACGGGTAAATTGATATACTTTTCCAGGACTGAATCCCTCGATAACACTGAAACGGCCCGAAAGTATTCCGGCGGCACAAAACAGTAAAGCTTTTTAGAGAAGTAATTGTCCACTTTCTCAGGCGTCTACAAGACTCCTGATACTAGTCAAACAATCGTCAATTTTCTCCTAAGTGAGGCGATAAGGCGTTTCGGCTTCATTTGTTACCCGCTAAATATTCTCCTTACCTCACAAGCCTAACACCTGTCGATAATCATTATCTTGTATGCAGTTCTGCATTAAGAGATTAAACGTTTGCACGTAGTAATGGCAACAAAAAAATGTCAGCTCCAAAGTTAACCTCAGTGGTATAATAGTCAATTTTTCCTTTCATCCTCTGCCCCTCCAAGAACTCAGCAAGTACCATTTTACCAGTGCATCGTGCGGGACAAGCCACCCATTGCGCCGGTAAGTAACAAGGAAAATGTGGTGGCGGTATGGTCTACGATAAATCGATGAAACAACTCATTACCTATAGATTGCACTGATAAACACATGGATGTCGGCTCCTTCGAATCCGCTGCAAGAAATTTGTTTAAACATAAATCATCTGGAATGCAATTTTTTTCGGTGCTCTTTTGAATAACAATTGGCTACAACTGACGAGTTTTCATCGCTTTTCTGCTTGCTCTCTAGCTTCTTTAGGAAATGATGTCACCGAATTCCAAGCTAAGCCTCTTGCCACTTTAAAGATAATCTTTGAAAAGTCTTGTTTTTCAAAATGCAGTAATGTTTTGAAAACATACGATTAATGGAAATGATAAATGAACTGAAAATTTGATTGCTAACATGTGCGTTCGCTTGTTCTCGTGGGTAACAAATCGCCAGTAATCGTTTTGAGTGAATGAACAACATTTGTGTTTTCAATTTACGATAGCCTTCGAGCAGCTCTCGGCCTATGTTGTCGCTCTCTAGACATCCCTATCGTATCCAATGGAAATTTAAAAAGGGTTGGAAAATAGGTACACTCTGCGAGACGACTAAAACGCTTTCGACGTTATGAAATAGTTTTGTCTACTTTTAATCCAAAGGCTTTCAAGGACGCTATTAGCCTTCGGAGGAGGTAAATAAGGTTAACACTTAAGGACGAACCCCTAGGTTTCTTTCCTCCCAGCTGCCACCCCCTCCCGCTCGCATGGGCCGGGTCATCACGCAAGCGCTCACTCTTTTCTCTATGAGAAATGAAACAGGACCAAAACGCAGACTGAGAAGCTATTCATTGATATATTGTATCAGGGCTGGCTATCCTGGAAATTGTGAGCTATCATCTTGGGAAAAGTCCCGTTAGCGTTTGCACTGTTTTAGAAGTTCTTTAGTTACTCATTATGAAATTTGTTCTTACTTATTCAGCTATTGTTAACCATTCTTTCATCAAAAACTCACTTGATTTCATCTCACTGCTAATTTAGCAGCAATTCATGCGAAAGAAAGTAATTTAGCTTTAGAATACTTGGATTAAAAACGTAATAATCCCCATGACTTAACCTCTTTTTTATTGTTTTTGGATACACGAACAATTGCAAGGCCAGTTGAATTCCTAAAATACCAACTTAGTATTGTAGCACATTATAAAACCACTCAAAGTAATCAGGGTATAATTACAAGCTTATAGCCCTCTTAGCCCTAAATCCTTAGATATCACCGCTCTTTGATCATGCCTCATGCATGTATGCGCCTATTCGACGATAAATGCTTCCATTATTAGTACAAATTTGTTCTGTTAAGAACTTAACACGTGCCATGATTAACTATAGATCATTTGCCGCTTGCTTAGGTTCCAGGGGAAAGCGGTAAAGAACAAGACAATGCTGATAGGCTATGTGCAACCAGCTTTCCGTTTCTCCTTCTTCAACAACAACAACAAATGCTTTATTTGCATGACCATAAATAAATTACAGTATTGCAAAAGCTATTAGTCTAAATTTAAGAACTAATGCAACTAATTAGTACGTGCAAAACATTACAAAACGTTCCAGTTCTCATTCATTCATTCATTCATTCATTCATTGATATCAACTTGGTTCTTAATTCAAAGCATTGCGAGATAAATGAAACTAATTGACAGTTAATCAAATTTTTCAGGATGGGGGGGGGGGGGGGGGGTGGGGGTGCTACATGTACAGTAAATCCTCTGGTAATCCCCCTCTGTAATAAGATCCCCTTTTCTCAAGAAGGAAAGTTATTAATCATCTCCACCTCCCCTCCCATGTCTTCTTTAGAAGACTGTATTAGATACAGTTGTTAATCATCAATGACTAAAATGCTTCTGTCAAAGTACAGTACAAATTGTTATATTATAAATGAAATATCCGTACCAAACATTAATTCTCCACACCCAAAAGAGGAAGTCGTTAACTCCAGTATGGCTCTTCCTTTTACTTACTATCGGCGACAAAGCTTTACCAAGTTGAATAAGCTTTCCCTCTCCGTTAGCCCCCAACCCCACTTCCCCTGGAAATACAAAAAAAATTCTCCCGGGAGGCACAACCCAAGAGACTGGCTCAGTATTGTATTGAATTGCACCATGGCATCGTTGAAAAAACTGTTACCTATTTCAAATTTCCGCAGGAGGCTGGGCCAGACTCATTCGTTCCCAAAACAGTCCGACAGTGCAATTCGACGCAACATGGACCCAGTCGCTCACGTCACGCAACCTCAAAACAGAGAGGTTAATAAGTTTCCCCTTTGCTCAATTGTCGCCTATATAGTTCATTATTTCTACACATAAATTAGTAGTTTCACGCAAATTTCTATCCATATAAATTTTCTGAGCTGTTTTTATCTGCTCATTTTCTATCTTAAGAAATTCTCAACTCGAATCTGACGTTTGTCGTATACGTAAATCTTAAGGTGACTCGACCCAGTTATTTTTTGAGGGTACCATTCTGCTTTGAAGCACGCTCGTATCCCCACCTTTACTTTGATCGTAAGTGTAACATATAGCATGGATAACATATAGATCAATCTACAATACAGCATAAAATTTTTTTCCGATAGGAGTAAATGTCACGTGGTTATAGTGCCACCCCCCCTTTAGGTCTGAGTTGAAATCCTGCTGTTGCCGGCAACTTTTCGTGAAAATCTCTCGGCTACGTATAGTGCACATTAGTGCCTTGCGTTGAATCGAGTTTCATCCAAATCTCAAAGACCCAACGCGAGAAATTCAGTGGTTTCTAAATTTAGGTCATAATTTATGTGAAAATGATAATTAAGCAAACTTTACACTATTATATCTAATAAACTATGACACTTGTCCCTTTATTTTGTGGATCTTTAGAACAGATGGGTCCTTGCAAGTCAGCAAAAAGCTTTAGGGCCTCGTAAATGCGCGCGATTTCGAGCAATGCAAACATACGGAAATTATAGTTTTAGATATTTGTTGACCTTTGTCAGCGTTTCAGAGTCCTTCTCACGAAAAAAGCATTATCCTAACAATTCGTAGTTTTTTTTTCCTTCAAATTTTTCCAGGGCCACAACTGTTTAACTAACTACCCCGATGCTGAATTTCATAGTCATTGAAAAACTGTAACATTATCTTCTATAAGCCCAAACTTGAGTAAATACTGAAGATTTTTAGCTTTTTGGCTGACTTTGTGCTTTGGGAGTTTTCTATTGTTTCAACACAGAGTTAGGGTGTATTCGTGTAATATGTTGTCCACCACGTGTGTCAGCCATTGAAAATGTTGCGAGCACCATTGCAAGCAATATTTTAGCAGGAGAATTAAATCCCGTTTTGCCTGTCGTCTGTTATGTTCCCTCCAACAAATTTCGTCGTATCTGCCATCTGCGACATCGCGCGCAACAATTCAATTTGTCTCCCCTCTGCAGCATTACGTGCAACATTGTACGCGACAAATTTTATCGTGTGTTTGTCTACCTTCCGCAACATTGAGCGCAACAAATTATATCGTGTGGCTTCTTTCTGCCACATTGTGCAGCAAATTATATCGTGTCCGCCATTTGCAACATTGCGAGCAACAGCTTACAATGTGTGTCTTGCATATTTGCGCGCAACAAATATTTTCGTCTGTCTTCTTTCAGCAGTTCAACCTCCTGCCATTTTAATTTCACACCAAGACTCACTTAAATTTTAACCTCTGGTCCAAAATTTCGCCAGTCGTGCATTTTGTGGCCGCTTTGTTCTGTACGACCTCCTTCTCTCTTTCGATAATGCTCTCGTTCACTAATCACAGATCACCATAGTGCATTGATTTTATAGTCTGCGTGCTGTGGTCTTCTTTTTCCTTTAAATAGTTAGCAAATTTATGAATCTAATTTGCGAAGCGCGCATATAACCCGTCAATGTTAATCTTTCGACCAATCAAAACGAACCTGGGCATTGGACAGGATTAGGTTGAATTTCCCGAAGTCGGTTATGGGTGTTGTGGCAGTTGTTTCATCGTGTTCACTTCCCTTAGGCTCATGTCAGTTTACCAACACTTAAAAATGTCAAAATTACACCTAGAATCTATTTTCTTGGAGGTATTTTTAATTTCAATTTTATCGACGTACCACACATGAGAGTGGAAAAGGCAGGACTCTCAAGGCCGGACTTACTTTGCATTAAGGCTGCTCATGGCTCCTCTAAACAGTAATTTTCCCTGTCAATATCAAAGTAAACGTGTTTTGATTCCATCCCTACGAAACGTAGATGCATACAACACCAGATAGTTTTCAGTCTGCAGATAGATTGGGTGACGGGGGTTTAAACCCTGATTCAACTGTATCATGATGTCAAAATCGAGAGTGAGCTTTCTAGTTGTTTTAGTACAATTTTACTAGTATTGTATTACAATTACTTTCTGGTGACTTTTAACAAGTATGTACCGGTGAAAAAGCAAGTTGTACGGTGGTAAATCGGGACTTAGTTTTTCAAAAGGTGGATCAAGCTATTGATACTTTTGTATGGATTAATCTCTATCCATTGGATATCGAAATTGGGGTTTCACCAAATACTTATCCAGCGTTTGAGCAACTGGGACCAGTAGCACAACTTTGTTGCATTTGATATGTACACAATTCTTTCATTTTAAATTGAATTGTATAAAGGAAATGAAAACCCACTTCAGTATTATAATTATTAGGTTTAATTGCAGTTTTGTCTCATTCGACAGAATTGCTTCGTTAGAAACAGCCCCCGATAAAAGGTTATTGCGGTCCCTTATCCTTGTTAAATTTAAAGCTCATATTCGATCATATCAAGAAAACAATAACTTTCTGTTTTGGAGAAGAATCCTGTAAACATTGTACGTCAAACACAACCTCTTTAATGTCTTTACTGTCAAATAATGAGGATTCGAACATAGCATTCTCGCTATTTACGCGGGAAATATTTCAAACATAGATGGTACTCTTAAAGGACGTGGTCTGTCCCTAGGAGAATATAGACAAGTTTTCTTCAAACAAAACGTCTAAGGCGAACTAATAACTCACTGCATTGCACGGTTTCAAAGTCACTCGATTCTAGCAACTAGTGTAAAAATCCCCCGATTTTTGAATAAATATTTGCATCTATTTCTAACATAACTACAAAATTTAACTGAAACGTATATAGAAAAAAATTACGGAAAGCAAAGGCTTATCCTATTACAATGTGTAAAACTAGCGAAGAATTGTTTATCTTAACACGGCTTTGCAGTTGATCAGCAGAAAAAACGCAACTAGACATCGACGCATAAGATTTACGTTATCAAATGGATCATGCTTCATGCAAAGTACTACTTTGAAATTTGGCTCCAAATTGAGAGGTTAAACAATAGAGTGTTTCGTTTCAACGATTTAAGTGCAGATTGTGGAATAGTTGTGTTGGGATGAGATAAAAATGGTGATACATATGCTGCCAGTTTAAATCTGATCACAAATAAAAGTACTTCAAGAAAGGCAAACCAACTTAAATGACACCTTTAAGTTCTAAGACGAGAACCACTCAATACTAAATAGTGCGCACGCGTGAACCAGCGTCATTTTCGCGGGAAAACGTGATAGTCGTCGTCATTCTACGGTTTTAGCAAACATATCGCAGTAGCAGAGATATGTTATCAACTTTTAGAAGTTTTATCATATGCAATCGGGAGAGGGTTTACATGTAATCTCCTTTAATTAAAATAACCGTACTAACTTTTCTGGTGAAAAAAGTACAGTGTGCACAGTTTTTGCAGTGTTTCTTGATGTTGCGGAAACCATTGTTGGTTCGCTCACTTTTGTGTTGTGGTGAGGGTATTGTGTCAATGATTTGCATCACACCATTTGGTGATTGCATCTGTCAGCAACACCAAGAAACTACCATTTTTTTGGGAATACGCGAAAAATTTTGAAGTTATCTCGTCCTCGTAGTCGAATCTAAAGGTGTCTGCAATGAAGGATAGTGCGTTATACGTAATAATGGCGGGCGACAGAGTGACTGCTCAGAGAATAAGAAAAAAACCTCTTGCCGCTGTTCTGATAATTGTAATATGAGGGGTCAGCGTGATTCCAAGATGGCGGTCCGAAGGGCGTGGTCGGTCCTTGCGTGTTGTTGGGACTATAATGAGGAGGACCAAATCTTCTGTCAAATGCATCACTCTGAAAATTAGAAATGCTTCCGTTGTCGTATCTGTGCACTCTACCTGCTGGAAAAAGATAATATATCAAAAACTGAGTTTCGGCTTGAAGTGGCCTCGTGGTACTGTTTCCGATCGATTTATTTTAGTATCCACTTTAAATTGAAATGTGATTATCATAATATTGTTATTATTAATCGCCTTTGATAGAATGGTATCATAAACTCATTCACATTGGTTAAAAAAATAAACATCCACAAGGAAAAAAGAATGTGGATATTGCTGAAAGCAACATGCCTTGAAACTTCGTTAAATCTTTGTTTGACCCTACGATTAGGTTCATGAAAGTTTAGCTGCATGAGTGATCTTATCCCCAGCTGTTCTGTGTTGGTATAACTTCAAGTTGAGCGTTTGCTGCTGTAGCCCTTTTTGTCAGAATCATTTTATTCCCACCACATAAGAATTGAATGCATATGTCATTCTCTTTCCCAAGCGTGCCTGCTGAACAATGTTGAACAGAAAATCGAACTTCCTTTCGTAAAACTCTGAAAAACAAATACCACCATGCGGAAATGAATCTTTTTTTTTTATGGGAGAATACAGAAGAGCAAATGATGATATGTGAAAGTACTGCTGAAGAGATATTTTTAAATGATGACCATAGGTTTTCATATGCAGACTTAAAAGAACTACATACAAAATAAATAGTATCATGTGAAAGTACTGCTGAAGAGGTTTCACTTGAATGGTACCACCATAGGATTTCATCCACAGACTCAAAAGTTAAAACTACATACAAAATAATTAGCACCATGTGAAAGTGCTGCTAGATCAAAGAGGTATCATATTGGTAGTAACACCGTAGAATTTCTTCCTTGAACTCAAAAGTTAAATCTACATATTATGAGGTCTTGGATGTTTTAGGAGTGAACGGGTTATTTAAACCGTTTGCAAAGAAGATAATTCAATTGCTTCCGTAGAAGTTGATAATTACTATTTAACCTTGGATATCATACCTTGAAACGCTGTTGTAAGGCCACCAAACATCTGATAGCCAAATTTATCGTCATTCCGAACTTCACCTTCCACCTGCAGTAGCCTATCGATGGAAAATCTGTTCAGATCTATACTTCCCTTGCTTTGGGTCGATACGTCTGGGCTGGGGCTGATATCGAAGTTTTTTTTTTCATTTTGTGTCGTGTGTTTAACGTTGAATCCCTCTGTGACGTCAGATGGCTCAAACTTTCCTTTTGGTCGAGGCTGGCGTTTTCTTCTACGTCTGAAATTCCCGTCTTCTTTAATGTACTCTTCCAATAAATCCACCAAAACTGTCCAGTAATTGTCCTTGCCCCATGGGCGTGATGGATCCTTCAGTATTTTCACGAAGCACTTGTTAAATGAGAGGTTATGCCGGACCGAATTTTTCCAGCCCTGATAGCTTCCGCGAAAGAACTCGTAATTATCCGCGAGGTACTTGTTTATTTCGGTCAACGTGAGCTTTTTACGAGGAGAGCTGAGTATCGCTGTTGATATAAGTGCAATGTAAGAAAGTGGAGGCTTTGGTTGAGCTTTCTGCCGGCTGGATCTTCTTGTCTTCACTGATTGCTCATTCATCTCTTCAATCCCGTGTTTCCAGAGGGATTATGCCACACTTCTTCAAAGGCTCTTGAGATTATAACTGTGTACACTCTCGTAGCTAATGCAAAGTTAAGCGGATCACCGGCAAATAGCTTGTTTATAGTACAGTTACACACAATGCACAAATGATGCTTTTACTCTTCTTGTGTCATTGCAAAAACACAGGAAACTGTCAGCCACAAAATTAACCTAGAGCACCACCCACAAAGGTTAATTGAAAACATGCTGACTTTGCACGCTTTTTGTACTTAGAAGAAATACCGAAAGTGTCTGAGTGAAATTCCACACCTACTAAGCTTCTTAATTCGTCCGCTAATCACTGTAATTACATAGCCTAAGCTTTCTAATCCTTTGGGTAAATTTGTTCTAAAGCTGTGGCCTTGTCTTTCCTCCTACCACACTTTCCATTTTCCTTACCTGTAAGATCTGTATGAGGACTGGAAAACCTCAGAAAGGCACTGCCTTCTATCACGAATCTTTTCTTTGATAATTGACAGATGAAGTAGAAAGGGGTTTTGCCAAATCATTTATCATCTTGACTGAAGGTGTAAAAGCTTTCATGAGTAATTTTTAAATCAATTAACCCATTTATCCCCAGCAGGGTTTAATGTCCGACTTCTTATATTTACACTTTTTTATTCAGAATAAATTTGCGCCCCTGTAACACAGGTCACAGACTTTTTATAGATCAATTTCTTTTCTAGAAAAATATAGAATTGTAATGCGCAGACTGCAGAAATTCTTCCTCGATGTACACTGGTCTATTAAAAATTGTGTGGCTCTACTTTGTGCGCCCGGGCGGGTTTCTGTGTAGTATCTACCCTTCGTTTACAGCTTTGGATCTCTATACACATAATGACCAAAAAAGATCTTTATTTAGTTTCGGATCCGAAAAATCGCAACTCCTAGGGCTCAGCGATTACATAAATCTCTTTTGTCCTGGAGTAGAAGAAAGCAGGTTTATTTCCGCTCCTTGTTAATTACACTCTGAAATAAATCGATTATCTTTATCGAGTTATCGCCCGCAACGTGTATCCCCCACACCTCTTTTGACACTTAACTCTAAAAAGTCTCCATCGCCACAACCAGCAGAAGAAATTGACGATAAACGCATCCCGGACGGAAATCTCTCTTAGTTATTCTCGCCGCTTGATATTTCGTAGTGTTTCTGAAAAGCGTGAAGGGGGTTTTCGATCAAACAGGTCCCTGTTGTGTGCTCGTGGTCAATTTTATGCATTGCCCAAAAAGAACAATACAATATAAATAAAACACCGTCAACATCATGGAAAGAACTAGCTAGTTGCAGACGTTCAGAAAGAGAGAGGCGCCACGGAATACAGAGTGAAAAAAAAAAAAAAAGAATGAAAGAAAGAGAGGAAAGGAAAGAGGTGGGGACAGGATAAGGTTAGGAAAGACCATGTTAGAACGTCCGAGGTCGCTCGCTTCAACCAATTTCTTTCTCGTCTGACCAAGCGACCGTTGACCATTTAAGAATCATGCAAATCTGACATATTTTCTGAAGAAATGTGCTTCAATAATTTATCACGATATCGTCCTAAAAAACTAGAGGAGAACCTTTGGAAGTAGTAAATCTCCCCGTTAGAGTACAACAGCGTCAAACTACATAAAACATCTCTCTTCATATAACTAATTGAATTGCCGGCGTTGTCAACTAACTTCCACTCACCAAGCCTTTATTTCTCGCCGATGTAAAGAAAATTATTGCACTTGCTCTCTTGGCTCCTTTCGTATTCCTCAAGAGAGGATAATGGGAAGCCATGACTACTCAACATCAAAATCTGCAATACAAAGTTACACTTACTATAATGTCAACTACTTCGGAACCGTGAATTGTTTTAAGGCGAGTACTTCCGTAAACTTCCGTAGTTCACTTTCTTAGTTTCGCGGTTTAACCCAACGACCTCTGCTGGTGATTAAAGATCTCGCAGAATACTTGTAAACTAGGTGTGTTGAATTTTTTACTGTATATACATATATGATGTTATCAAGTATGAGGTAAATCTCAAAACGTATTGTTGGGATTGACAAAAACTTACGTTAAACGGCATCATTTCGATGCAGTCACTCTTGAACTAAGCAGCTAAGTGTCAGTTCTTGCAAGATCTGTCCGCGTTACACTCTTTTTTAAATAAATAAGACTGTTTTTGTTCTGGCGCCAGGCTGAATAATTTTTTCTTCCCCTTTTTTAACAGTCTGAAAATATCCGTGTGAATATTAAAGATTACAGCGAATGACATTTCCGTTACAGCATGTATCGGGGTGAGATTTGGCAAGTGCAGGCCGTTTATAGTTTCGTTGAATAGCTTTGCCGTTCAGCCTGAAAGGGCAAATTTTATACATTTTATTGTTAAAAACATTTTAACTCTATCGTATTTATAGAGTTTTAGCCCATAAAATAATATCCTCTTTATAAAATCTCATCTTAGGGTTTATTTTTGAAATATTCTTAAACTTTAAGCTTCAAGCGGGTGACTTGTACGACTATCTAAACAAATTGCGGAAAGAGGAACAACGAGGCACTCCATGTTTATAATTGGAGAGCAAACCTTACCAATGTCAGTTTTTGTATGAATCATTGTGCATCTTTTGCTCGGAAAGCTTACTCGCAAAATCCAAAACACGTGTAAGTCACCAAAAAGCGTTGATTTTGTTCATCTTCGCAGGACATTTACCGCTGAACCGCGGAAGCGTACTTTGGTCTGGGCGTGGTCAGTTTCTGGAATGTAACAATGCCTAACTTTACTGCTGGTCTTTAAATTACGTCTTTTAGAACCAATGGCTGGAAGAAGACAGCAACAATAGGAACAAAATCATTTGAAATTGTCTTTTTACCATCTTTTTGTTTTTTTACAGTGCGTTTTTATACTAAAGCGGGCAACATAACAGACCACCCATGAAATGTACATGTCGTACATGGAATTTCCGTTTCCGTAAACACTTTACATGATCTCGAAGAAAACTAAAAAAAAGTTAATTCTTTAAAAATCACTATGTAAGAATATTATCGTACAAGCTATCTTAGAGAAAAAAGAAATTAGAACATGTTTTCAAAAACTCAAAGTTACAAATCTTTACTATCTTGAATTGGCTATCTATTCAGGTCGGAAAGATGTCCCATCCAAATATTAACCGAGCGTTTTTGCAAAAGAGATGAAAATAGAAGAAAGGAAGTCTAGTTATTTCTGATTTGAACGAAAAAAATACACTGAAACTTTGTGGCTCTTATGGATTAAGGGCCCTTTGGCACTTAGAGTTCTATTCAGGTTGTCATGATAATGATGATGATTATGAATACTAAAATGTTTAGACCACTTACAAACAAACACCAATAAAACACTCATAGTTATGTATCTATCAGTACAAATAACCGTTAAAACACTTTTGGTTAAGTATGTATGAAAATAATCGTAAACAGACCGCGAACACGACCTTTACGAGCACTATAAGCGGACGATAAAATAAAACGTTTACTACTTGACAGACTATCAGATTGTATAAATAGTTTTTAACATCACGTCTGGTTTTAACTATTTGACTTTCTTTAGTTTTGTTGCCAGAGGTATAGCGCTTACGTAAATGATGAGAAACTTGTTAACTTGAACTGTAACGAATGCATTGTTTACGGCTCTTAACGGAATTTTTTAACAGTTTCTAAACTGACCACATATGAGCACTATGCGCCAATAGAAAAAAATAATTTTCTAGACACTGTATCAGTGTAGCGCAAAGAGGATAAGCTTTTGAAGCTTGACTTGGAGGTAAAGCTTGTTATCTCTTCCTGTAAAACTCCGTAAATTGGCAAAGTAGGAAAATATTTACGGTAACTCTTAAGGCCTTTCTTCGGTTGGTATACAAAGACAGTGAAAGTCGTATTTGCATATTATTCTGACCAAAAGGCGAATTATGACCCTGAGTCTGTGGTCAGAATCTTTGTACAAATAACAGCACTTTTTACTTCTGTCTTTAAAAATCTGCACCCATAGGAAAGCTGTCGATTTAAGATTAGTTCGTGAAGAGATCACTGTCCACCCAAAATATTGAAGAGATGTTACCCTTATATCCGAGATGAACGGAAATTGCATTGCTTCCGATCTTCTATCTTCCATCCCTCGTGATTGCCTGGATATTTTTACTGCGTTACAGTTCGTGAACAGTAATTATCATTACATTCGTCAGATAAATAAACAATGAACTGGTTTTAGTAAACCAGAAGTCCATGCTTCTCTTTTATCTTACTCCAAGAAAGTGCCTTCCGAACTTGCCTAGTGCTTTTAAAGATAATCTCGATTTAGTTGATTTTTATTACACACTGTAAAACCCGGTTGTATTAAAGGAATTTCAAGCCGCGTTTTCTTTTTCAATATACGGTCAACTCTCTCAAAGATGAAAACCTTCGGGACTGACGCTATGTGTCCCTCTCAGAGAGATTTCCCTCTCATGGCGAGTCAACTAACAGGAGTAAAAAAAGGCAGGTGGGGCGGGGGGGAGGTATTCCCTGATATAAGCCATGCAGGTATGTGCTGCCCCAAAGGGTAGGGTTTTGCGGCGTTTCGGTGTGAAAACGGGTATAGACTTTGCCTATTTTGGTCTGGAATCGGGTATGGTTTTCGAGGGAACTACTGGAGTGCATAAAAATACTTCAGTTCCAAATGTCGGACTAAAACAGAAAGAATAATATGCAAATTCGAAAATGGATTTTAGGAAATCTTTTTTGTTGCTATTCTAATCTAAGTAATGATGACATTATTTCTTAGGGGCCAGTGAAAACGGGTGTAAATAATGACATTTTTCGGTCTGAAATAGGGTCAGAATTTGGAGAACCGGGCGGCACACCCCCACCAAGAATTCCCAAAAGTACCCCCCCGGAAAGGCAGGGACCAACTCTAAGTGTCCGGTCTTTGTGAGGTGTACGTCTTACAGAGATGTCCGTTAGTAGAGATTTGACTGTGATGCGATTGTTTAAAAGATGTCGTTGAGCTCATCTAATATCTTGTGCGACCATTTCTTACTTGCTGCATATCTCGAACCCAAAACTTTCCTTAGATAGCAGCAGACCGATCACATTTAATAAAAGGATTATTATTAGGAGGTCATTTGAATTTTTACCAATTGCAGAGAATATCCGGCTTGTTTCTAAGCAACAGTGAGCACTGGGTATATCGACCCTGTTTAACTTCCTTCTACACCTTAACCGGCGTAAATTCTTCTCGCGTTGTTATTTCAACCTTAGGAAACCGCTCAGGAACTTTTGACGTAATAATTTGCTGACGTATCCGTTCTCTAAGATAGTGGCTTAACACCTTCCCTCCTGTGTTCTGAACGAGGTATTTACTATTACTTATCAGCTTACTATTAATGTAATGTAATCTTTGTTAATGTTTTTTTAGTTATACACTCTTGTATTCTCGTTTAAGGCAAGTTAAATAAATTAAAGAGATAAATAAAACAATGAAAAATTACGGTAAGCTTCACTGAAGACAAAAGAGTATTATGGGGTTGTTGTGATGAAAGGAAAAGGCAGTAAATTGTTTCGGTCAGATCTCCCCAGCCTTCCTTGCGAGCTTATTTTATTTTCATGGCCTAGGAATTAAAAGAAGATGACTCTGGCGTAGAGAATTGCCCCATGCTAGATATATGCTGATACAAATATGACGAAACTACAGAAAAGAAGTCATAAAAACATGCATTTATAGCATTTACTGTATCTATGGTAAGACGGAAGCACCAGTGCGCTGAAGTCTGTGACCGCTGATTAAATGCAGGTGAAAGTATAACAAAGCCGTTTAGGTTCTAGCAAATTTTGATTTACTGAAAGGAAATTTAACTATTGTTTTAAGTCTTGGTCAGTGGTCCCCTCGGAGATACTTTTCATAATGGCCTATAGCTATACATGGAGGCTCCGCCTGAAAAGGGCACGTACAGTACCATTTCAGGAGCCGATTAGACATTTTCAGGCTTCTGTTATACAACAGGATCGGCTTTTTACGCCTGCGCGGGGGGGGGGGGGGTGATTTTAGGTGGGATCCCTTGATTTTAAGGAGAACAAAAAGGGGGATCAGTCGTAACTGAGAACCCGAAGGGGGGGTCACTGAAAACTTTGGAAAGATTCAGAGGGGGGACCACTCAAATTTGTTTGGAAAATGAAGACATGGGTCAGGGGGGGGGATAACGAAAGTCATCAAAAGTTATTGGGGAGGATCACTTCAGTGAAGTAACATACAAAGGGGGGATCGGTTATATGTCACCTTGTTTAGCCCGAAATGCTCCCCCTCCCCCCTAGGCGATAAATAATGACCGGTCCCTTAATATCGTAAGCTTCATTCCAAGGCTTAAAAAAAAGTATGCAATATTCTCACCTGGGCAATGTGAAAGGGGTGCAATTTTTAATGAAAGGCATACAAGGGGTACCTTTTCTGACAAAGATGGAATTTGGGATTTGATCCCGGTGTCGAGCGTCCCAGGATGTACCCTCAGCTTTTGCGGTATGTTCATGCGCATGTATTGTTGGACATTTTTTCGATGGCCTTTTTCCGGGAAGAATAAACAAGCAAGCACTGAAACATTTAACTAGAGAGGAAGGTTATTCGTGATGGGTACTAAATACATAATTTGGGCTATAAATAGAAAGATGTGCCTACTGCCTAGTACTTTTTAATTCTAAACTGTTTGCAAATCAGCTAACGATGGACATGTCGTTCTTGTGGAGTTGGGAGGGTGATTGCCTAAGCTCTATCTCAAAAATTGCGGTAATAACAGTGTTGTAAGTCTAGCTTGGTAATTAAGTTCTAATCGTTAGGGTTACCACGATATTTACTTCTATCCAAGGGGTAAAGCTTGAATTTGACAAAATAGAAAGTTAATGAGCTGTAAATTGCATCAACATTTAGGATACATATATTAACTTCCGGGTCATAAATGTAATTTTATTCCTTTACAAAGGGCAATTTATTTCACAAAGCGTTATTTAAGTAACTTAAAGCTTTCTTTGGACCTTTCATTGCAAGTTGATGAAACTGTAGTTAATTTTCCTCTTAAGTTTCTTTCTAGCATAGGGCACTTCGTTCCCATGTACTAGTTAGAAGGCGGCTCTGGTATATTTATATGTTAGTATTTAAATGTAGGTAATAGAAAATGCTAATAGCACGGCGACGGATAGAATACTGGAAATCTCAGTTTACTGATTACAATTAGAAAGGAGTGGATGACACTTCTCGATCACATTTTTTAAAAAAGTCCAACTGAACACGGATCGTAATCCGGTCTGGATCGAGTTAGCACTAATGTCAAGTATTCAGTTTGCTGTCAATTGTGAACACATTTGGATTCATTGACCCAGTAGCATCTAATAACTGGTGTAGGTATTGATTTTCTTTGTTGCTTGATAACCTTTCGATTCATTTTCCAACTGGAATTTCATCAGCAACTGCACTCTACACAGGCATATTTCGACATATTCAATGCATGTAATTTGGTTGTGCTACCATATCTCCCAATCATCCAGGTTTCAGAATTTACCTTGACTCTCGCCGTCCTTCCTCGCCCAGAAATTTGTTTTTCACAGCTATTCGATCAAAATGGACAAGGCCCGCGATAAAGGGCTCATTGAAGACCCCGGTTCAAGACGCAGGCTGCAGGATATCTGTACAACTCTCTGTACAATTCCCAGGTGAGACCTGATATCCCTCTTTCGACTTCTTTCCCTTCTGTGTAGCTTTCAGTAGCTTTAAATGCTCGTAAAACGGAACAATGATGAAGAGAGAGAGAGACTGAGAGAGGGGGGAGGGTGGGGGGGGGGGGGGGGAATGAGCACACTGTCGGCCTCAGGTTTGTCAATCAGATGACTATTTCGAGCTCCCTACGTAAAATAAGGGCTATTTACCTTTACCTCATGCATACTATTTCGAGTAACCATGTACTCTTTCCGTGGATCTTCACAAATGATTTGTTATCGCATGTTTCCTCAAAAGACAATGGAGGTAATTCTCATCTTTTAGCCCATGATCGGGCAGGGTAATGAACAGATACCGAATTTTCTCAAATAACTCCCCCCCCCCCCCCCAATTTCGTTCCTAGGCCTTCTCCCGCGTCTCCTATTTTCTAGGGGAAAAGCTGTGGAGTCTAGCTTTAACTAGCTACAATTTTTTTTATTCTCGATATTTTTGACCAACTAGTTGGAGTTTACTAAAACAATTATTCCTCTCGCCCTCATGGCCTCTGAGTCAATAGCCCATGAGGCCGAAGGCCGAATGGGCTATTGACTCAGAGCCCATTCGGGCTCGAGGAATAATTGTTAAATATATCGCAAATGAATGACTGAGGCCGGGGCAGGGAGGATACCCCTAGGAATTCTTGGAGGATGTGTGCCGCCAGGTTTTCCGATCTTGACCCCCCAGCTGTTTCAGGCCAAAACATGTCATTTTTCACACCTAGAATGGTTAGACCTGAGATTTAAAATTCCCCCCCCCCCCCCTTTTTTTTCAGACCTGGCTTGGAAAAATTGTTTTCAGCTCGTAAACCCATTACCTCGTCCAAGTCAGGTGTTTTTTAAGCATTGTTTTTATTTATTGGTAGCATGTGACGTTGAATTGAATGTTCTTATTCAGTTGGAGCCGAAGAGACAAATACGTTTACACAGGAACCCATATAATGGGCTCCTGGTTTGTATGCCCTCGTAGTTCCCTTGAAAACCTTACCCGATTTTAGGCCGATTTTAGGCAAAATCCATACCCTTTTTCAGACCAAAACGGCTCACGCAATCAAACCCTTCATGGCGACACATACCTACCTATATAGCTTATAGAGGGGGGGTACCCCCCACCACCACCACTCCCTCCGCGCTGAGAGGCTTATTTTCCACTTTTACAACAAAGAAAATTAGAGAAGATAGAGAAAATTCGGGAAAAAATTTCCGCAAAAAGAAAACATAACAACAGGAGCTACTGAGTGTACTGAGTATAATCACATAATGGGCATCTTTGTTTCATCTATTCTATACTACGTTAGTTACGTTATATCAAGAGCGTCATATCCTGGCATTATTTACGACCTTTTTGAAACTGATCCGATGACTCTTCTTTTGTTTAGGGTTAATGCGTTTGTAATAATACTACGGAAGAAAATGTCCATTATTGGTTGATTTTTATATGATTATGCCTTTTTTATGCTCAGAATATCGATCGGCGGGACATGTGATGTAAGTGAAACCGGCTTTGATCATGAGTTTATGGACGCAATTAAGTGGTGTATTTTTTACTGAAATGAAACTCAGTTTTTCGTTGCTTCTTTTATATGTTTTTAGTTGTTGTTTTTCACCATTCTCTCGAGCTTGAAATCTCCGACTATTGAATCTGGACACTATTCAGTTAGGGTTGATCTCAGATCATTCTCTCTTGTCTCGGACAAAAAAGAGACCCGAAGTTTGTTTTTTTCTAGTTTGATACTTAGCATTGGCAGTGTCCTATTGAACAAGAAAAAAGTGTGGAGGGTAAAATTTGATCAGAAACTTGGTGGCGCCACTTGTCCAAGCAATTTCTACAACGACATTGTTCAAATGCGGCAAGAAATCAGTCTACTCCATCCTCTCAGTTGAATGCAGAACTGCTGAAACTGACTTCAGTAAAGAACAAAACTCACTTGTATAACTGACCTCGCTTATGTTTTCACTTCTCGGTGATTATTGAAGTGCCCTGAAGGAACGGATTAAACAGATCAGTATTCTAGCCTCGTTTCATGATAAGGCTAGAAGTGGATATTTACTTGCCGTGGAACAGGATTGGAAGCGATCCTTTGATTTTCTCTAAGAAAGTCTAAGGAAAAGGATTCTCGAGTTTAATGCGGACCCTCGTCTTTCACGAGAGACGAGCGCGCGAGTTTGAGAGGAGCATCTCTTGATGTTTTGAACAATGTGCTCCAAAAATACCTTGAAAACATCACTTATCGTGTTATCAGCCCACTTATCGCTTGCGTGGAGCATCAAAAACACCGGTGCTCCGAGCTTTTGACCTTTGGTTGTCAGAAAATTAATTTGCGTGAGAGAACGTTGATATGAATTGATTTTCGCTAAACGAGACCTAATGGAGCCTTCATAAAGACACTTCAGGAGATACTATCTCTATTTCGTAAATCTTTTATGCCGTATGTTTAGGAGAAGACTTTCCTCGCAAATGCGGAGGTTATTAAGTTCTGTATCGAAAGAGAGGTGAAAGGAGGTATAATAGCCAGAAAATCAGCGTGAAATTCGTGTTTCGTTTGGCTGGAAGACCACACACCATTTTGCATGTTGAGCCATCCAGTAATGTATGGGAAGGAGAGATAAAGGGAAGCAGGGAATTATCCATGCTGACAGGGGAAGATGGCACGTGTAATCCATCTGCTTTCTGAGCGATTATCGGGACGTGCATTGTGAGAGCCCGGGGTTATCCGTGAACCATCTACTTGTATCAAGAGTATAGTGTCCACTGGCCAGCTTTAAGTTAGAATATTTTCCATGTTTACACAAGCAAATTAATCAGCTTATACCTTGTGGCATAAAGAAGTTTGTAGAAGAAAAAAGTTTATACAATCTTGTAGACAAGTTTTTATAGCACACTCGTGCGCGGTTTATTTCAAGAGAAGACTGGGGACGAATTTGTTTATCTCAGTAAATGGTTCATTCTATTTTATCGCAGTTTTTATAAATGATATTTACTAAAATTCTGCAAAGGGTACGGACGCATCTTTCTTTATATCATAGTTCTTCATTTTTCGGCCTCAGAATGATAACATCACATTAAAATCTGACTTTGCTTAGTTTTGATCATATTACAGTGTTTTTGAACCGTAATTTCAAGCCGGTACAGTGAAACAACTGAAAGAGAAATGGCCTTTGATTAATAGCGAACATCAAGTGTCCTCGTGAGACTGCATTTTGTTGTCTTTTTGTTTGCAAATAATCTGTACCTCCAGTCCTTATTTATTACTGTTATTAGCTGTATCCAAAAGCAAAAATGACTTCAAGACAAATTAAAATTTCTTGTTGTAAATTACTGAAAATCAAATCCGGTAATTTGAAAAAGTATTGCAGAAGAGGCTTTAGTTGAATGGTCGCATCATCGGATTCTTACCAGTTTGAACTACGTTGTATATTTTTCAATATTACTTTACTCCCTGATGAAGCAATTCCTCTACTTCTTATTCAGTATTCCCCGTTCCACATTCCACGTTCCACCATTCCTTCCGTATTTTTCGAAGAGAAAGCCCCATCTGCTTATCATAGGCTGATTTAGCTGTGCCGACTGGATCAAAGTAGCATCTTTTTTTTTACTACTAATGATGGCCAACGTCTACATCAAAACATCTCAACTTGTTGGCAATGAGATTTTTTTTTTCGTGATAAGGAAGTGGTTTATAATATACTCTTATAGGCTTTCCCCCCTGATATAGCTTTTAATTCTTCCGACAGCGCTGGCACCACAAGTGCATGAGTACCCTTAATCGATCATTGTAAATAAATCTTCAGATTCCCAGAATTTTTCAATCACAGTTGAAATAAAAATTTCAGCAAAAATGCGCCAATTTAACAAAAGGACGAACAAATAACTCAAGTGCATTTAAGTCTCACAAATGTTACGTACTGCATAACTGAGAAACAAAGGAGATGTTTGCCGGCGTTCTTCTTGTTTGTTTTTTCAATCGATTCTAAAAATAATGATAACTTGGTAAAGAGTAACGGACAGTTGATATCAAAAGAATAAACTCTGAAACATGGTATTGTTTTGTTTGTTTTTTAATGTTTATAAAATCAACAAGGCACTCGACACAAATCGTATTTCCACAGCTTATGCAATGAAAGACCCTTTGATCTTTCATCATTTTGAAACTGGTAATAACAAATTGAGCTATAGAGAAAGTCTGTTCTCAGAACTTAACTAGTAATTGTATAGTAACTTTTTCATATTTGTTAAGTGTTAATCTTAAAGAAATAAACTTAACTCTAACAATGTCTTCACGTGAAAGAGGTGTGTGTCCTTAAAATAAAAGCCGAATTTTCAAGGCCATGGCGGCTTGTGAGCCTTCAACAACGAATAATCGTAACAAGAAAGAACACTTTTTACGGTGACATTTTATTGTAGAATAAACTAAAGCATGCCATTTCGCTGAGAATTTTCAGGAACCTGGACTCCCCAAAAACTTGGCGTCTACGTGGACCATACAGCAGACGAAGTTCTTATCAAACCGACATGCCTCGCATTTTCTTGGAAGAGTTTTTTCTTGCGATACACTTGTAGGCACGCAATGGAATTGTTTTGCAATTGAAATGTTTGCTACTTGTCAAAATGTTTTAAGGAGTTGAAAAAGAGAATTGTCAAGAAATAGACTAAGGTAATTAAGCCAGTGCAAGAATCGTAAGGCAACCTTTGATCTACTCTTTTTTACATTTTTGGAACAGAGTATTCTTGCAACTATACTTGAAAGCTAATTTATAATGTTGGAATAAAGGTAATTTCAGTTGAACATCTCAATAGAATTATCGAGCAGTTCAGAAGCACAGTTCCAACGTGGAACTTTATATTTCCTTAGCGGTTACGGAATAGGGTCTTCAAGAGGGTGGGAAACGGTGTTGATCTTCATACAATCAAAGCGAAAGTGTGCCTTTCTTATAAACATTCATGAAGTGACTGCGTTGTGTAATCATTTTATTCTTCTATTGACAGATATCTCTTCGGGAAAAAAATGACTTACTGCTGGGAAAAATTTATGCAACTGGTGCAACTGCTAAGAACTCCAAAGAGTTGAATACATAGAATGGGATGAGCTGTACAAGGACATCGTGAGCTATTAGTTATTGAAATATACTTTTCTGTGGTCTGTCTGCACTGTTGAATCTACTTTTTTTTCTTAAAAAATATATCCATTTAATAGTATTCTTCTTTCCGTATACACATTTGTTTTTTTTTTCTGAGTTGTAGATAAACTCGTCAAGTATCTCCACTACAAATAAAAACTACCTACTAATGCTTTTCTTCTGGAAATCACTACCTTTTTATATCCTGCTTAAGGATGCCTCCTTCCAAAAATCCTTTTGGGCCTAGGTCTAGTTGTTGGTGTGAGTACTGATGATTGGCGAACACGAACGCATTCTCAGTCCTTGGCATACGATAAAGATGTTCGACTAACAGCTTATTCTACTCAAGGCAACAAAGTTTCACCAAGCCCGAGAGCCTTCTGATCTTCTTGCCTAGCGGATAAGAATACATCATATTAGTTGTTACCAGATAATTGAACTTAAAGGCAGGTATCCTGTTTATAAATTTTTTTGCTCTTCGTCAGTAACAAGCGTGAAAATGCGTCGAGGCAGCACAGGAATGATAGCACTGGCAAGGAAATGAAGTCCACATCTCTGCGGTACCTCCGCATCCGCTTGTAAAGGCGTTGGGGCTCACCGGCGTGCACAAATGTTCAGGTCTCTGATAGTGAAGAGATGGTTCTTGATGAGTAGGGCCGCGACAGTAGTGCACAACATTTCTAGACGCTGACAACGGTCCTATTGGAAAAGAAAGATAAATAATCAGTCCTGCTTAAGTTGACAGCTTTTCTTATGAACAGACACATCACTGAGCAGTTCTCTTAAAAGAAAATGTTCTAACCTCTTCCAAAACAAAGATATATCTTATCAGATTGTACTTCATATATCTCAGTGGGACAAATAAAAAGAGAGCAGAAGTTGTGCTGTGTAACAGCTTACTTGAGATTTGCCTCAGTGTCAAACCATGATTTATTAGCAAGCTTTCACAAGTCCGTTTAGTGTCTTGAGTCGACAAGGGCTACGATTGCGCTGATTGCTTTAATTGTCGTCCTCGAGTTGGTGACAGTGCCATGATTAATTTTTTCAACTTAAATAATATTTTTTTTCCGTTTATTAAACTGAACAACTCAGCCTTGTCATCGCTTCTTCGTGTTGATGCATAATTCGTACTTCGAGACTTCAAACTTTCCTACTAAAACAACAATTCCCCGCCCAAAACTTGCCAGATTTCAATGACAAGACAGATCAACAGTACAGAGAGGCATAACTTTGAAAAAGCTCTCATTTGAGTTACCAAAAATATAGTAATTTCAACTACAGTTGAACTCTACAACGGCCATCTTGGAGACAGAAGAAACTGACCGTTGTAAATAGGTGGCCGACATTTAGAGACGTTTAAACAAGAGCCGAATGTATGGGTTATTTGTCTGCCAGGACAAAAAAAGATGGCCCGGTTGTAGAAAGCTAAAGTGGCCGTTAGCCGGTGGAGTTTCGACTTTACTAGGCACGTTTTAACTCTGTTGGTCCAGAACCAAGTTAAGTACGTTTAACTGTTCCTTTGAGCCACAATCCTATTCGGTTTTGTGAGAGTGATTGATCCACTTATTCATTGCAAGTCACACTAATGATAATATTCATGTGTATGCTTTAGTGCTGCCGTCTTTTTTATGCGTTTCGATCACCCGCATTTAATTATCTCAACGAAACATTTATTTAACAACAACATAGCTAAGAAAATACAACTCAAGAATTCGCTGAAAACGCCTGATAAATTATAATAAGATGGTAACCAACGTTTTTGTAAATTCTTCTTTTCATCATCAACCTGGGTTTTAGATCAGATCTACGAAGATCTGCGATCAGGCGGTCCTTTTTCCTGATCTGATCATCACAAAATTTGCAATGGACAATCCGTGACGAATTACAATATTTTATGAAATGATACCGAGGCTATACTTTCACAGTGTAGTATAACTGAATGATGCAGAAAAAGACCCACATTATGGCAAACAAATGGCCTTCCTAAAAAAAATTCTTTGTGGTCTTGCTGCCTACATGTTAATCCTGCAGATGAGATGCACAGTAGGTTCTTTTATGCATGCTGGATGCAATGCACGATTTTTGACATACCGTAGATGGAATTTATGAATGATCCCTTCCGCACATTTTTCTCTTGGCGACCCTGCTGTGAGCGTTCAGTCATCAAATCAAGAGAATTCAGTTTATTTTAAGGTTCAAAGTTTGAGGTGCGATGCGTAAACATTTCATTCACATCCGATCTAGGCTGATTATTCCACTTCACCCTTGTTCCCCTAAGTATATCGCCACTATGAAACTCTAAACTTACGTGTTTTGCTAGACAAACGATTTAAGGACCACAGTTCGGAAGCCATGTAACGTTTCATCAAAATCAGTTTCATAGATATCTGTTAGTGTTTTTGGTATTGCGGTTTGACTTCAGTTGGTTAACTTCAAAGCTCAGTTGCGAGTTGACTATGTATGAAACCTTGATGAAACCTCTTACGACATAGTAAGTATTGTACGAAGGTCAGTTCAGTTTTAATTGTTGGAAACTATTTGTAATAATTAAATTAAATTCTAAAAATTAAAGCGAACATATCAGATAGTTTTTATTCTTCCTTTTGATCTCGAAGACTTCTTTTCTAACAAATGTCTAATTTTATGCATTGATCTTGTCCAGCTTACCATCTTGGCATACCCGAACATAGAACTGGCCTGTTTCATTTTGCTTTAACTACTTATTTTGTCAGTTTTATTTTGTATCATTTCGGTCATTGTTTGCGCCTATTATTCTTTAGATGATTTTTGTTCTTACACGGAATCCATGCCGAAAAAAGATTACTTTAAAAAATTTATACAGACCGGGAGAGTTTTGATTGCAGTTGATAGAATTTGCTACATGTACTACACCTGGGAGCTTGCTACGACTCACGTTCGGCGTGGTTAATCAAATACTTTTTAGCAAACTCAGTTTAGGGCAATCGCACTATTCATGAAAAAAGGTTATTTAACTGTTCTGTGGCCGCAAATTACAAACATATTAGATGAATATAATTGTGTAAATTAAATTGTCAGAATTGTTGGCTCCGATTTCCTTTAAGTCCTTGGTTTCGAGAACACCCATTCTCCTTCAGAGGTTAATACTGTTCAGTATGCATCTTTCAGTAAGGTGGGTGCCACAGGAATGGAAAAGAGGCCACAGTTTACAAAATAGCATTTAACACGTTGGTAATTGATACAAAACTGTGCGGGAAATATACGTCAAAACTACGTCTGAAATTAGAGCTTTTCAGGCGATGCCACTTTGTGCTAGAAGTGCGCGCAAAATATTTTTTTTCTTGATGTAAACTGTTGGACTTTCTTATGAATTACCAAGAACATCTAAATCTTCACTCGAGCTTACATACGGAAAAACACCATTCAATAGGGTCAAGTGTGTTTGAATTTTATTCGAATTATTTTTTTACACGACGCCTTTAAAATTGTATGTTCCAGTATACGAACATCCGAGCACGTAAACTCTCCCCCTACACCTTTATCACGTCGCCGGTTATCGAAACGTTGGCCACTAAAAAAAGAGTGCTATGATTTGAAATATGTAATTATTGCAGAAATATTGCCTTGTTAATGAATTAAAATGCTTTGTGATTTGAACAAGTTTACGATAAATGAAGACTGTTTACCTAGTGAGATTCTTCGTGATGTTCCCCTTATGACAGAATGATCAAACGAGCACTTGGTTTAGACGGGTTTGGAAGCAGTTTCACATTTAACATAACACTTATGCTCGCACAAATGACTCAGCCCACTCTCGTAAAACGTAAACTTAAACGAAACACCGGAAAAATCAATTCATTATTCAACTTACCAATGTTTGGATTAAGCACACTTGTAACAGGAAATGTTTCACTTGTTCTTCTCGCGCGCGCTCTTTCCTTAACCCTCGTCTTTTCGTCTGCTAAAATGCTGTCAATAGAGAACGATCCTTGGAACTGTTTGGGAGCAGCAGGATTGTGCAAACCATGAACGACGCCAGAGTGTGGTCTAAAGGCTTCAAAAGGAGTGGGCATCATTAGAATGTTTCTTTGCATATCGTGCATCCCAAACTCTCTCACGTCGTTTCGCGGCGAAATCTGCCCTGCTAAAATGTTGTGGCCTAACTCATTTCTCTCATCTTTTCTTTTGGGTTTTCTTCTTCGTCTTCTCCTGAACGTCCCATCAGCTAAGAGATAATCGTGCAGAGAACTAACTGTCCAGTAATTATCCTTGCCCCAAGGACGCGCGGGGTCGCGCAGAATCTTAACAAAACACTTGTTGAACGACAAGTTATGCCGCACGGAATTTTTCCATCCCTGGTACGGGCCTCGAAAAAAGGCATAGTGCTGAACCAAATACTCGTTGATCTCCGTGAGTGTCAGTCTCTTTCCTGGCGAGTTCAAAATCGCGGTTGCGATCAGCGCAATATACGAGTGCGGAGGCTTTAAACGTTCAGTTTTGGACCCAAGAGACGGATCCTTTCTTTGTCTGGTTGAGGACATTTCTAAGCCATCGCTGTTGAGTTCCTCCATCGCCTCTACAGCACCACCCACAAAGGATCAATTAATGTTTACAAACGTCCAGCCCTGATCAATTAGGCAAACTATTAAACAATGTACAGTGTAAAGCGGATTTAAACGCAACACTTTAACGAAGCCGCTACAGCCTCTCAGGTGTATATAAGACGCCTCTTAGCACTCTGCGAGCGAGTTTCAAGTGGACGTTAAAATCCCTCTCGACAGACGTTTTACTCGTGTGCTGCGTGCTCCTCGCGCAGTGACGTTTGCGTCTGTTCTGCGTAAGCCAATCCTTTTACGTGGATAAGCTGTTCCAACTTTGGTTATCTCAGGTAGATCAATTGCTGTATGCTCTGATTTCGAGATAATTCGATCGGCGCCATGGTGCGAAACTGGTTTTTTTTTGTTTTGAGTGCTAAACTGATTCCGGTAGCAATTCATCTTAATTAGTGTCAGTAAAAAGATTGTTAGGCGACAACGACTTTCTTGAAAAGAGCGATATTTCAGTATTTCTCTTGGCTATTGGTGCTCAAATGCTTGTTTAAGCTTCCTTATTGATTCAGGTAAAATATATTACACTCCCAAACAGAGACAAGAGTACATATTTTGAGCTTAAAAGACTCGGGGCAAGTTTTAGATCTACACCTTGGGCTCGGTCAGTTTCGCACTTTGGCAAATCCAGCAAAGAGGTGCTAACCCATTTAAAATCTTTAAACAAACAAGTGCTTTAAGAAAGAAACGCCTGCAGAAAGCTAAATGCGTAACTTAGTGTAAGCAGTTGTTAATGTCAAGTGAGCGAGGTTGAAAGACGTTCACGCAAGTTTACATTCTTGAACAGCCGACTGGTTGGATCATGATTATGATGAAAAAAACCTTTCCGCTTTCCGTCTGCAAATGAGTATAAACAAACGTGACGCGCCATTAAAAAATATCATAAACTACAGCTATTGTTATAAAAAAGGGGAGTTCTGTTTGCTTTTTCGGCTCTCGCGCACAGTTTGATTAATTTAAGGTTGGGGTGATGCCGCGGCGATTCGACACGCGTGACTCACAGGACTAGCGCGAAGCTCCGTGAACGCAGGGTAAACTTTCAACAAGATTTGGAATAAGTAAAACGTTTCTTTTTGTTTTTGTTGCTAGTTTTTCATACGTTGCGGTATTAATAGCCTCAATCAGGCCTTATCAACCAATTACAGTCAACTAGGCCAGATGCCTCAGGTAAAATCATTTGGCCATACTTGGCAAGTCTGTTTACTTGAAGAGCAAGAATCATGTAATTAAGAGCTTGTTTAAACGACCATTTGAACGTACACAGTCATTGAAAATCATCCCCTGTGCAATGTGGCTGCTTTCAAGAATTGTTTAAGTAGCACAAAACAACTGGTCATAAATCTCGCATGCCTGGATTTGACATAATGAAATACCTCCAGATATATTTTGTTTGAACGCTATCTTTTCGAGATGTGCACAAGATAAAGTCAAGAAACTCGAGATGTGGGGTAGAAATTATCACTATAAGCAAAACGATCTATCAATGTCATCCCGAAAATTGCACTCAGCTGGAAGTTTTCCTTTGTGTTTCTCCGCTTTCCTCCGTTCTGTTAGTTTAGAATTCATTTATCCACGAACGATCTTTTGAAGAATTTTTGTTTAGCTTTTTACAACCTGAACAAATTGGGTGCCTTGCGAGGTGTAGTTTTTCACCAATGAAAATTTGACAGCTCCAGCGTTTTTCTCAGCTGAGATTTCCAGAGTTTCGTGGGACCTGGATTACTTTTTAATTATAATTGATCAAAAATAAGTTCATTTTCACAACTAATAATATATACAGTGCACTGAACACCTAAGGGCAGATTCAGTTAAACTCGGAAACTAAACGACGGTGTCGAACTACAAAAGAAACTATACGCCAAGAATTATCAATTATACCCTATGCATTTATGACACCTAAAAGAATACTCTTATCTCGAGGCAAGATGACATGTTGTTCGCAGAAAGGACTGAAAAAGCCGAGAGGGGTTGATCGGAGGTATTTTATTGCGTTTTCAAAAGTGAACTCGAACACGCTGTAAGTTCTTACACCTTCAACTCTGTTCGTTTTTCAAAAGAGGGTTATCCTTAGAAGAGCCACATCTTTCGGGTACGTTTGCTCTTTGTTTAGTCGCCTTTTCATCATAGATTATCCTTCCTCCTCCCAAATGATTACACTGATGAATCTAATCACAGACAACCTGTCTCCGAAATTGAAATTAATTCGAGAGGCTATTTAATTAAGGACTGATATCTTAAACTTGTGGTGGGCAGTTATGTCTGAATAGGCTGGAAAAAATTCACCGATCTCGTCAGATGATGTCCGCCATTTTGCGCACGATGAAGAGGGTTTCGAGCCTTTTCGAGAAGCGGAAAATGGTGCCTTTTTAATAAGTGATCTGTAAGTTTATCTCGAGCACAAATAGAAAGCAAAACACAAATTAAAAGGAGAAGAAACAAAGATTCTTTACTCTGCTAATGAATTGTTCAGAGATCTGCGTCCAGATGAAGATGAACCGTAACGCATCAAATATAAACTCCTTCGGCACGTTTAATTAAAAAGCTGCAGTTTTCTACTTGTTTAAAACCAAGCACGGATATGCAATAAGAGTAGCGTTGTGCCGGATTTTCACAGAACCAGTTTTGTGCTTTGCATTCTATTAGCAAATGCGGTAATTACCCCGGGGGGTTACTCCTAGGTGGGGCCATGTCGCCCGTTCTCCAAATCCTGACCCGAATTCAGACCAAAAAGTGTTAATTTCTACACCCGTTTTCAGACCTGGCCTAATTAGGCAGATTTTATGTTATCATGACTTAGATTAGCGCGCAAACAAACAAATTCTTCAAATTCATTCAGCCGAGATTCGAATATTTTTCTTTCTTTCTTGTTCATTTGGAACTGAAGCGATTAATACGTTCATACACTCCCGTAATTCCCTCGAAAACCATACCCGATTTCAGACCAAAATGGGCAAAGTGTATACTCGTTTTCAGACCAAAACAACGCATAAACCCTACCGGTACCCGGTGGGGCGGCACATGCCTATATAGCTTATATAAGGGAGTACCCGCCCGGGGGTAATTAATTTTTTAGTCTTATCTTGATCATACGGGTTTGGGAACAAGAGATCTGCATTTGCACGAATGAACCCACCCATTCTAACGGCACAAGATATATCAGGATAAAAGAATTGAGTAATTTTTTACTTGTAGAAAAGCTCAGCAAGAAACTTGCCGCAAAGACACCTGCCTGCAACGAATTTAGTTTATGTTTGATAGAGCTGGTAATTTCAGTTGTTTTTGGAATTTCAAACATTCGAAAAAAATCCCGAAATATTAGTTCTTCTTCGGAGTAAACTCTGAATGACATTATCTCAAGCCGGTGTCTCACACCAAGAAAGAATGAGCTAAGCTTAGATCATTCTCTCTTGCTCACACTAAGTAGTTGCTACTTTCAAAAAGGTTGAAAACCGCTGTTTCGTCACGAGCGTATTTGAAATGCCGGACATCTCCCACATTACTTGAAACGTTAGCTTCAAATATTCAGTGAGATGCGCACGCTATGAATGGTCAAAACAAGTCTTCTATATTTTCAATGTTAGAATAGAGAGCTTTAGATTCTAAGACTAGAGCGACTACGAGTACGAGATTTTCTCAATAGAGGGAGCTTAAGCAACAGCGTTTTTGAGCGACGGACGTCAACCGGAAGTGGACTTTTTGCATCATTGGGCAGTGGTTTGGTTAAAACTCTCAGGTAAATCGTCTTTTAAAGAGAAAAGAAAGTTAGCAATGAAAATTTGTTAGCGTCAAGGCATATAAAAAGGAAGAAAGCCTTACTTCCGGTTGAGGTGCGTCGCTCAAAAACGTCTTTGCTTAAGTAAGTAGTGCTCGCTCGTTAGACTGCGTCATTTTGGCGGGAAAACGTGATAGCCGTCGTCATTCTACTACGAGTTTTAGCGAGAATGTCGTAGTGGCGGGAACAAGTTAACATAAGTCATTATAAGTTAGAAGTTTTAGCATTTTGCAAGCGGGTGAGGTCTCAACGTTCTTCAATAACGATAACAGTGCTAACTTTTCTGGAGAAAAAAAGTACAATGAAGAATTCCGGGGTGTCTATTCTTTGATAATAAGAGAAAAAACTTTAAATCAAATTTCGTACCCGGAGTTGTCCTCGTCTTCGAATCTAAAGGTCTCCAATGACTACGCCGGTGTCTGCCTGCGCGCGCAATGCTGGTGTCCTCGTAGCACCCCAGGACGATTCAGACAATCGTGTGGAAGTCTCGGGAACTGGAGTCCTTGTGCCTATTCAAGCCATCTATCCCATGACTTCAGTCTCTTTTGCCAAGTGACCTCGTTCTTAGCCAGGGTTATAATTTTTGACCCTGTCCACCTCCCCTTCGGTGATGCGTATCCCTTTCTCCCTTCTGTCTTACGACCCTCTGCCTTTGCAAAATCTCGGTTCCCATAACTTAGTTTCGAGAAGGCAGTAATAGGTTGTTCTAACAGTGAAAATGGTTTACTATCTTCAGTATAAAGCCGCTGCCTTCTTCCAGTGCTGCTTTTTCGAGGTATATAGGCAAGCAACAAACGTCGTAAATTACGAGGGCACGCAATTTAAGGCTAATTTAAAGCAGTGTGTCCGGGCAGTTTCAATGGGTTAGCAGTCAGACAGATGGTCAGGGGATTTCTGATCCAGTGGAAGTAGCAAATAGGTTTTGCAGCTACTTCTCTAGTGTTGGTCCGATACTTGCAAAGAAAACACAGCCTATAACCAGGCAATCAAAATGAAACACCCGAAAGCAATCGTGACCTCGTTGCAGGCGGTTTCCCGCGCTTTTTAGGGCTGGCTACATGTATTTACTTTTGCCTCTGATTGGTTAAAAACGAACGTCTGACCCACTCCTCTACGAGACGAGTTCCTTTTCTTGTACCTTTTTTGGTCATTCAGACAGGATATTGGCCAGATTTCAACTTGGGAAGTTTTTATATTAGAGATATATTTATTTATGAAAAAACTGACCGATTTTCGTGAAACGGTGGAAATCGGTGTGGATCCGCCGGACTGGATCTTTCGTTAAAGTTATTTCCTCTTCCGGTACAGGCTTCAGCTCTATCAGGGTGGAACCAGGGTGAACAGTCTTCCTCGTGTCTTCTTCTTCTTCTTGTACTTTCTTTTCTCTTTGTCCTTGATCTTGACCTTGATCCCCGTGGTCTTCCAGTCATTATTTTTTCCTATTTTTGATGTTGTGTTGTTCTTCCTCTTCTTCTTCTTCTTCTTCCGCTTCTTCTTCTTCTTATTTTTATTATTATCGTTATTTTAAAAACGGCTGGTGACACGAGGAAAATATACTGGTGAAGTAAGGGCCTGTTTACAAGGAGAGAGGATTACCCTCAAAGGAAAAAATAACGGATTCCCATTTTTGGATATTTCAGGGTATTTAAAGAATACCCATAAAAATCCCAAATTTGGAAGAGTGAGACAAGTCCCAATCTGGGAACTTAGTTGGGAATTCCCAGGTTGGGACTTGTCTCACTTTGCCAAATTTGGGATTTTTATTGGTATTCTTTAAATACCCTAAAATATCCAAAAATGGGAATCCGTTATTTTTTCCTGTGCCTTGTGCTAGGGTTACCCTAGCAAGCGAGTTAAAGTTAGCTCTGGTTTACAAGCAAATTTCACAGGTAGGGTTACCCTTTCACCCGGGTCAACTTTACCAGCTTTGCTGACGTGTTTCGTCATGCGTCACAGTCTCCTAAAGAAGGGAGGGTAACCCTGGTGCTAGGGTTACCCCAGCAACAGGGTTACCCTAGCACTCGCATATTTCTTCTTTTTTCAAACGACGTGTTTACAAGGCAGGTAGGGTTACCCTAGCGTTAGGGTAACCCTACCTGAGTACCTGCCTTGTAAACGCTCAGCTGGGAAAACTCGCCTACCCAGGTTAACTTTCCGCCGTCATGCGTGACCAGTAATCGTGCCAATTTGAACGGTATTATCCAATTTCTGAGCTTAATTATAAACATCTGAATAATAACAAGTTATTTTCTGTCTACGATGGTAATATTTTCTCTTTTTTTCGTGAATTTAACCTGTTTTCCATAGATTATTTTAAATTTTGGACCTTTACAAAGAATATCACGCATGACGAAACACGTCAGCAAAGCTGGTAAAGTTGACCCGTGGGTTACAAGCAATTTTCACAGGTAGGGTTACCCTAAACCAGAGCTAACTTTAACCCGCTTGTTAGGATAACCCTAGCACTAGGGTAACCCTCTCTTCTTGTAAACAGAGCCCAAGTGAAATTTAACCGTCTGTGTCTGTGTCGAAACTGTCCAGTAAGCGGAGAAGGGTCTTTTTTAGCTGATGGTTGAAAATGAGTGTTTTTTTTTTTTACACCAACTATAAGCAAGATTGAAAGTGGTTGCTAAGAAATCGATAAAAATCTAACTTATCTGATATGCGGACCCCGGCGGGGTACTCGATATATCCTTGGGTGGGGAGGTGCGGCCCGGCCCCTCATACCCGGACCCTGTTTAAGACAAAAATCACTTATTTTCCTACCCTGTTTAAGACAGAACTCCGATTTTTGATACCCTGTTGAAGACATTTAACCCGAAACAACGAACGTACGCGCAGGCTGTTTATCGTCCAATTCAAGAAAAGATACCCTGTTTAAGGCAAAAGGTGATAAAATCGATACCCTGATTAAGACAAAAAACGATAAATTCGATACCCTGTTTAAGACAAAAATCCCGAAAAACATACCCTGGCTGGCCGCACGTCCCCATTAAGCCCTTCTAAGGGAGTACCCCCCCCCCGGGATGCGGACCAGTATGCAAATGTAAGGTAAGCGGATTGACACAAGAGTATTTGCATAACTTTGGTGCGTGACCGCAATCACTGAATAGCTAGCGTCGCGTTTATATTTCTTGTCTCGTTGACTCGCGATCTTCCTTGTCCGCTTTGATCGTTCACCGCCGTTCCTTTTGTAGCTTCAATTACAATACGTTGTTTTGTCTCAGTCGGCGAGAAAAATGTCAAAGCTTGTTGTTCTCCAGAACTACTTTCTTTTCTATTTATTACATATCTGTTGCGACGATAGTAGACACTTTCATGTCTCAGCCACAACAACGGACGGTTCACTTGGGCTTGAGGAAGTTACTTTTCCCCCAGTTTTTGTTCCATCCAGCAATCCTGCTGTCCCAGCTGGACATCTTCAAATGTTTGGCCTACAGCGACCGCCAAACGGACCAGTGGTGGAGTACAACACAGTGCTAAAACCACAACAGTTCTGGGAAACTCACGTTAGTCAAAACCGACCGCTCGTGTTCCGTCAGGCGCTTGTTGATTCACCAGCGCTGAAGAAATGGACAGACGAATACTTGAAGGAAAAGTACGGCGATTTAGATGTATTAACTGAGCTAAAAACGGAGAATAGGTCACACGGAATGACTTCGCGTATGTTGTTGGGAGATTTTATTGACGTTTACACGGATAAAAATCTTTATGTGGTCACAGTGTTACCAGATCCAATGAGGCAAGATCTACCGGTGGGTTGATGCTTTTGCTTACAAAATGTGTTTGTGTCTAGAAAATGTTTAACGAATGAGGTCTCGTAGCCTGAAAAGCAAGTGTTTGGGCGTGAGTTAGTTGAAACAACTAACATCAAACTCGCGCGGATACTTGTACGCAGGCTAAAGGTCGCAGTAAATTCAATAGAAACTGCATTATACATGTACGAATATACCGTAGACAGGATTATTTTCTTTTTTTATTAAAAAATGCTGACAGCCATGATAAGAAAGAAGAACAAAAAACAAAGCGGAAATTCATTGGGAAAGTACGGCCAACTCGCCTGAGCGGTCTCCGTTGGCAAGGCAGTACTTCCTAGTTACTGATGTTACACGGAACGATTCGCATCGACGACTTTTAGCGCAATGCTGGAGCAATGTTGGAGCAATGTTGGAGCAATGTTGTGACCATCCAAAACAATGTCGCAACGATGCTGCAACGCTGTGTTGCGCTAAAAATCGTCGTTGGGAATCGTCCCGTGTAAAATCACCTTTAAACATCGTTATTATGGTTACTAGTCTGTTGTTCTTTCTTTTGTTTCTTGTTGACCTGAACTTTCCAGCCGCACATCTGCATCCAGAGTGGGGAGGGGGGGGGGGGGGGGGGACTTCTTTCTAAGAAGCTAATGGAAATGTGCGGCTGGATGGGGTCGCACTATCAAGGACTACAATGAGGGAGTTACTAGAATGGGGTCGCACATTTTCGGATTTTTTGGGGTAAGACAGTTCTTCATATTTACGGTTAGCAAACGTACCAGAATGTTTGTACTCTAGGTGAAAAATGGGTCAATTCATTTTAGGATGACCTGTTTAAAGGATTGATAAGGTAGATACATAAATAGAAAGTGACTAAGTTGGGATCGGGAAAATTACATATTTGCCCAAAAGTGACTAAGATGGGTTCTATACTAATTGGCCACAGAGTAGACTATCGATGGACTATAATGGGGTTGCTAGGGACTCTGAGAGGCCAGTGGCACATACCCAGCTAACATTAACCCAAATATCCCCTTGGGAATCTGTTGCGGTAGTGAACCTTGGACACGGTTGATTTCACTCTGGATATTTCGAGGTGCCTGCTTTTATAGGATACTGATCAGGCCCTAAATTGACCTACTTGTAGCCCCATTCTCACCCGTCAAACAAAAACGGCAACTAACCCTAACCCTCAAAAGATCAGTTTAAATAAGAATTGAACGAGAGAGGGATTAAAGGTCTGAATGAAATAAGCAGACACCTAACCGATAATTCTTCAAGCAATAGTGTCCTCTCAACCCGCTTTAAAGACAACACAAATTAAACTCCGCGCTTTCGTAATTTTGTTGATTTTGGCGCTTTTGAAAATAAGCCTGACTTACTCAGAGTGACTTGGGACCTTCTGAGAACACGAGACTATGTGAAAGACAAGCCTCTGTATTGATATGAAAAAGTTGTAAATAATATTATTAAAACGTTAGCCGGAAACTAAGGAGATATTGGCCTTTGAGAACAGCGGCATTTCGTGCCGCCACCTCTAGTTTCCCCGAAAAATGGTTAAAGACATGTCATCTCTCTCGGGCTAATTAGTACCCTGCGAGCAGAGACCCTTCGATCTTCCTAGATAAGCCGGCTTATCTAGGAAGATCGAAGGGGCTCTGCTCGCAGGGTAGCTAATTAGATATTTGCATGGCAATTTTATTCCACTGCACTCTACCTATATAAAGAATTATTTCGAATTATTTCAATATCGAAATAATTCGATATTGTTGTTTCCGCTGTTTAAGAGTAAGCTGAACTCAAGACCGCTTTTGCTTGTCTTATGTATTCTGAAACGCGTATAACTCAAGCTAGTGAATCTTTTCCACATGGAATGTTCAGTGTTGCCTCATCACGATGATCATTTTACATCGCAATGGAAAACTTTTACTTGCCTTCTTTACAAGTACTTCTTAAATGTTATGTTTACATACTCTTTTTAACACTAGAAAATCCAAACTAAAGATTCCTTTTGATAAATATACACTACTTGTTTCCAAACAACCAGAGTCAAAAGTGACGCAAGATTTTTCAGCCAATGGTTTAGGGCCGTAAAACAAAGCAAAAGTATATGTAGTCAGGAAGTAATTTTATACGTTCCACGCTCAATATAAGACCGTCCAAAAGGCCCTTTAAAAAACAGCGCATGGAAAAACATTGTAGAGGAGTCAGACATTCATTTAAACCAATCAGAGGCAAAAGTAAATACCAGTAGCCGGCCCTAAAAAGCGCGGGAAACCGCCTGCAACGAGGTCACGATTGTTTTCGGGTGTTTCATTTTGATTGCCTTGTTAAATGCAGTAGTTGGGTGACCTAGTTTGTAACTGTTTTCTTTTTAGGTGCTTCCCTGCATCATGTGTGGCACTTTTAAAGACTTCTTACATGAACTAAACTTCTGGATGAGCTCAGGAGGAACGCGTTCCGTAATTCATTTTGATGCAGACCATAATGTTCATTGTCTGATCGCGGGCCGGAAAGACTTTATGATGATTAATCAGGAGTTTTCTAAACATCTGAATGTCACGCAGGTAAGAGTTAGACCATGAATTAACAACTTTACACGTGCATCGCTATTTTTTCAGAATTCTCAGCCCTGTTTTCTTAAAGTGCAACTAACCCCCCAATTTGTTTTTTGCTGAACGAAATCCTCTTATCATCCTGATTACCTGTGCGAAAAAATTTTTGTCATAGCGTTTTTCCATATTTTTTTATAATTTTTCAAAGTTTCAAATTTTGGTGGTTCTTGCGACCACTACCGAGCTCTGTGGAGAATGGGTCCGAGTGTTGCCTTCTTCCAGTGCAGCTAATGAAGTGGAAGGACGCAATTTTGATTGGTTTAGCGAACTGAACAGAACCTTAAGTATTGTTTCAATATCTTAACATTGGAAGGTTCCGTTTGATCCGATTTCGGGCTATGTTCAAGTTAAAAGCGGTATACCAAAACTGAGGACATACTCTCTTTTTGTACGTCTAATTGATGGCTCCGACTCGGTAACTACTGTTGCACCAAGAGAGAATTCTCTCTTGGTTGCACTTTGAACCAAAAAAAAGATTTTTAAAAGAAAGTTAGATGTTATAGTAGTCTGTTGCTCAAGATCTTCAAGAATCTCTATATTCAGTACCGCTTTACACTACCCAGGTCTCTTATATTTTTAAAATTTTGATGAGTTTGAGCGTCGACGCCCTGATAAAATGGTGCACGCGGCATTGTTAATTTGTGCAAATTTTCCACTACACTTTCAAACTTAGAGAAAGTGCGCGCACGCATCCACACCAGCAACAAGCAACGGTTTTTCTTATCTTCTCAGCCTCCACAGTTTGGTTCAGGTTTCTCCATCGCGAATCCAGATGTGATTGACTTAAATCTTTTTCCGGATATTTCAAAAGTGGAATGGACTTACAGCACTTTAGGTCCAGGTGACTGTATCTATATTCCCTCTGGTAAGTATGCATTATTTAGTCTCAACTGTGTTTTCCTTTCAGTGTCGTTAAACCAACACCAAAGTTTTTACTCTGTCCAGTCAGACTCAAAATTCTGACCAGAGCCCGATGCACTTAAATGTTTCCGGTTTCTTGCCGTATTGTAAAAATGATATACGATAGTCAGTGTTTAAAAACATAACAATGCAATTTTTATTGGCCGCATTCTGTATGCCAGAGGGCGCGCGAATTCGTCGAACAGAAGGATTTGACGTACTTGTCATTTTTCATATTAAGAAAACAAAGCCAATATACTTCACACGTTTCTCGGGCACATCTGCGATTTAGTAGGTGTTTTTGCGGTGTTGCGGAAGCTGTTGTTGTTTAGGGATGTTGTCATGTGGGTCTTATTTAGTTTCTTTCCAGTAGTTTTTGGTCGCTCCCCGCGTCCGCGCGCGCAAGCACCGAGATTCCCGATTTAGTCAGGTCTCCCCGCTTTTATTCTCTTTTGAGGAGCAGTGACCCTTTCACTCATATACAGCCAGTTTATAAAACCAAATGTTGTTGGAAAGTGATAACAAGACCACATCTTGTCGCTACAAGAAAATTTATATGAATTGAACTCTCACTTTATAATGGTGTTACAGTAAACACTCGCTAATAGGAACCTCCTTTTTGAGAAAAAAGCAAAATGGGTTCTTTCATTTTGGGTTGCTTATTCGCGATTTAGGCTAAGTAGGTTCTTAATTTGGTTCTTAATTTTTATGAAGGAGATAACAGATTTTCGATTACCAAGAAAAATAAGACTGATTACCGCATTTTTATACAGTTAACTACAGTATGTTCTTGTTATACTTAAATCAACTCAAAGTTACACTCCTTGGTTAAATTGTTTTTGTCGTTTATCATAATAACCTACATATAAGAACCTGCTTGATCTTGCTGGGCTAAACAGGTTCTTGTTTTTTTGGGTATAAATTGTGGCAAGTTTCTGCTAGGAGGATCTAAATCCACAGGTTCTTATTAGCGAGTGTTTACTGTACGTCGCAAGGTAGGAGTTTCTTTCTCGTGTTGAGTTAGTACAGGTGTGTAAGTTGAAATTTCTGCTATTTTACTGTCAGGCTATATACACCAAGTACGCTCATATAAAGGCAACCGAACTATCTCCGCTACAATGCTCTTTACCGCTTCGATAGACGACAGTTTCGATAACAGCAGCTGCGAGAACGAGACCTACGAGTACCGTCCTCTCAGCGAAGCTAAGGTGCATTGGACGTACAAGAAAGGAGACAAGACTATTGATATGGGCTATCAAAATGTTGAGAGGTTCAGGCAGAATATACTGGCCTCATTTGAAGTGAGTAGCCATCACACAGAGCAGTTAGTGGCGTCCGACTGATATACATGACCGTGACTGATTGACTGACATTGATAACTGACTGAAGTGACTGACTGACTGCCTGCTGGAAGTTTTCTTTGTTTTGGGGCTTGAAACAAGAAAAAACTTCAATGGGAAAATGCGACGGCTACACGCGTATGCTGTTAATGAATTTCTTAATTTTCTAACTGATGTCACCTCTTAAGTAAGTTTGACCTGTTAGGGAAGTAAAAATGGAAAGTTTTTCCAAATCAGCGTTCTCAATTTGATGGAAATCATACAGTTCAGGGTCATATTCACCGTCTTTTGCCTCTCCTTTTAGTGACATAAAATACAACAAGCTATTTTTTATTCAGTTTTCCACTGTTCCTCCTCTTTTTTTGGCATTTCTTTCACATTCTTTCCTTCTCCTTGATGTAGACCCAACGCCAACGCTTGGCTTCATTCGACCGGAACAAGGTGCTGGCGAGGTGGAGGGGGGGGGGGGGGGGGGGGAGGTGGGCGTGTTGTGCCGATGATTTGTCTAACATGTTAACGAATACTGATCTCAATTTACTGCACCAGACCCCTCTTTGGAAATCCTTGACGTAGCAAATGACAGACTATCGGTACAGCTGGCTAAAAGTACCGTAAATCCTCTATAAAGCACCTCCTTCTCTAATAAGCCCTCCCTTTTTAGGAGAAGAAAGTTAATGAGCTTCCTCTCTTTTGAACCCCTTCTCCCCTCCCCATCATTGCTATCTCGCACTAATTAACAATTAGTCGCCTCAGGCGACGTGAATATTGGCGAATAGTCACCGAGACAAAGTCGAGGTGACTATTCGCCGATATTCACGTCGCCTGAGGCGACTAATTGTTTTAGTATAATTACATTGATGATTATTCGAGAAAATAAAATTTTGATCAATTTCCGACTCCGAAGATCAAAAAATCTGGCTGCCATTTTGAAAACTGGTATCCTTCAATGCTATAATCACCGCGCGGTGATTATAGCGGGATAAAGCGAAGCTCTTAGCCAATCACAGTGCTCTATATAGACTGTATTAATCAATTACGACAGTAAATTTGTGTGGACTGATCTAGGATGGTTTATTCACCAGCTGGAAGTACAGGTTTGGTTTTGATCCCAGGCTTTATGACCTCCAATCGTTGTACTTGAGCTTCTTCCACTTTGCATTCTAGTTTTTTTTCTTTATGGAGAACTGACACCATCCTCGTTGTTAAGTAAACTAAGTCCCCCTTCAAATGTGTTTGAAGTAAATACCCCCCCTCCCCGGGGGGGCGGCTTAATAGAGCATTTGCGGTAACTTTGTTTCCCACAGGATGAAACGTTCCTGACTGAGGAGCGATTTAAAGAAATCATAGAGGACATGTTTGAAATGGACGAACACGATTTACAAGCGATACAAAGAGACACCAATAAAATCTACCGTGAGTTCCTGGACCCAAGAGGCAAAGGCTACGTTACTCGGGAAGAAATCAAAGCTCTTTCGCAGGATCTTTTGAAGGAGATAGCTCGGCGTACGGAACCGCCTCATGGCCCTGTCGCCGGAACTCCTGAGGACAGAGGTGGTGCGTACAAGGCCAGTCTGGAGAAAAAAGCAGACCAAAATGAGCGAGAAATTGAGGATGAAGGAAGGGACGAATTGTAGAGAATAGTATGTTAAAATGTAAAAATAATTGCAATAGCATTAAAAGCAACCAAGACACCTTAGACCTAGGCCAAACGTCGAACCTTTCATGAGACGGACCAAACTTATAGTGACGTGAGTTAAGTTCATGAAAATTTCGATGTCTGGCACAGTTAATTTCGTCTTAATGAGTTTGGATCATCCAACACGTCCTATTCGTCTGCTTCAGACGGATAGAACGTCTAAAGATCTTCTCTGCGCAAACGTCAATCTTCACATGCGATAAACTAAACTAATTATTTAAAAATTGGTATAATAATGTATATTTAACCTCGTTCTGGAGAAAATTTGTTACTGAACGGATGCTGGAGGGCTAAAATTCCGTTTTGGTCTGATTCAGTTGATTGGTTCGACGCGTCCTAAGTTCGACGTCTGACCCAACAGATGATCTTAACTTAATTTAGGTCGACCCATATTAGACTTTGGTTCGTCTCATGGAAAGATCGACTTTTAACCTAGGTCTTACTAGTCTCAGCATTGGCAAATAACACACGTGTGCAAGGCGATGTTGCTTTGTAACGTCTCTTGCCAAAAACCTCCTCTTGGGGTGGAATTTTTGTGGATCTAATAGGCCATTTCCGTTTTGCCAAAGCCTCTATTTCATACCGAGGCTAAGTACGAGGCCGTTCATATTAGCCTGTGTACAGACGCCCCTCCCCTCAAAAAAAGAAATTTAGGGACCCGATTTTTTTTTGAGGGGGGGAGGGTGGGGGGTCGGCGTCTGTGCACAGGCTAATTGATATGAAAATGCTATTTTTATTCTCATGCAAATAACACTCTTTTGCACTTACCCTCGTTTTGGAGGCGAGAGTTTTTGGAACTCGAAAATGGCGGTCTATTTTCGTGAATTTTGATCCCGTAATTATGTGCCACGAGAAAAGAAACCCAGCCTGCGAACGCAGACGTATTTCCGGTCGTCGCTTCTCTCTACCTCAAAAGTTACTTTCCGGGTGAAGAGAAGCGACGCGTTCGCAGGCTAAAAGAAACCACCGCGAAAAGTTACTGTTTTAAAGAGTATGGTTTTTAATTAAGTTATAAAATGTCAAATCTGGTTTCGATGTCACCTTTATTAAAAAAGAAGCCGGCGACTTGTTCCCAATATTTAATAATTCGGGAAAATTTTTTCTTCCGAAACGCCAAAAAGAATCAGTAATCCACGAAATTTAACTCCCGCAAAAATTTAACGCCACACGGTATTTTGTATTTAAAATATTTACATCAAATTTAAATAATAGAAATATGGCGAGTAAAATATTTAAAACAGTTAATAAAATAATCAGTAAACTTAAATGTGGCCCCAAAGATGCGTTCTGTATTAAATAGGGACCTTAAGATCCGACAACGGCAACGCTAATGAAAACGTCGGAGAAAAATGGACGTGGCGTCTTTTGAAACTTTTACTCAATTATCCCAGTTACTTAATTTTAGGCCGGGAAAAAACGTTTGGAGCTAAAGAGAGGGGAACACGTCATGACTGCGTTCGAGATAAAACAGAGATGGTAAAATGTTTTCGCCTTGTCCATCCCGTTTTTAGTTATTCTTACAACACGTTTCTGGATATTTTTGAAAACGGAGATTTCTTTCGCATCCACACGTAGCGTATTGGAATCGTTTCACACGTTTTGCCGTCCACACGAAAACGCTTTAACGATCATCGGAAATATACGATACCGACCCTTACGGAGCATGCGTCATGCTAGAAGTATATGATTCATGACATCATCGTGTTCGAAAACCCCGTTTCGTCCGTTCACACGTAAACGAAAAGCCGGCGTTTCAAAAAATCTTTCCTCCGGAGAGCGTTTTTAAAAAGATGTGTTTTCGGTGACCGTTGTTACCGCATACGTGTGGACGGTAGGCCAAAGCGGAGAAAAAAAATACCCGTTTTCAAACAAAAACCGGATTCGTGTAGACGGGCCTTGAAATTTAGTCAGTTCACCTCGTATTCGTCCAGGGACCGCAAAGAAATTTACAAAAGTGTGATGCACGTGCAAGGTTGTTGTTTTGCTTACTAGTCATAGGCTGTGGTCACATCTGGGCTACTATGGTTACTGACGGGGATAACTATAGTTAGCTATTTCGGTAATGTGACCGCTTCTCTGTTCGCTCTAACTATAGTGAGAAAATTTACGCCTCGGTGATCCAAAACAATACGCCCAAGCAGGGTTCGTGGGTTAGTCTTAAGTTTACAAACAAGCAACCAATCAGAATGTGACACTTCTTTTCGCACGTGCAAGATGAGTATATATAAATTTTCAAAATATAAACCAAACGCAAAGAGAGGGGGAAACCAAATCAACAAACAAAAACTTTACATAGGCTAATTAGAACTAACTGTTGTTAACTGCGTGGTGTGACCGCAATGTCGACCGAAAGCACTAACTACAGTTAGGTATGACATCACGTAACTTGACACTAACTTAAGTTAACTTTAGTTACGTCGTAGATGTGATCGCAGCCATACTGTATTCTCGACGTTCCCGTTCCCTTCGCCGTCGCAGTAGCAGTTTCGTCAAGGTGATGCTACACGAGACGATTAGCAACGACAGTTTTTAGCGCAACACAGCTTAGCAATGCTGGAACATTGCTGTAACCATCCGAAACAATGTCGCAACAATGTTGGAACGCTGTGTTGCGCTAAGGGATCGCCATTGCGAATCGTCTCGTGTAACATCACTTTAGGTCCTGTTTACACGGAGGTGGGGGACTCTAGATAGGTGAGGTAACCTGCCTGTCCATATAATCTCTTATTTTAATTTGATCGCGTTTACATGATAGGTGGGGTAACCCGCCACGTGTTACCTCACCTATCTGGGGTCCCCCACCTCCATGTAAACAGGTCAAGGTCCCTAGTGTTCATTAAAAGAAGCAGCAGTTGTAAAAGTAACGCGTGTTCTCTCTCAATTCATAAATTACAGTGCCACGTGGAAAAACTCAATCATGTGGCTCTTTCGAGTACTCGACTAAAAGTCTGTGTTCTAGACTCCTGCGCCCGTCTTTAGGCTAAGAGAAGAGGGTGTCCTGTCTCTGGAGAAGCGCTGATTACAGTAAAACCTCATGAAAACAAGGAAAGACCCCTTGGGATGAGGTATCTTATGGGATGCTGGAGGCATTTTAATAAAACTTTACAAGTGTAATTTACAAGTGTAGCTATTATTTTCAAACTCTGAAACAATGGATACACTTGTAAATTACGCTTTTTAAAGTTTTAAGGTACGGCAAAATGTCTTATCATGCAACATTGCTGCAAAACGAGTTAAATAGAGAATTTAAGGAAGAAGATATATGATTTTCACATATTGATAACTTAAGTAGAGATGTTGGGCGTTTTACCACCCGCATCAAACCTGTCTTGCAACAAATCAGGTTATTGACAGGTTTGACTGTGGGTGATAACTGACGTGCAACATAACTATTCAACTGGTTTTGCAGCAATGTTGCAAAACAAGTTGCACGTTTTTAGCCCCATTTACACGGCAGAAAATTTTTGGCGCGGCTTGGATGAAAGTGGCACGCGTACCAAAAAAATAGTACTGATTACTCATTTACACGTTCTTTTTCTACCGTGCTAAACGATCTGAAATTATGATTTGGTACGGATAAAAGGCTCAACATCTCGGCCAGCGTACTCGATTCTTGTCTAGTGCGCATGCTGCTTCCTCTGTAAAAACATGGCGGACGAAAAGTTCATTAGAATTCCCACAGCCGCATGTAGTCTACGCAAAAGGAACAAATCGGTGGTCATTGAATACTGGTGCGGTTATTGAATTATTGTGTGGTTATTGAACACACTGAACTAACGAAAACGTATTTAACACTTAGTTAATGCTACACATGTTTATTAAAAAATTCTAACGTGTTTGTGGCTATTCCCCCCGCAGCTCCATGTTGTTCACGCTCATCAATGAACTAACGTGTGGTCATTGAACTACTGTCGTGTTTATTGAACTTTTGGTTTATATTGAACTAACGAAAAAGCTCATCTGTACATGCTCTCCCCCATTGGTGCTGACCCAAGGCACGAAGGCTCATCAGAGAAAAGTTAGCTCGGCACGGCTAATCGTTTACACTGCACACTTTATCCGAGCTCTTCTAGATTTTCAGGATCGCGTACCAGTTTTATCCGTGCTCGGACTACCTCTCGACATGGTCCGAGTACGGGTGAAATTTTGGTCCGGCACTGATGGGCCAAAGTCGTTTACACGACTAAATTTATCTGTGCCGAACCAATTTTTTTGGTACGCGTACCTTTTTCATCCGAGCCGTGCCAAACATTTTCGGCTGTGTAAATGGGGCTTTTGTTGCCCGTTTTACGGAAGCTTTTGTAAAATTGACCCGTGGTGTGAACAAGGCGTGGGAAGGGGAGCTTAATACTCACTGATCTCCATACTCCAAAATGACGTTGACACATTATGATTCATACACAAATTGATTCTCTACAAAAGAAGGAACCTCATCGACTATCAATACTGATAAGGGTTAAGCCCTGAGAATAGTGATTAGGGTTAAGCCCTGATTAGGGTTAATAGTGATTAGGGTTAAGCACTGATTAGGGCTAAGCCCTGAGAATAGTGATTAGGGTTAAGCGCTGACTCGACAAACGGTTAGCTTCTATTTGGGGTTGTTTTATTTGATTTTTATTTTACTACAGCTTCGCCTTTTGGCGAACAATGAAACAATAGACAACAATGAAACAATGGGCAGGGGTGCCACAACAGCGTTGAGCCAATTACAGTGGTTCCAGAGCTTAAAAGATATGTAAGAAACAGTAAAACTAACATGAGACAATTAAAAACATCAACGGAGACGGACAGACACGTTACGTGAAACGTTACATGACAGACAGATTGTTTTCCAGGATCGTGGGTTCTCTGGGTCGTAGTTACGTTCTAAGGCATCCACGTAGTACTTGTACATGATGGATTTGAATTGGCTGATCTGAAGGTTGCATGAAAGTTGAAGATCATTTGCTAACGTGTTCCAGATTCTGGTGGTTCTATTAAAAAAGGATCTCTGAAAAGTGACAGTATTAAATTTCCTTGAAATAAAGTGAGTGACAGTACGGTTGCTGTTAGATCTGGTAGTGCGGGATAACGGAGGGACTAACTCTAAATGTTCCAGTTACAACTTTGAAAAACAAAATCATGTCTAAAAACTCGTGACAATAGGAGATCGGTAATAAGTTAAGATTCATTAGTCTGTCCCCATATGTTTGGTCACAAATGAATGGTAGATCCAAGATATACTTTGTAGCGCGCCTCTGGACACGCTCGAGCTTTCGAATCAGGTCTATTGACTGGGTTAGGGTTGATGCTATATTTTTTTAAATCAAACAGTCAATCGTCAGTAAATCCTCAGTGACGTAGTGGTGTAGGTGATGGACTGCAAATTCTACGCTCCGGGTTCGATTCCTACTCAATCTCATCAGAATTTTTCTTTTCCTTAAAAATTGAAGAGACTTAAACTTTCATGAACATTTCTCACGCAGAAATTTCAAGAGGCATAGAAATTTCATGTAGGAAAAGGGAAATGTCTCAGGATGTCTTGTGAGGGGGAAATGTCAGTTTGTAGTATGGACTTACTTACTAAGTAAGAACTAAATACCAAATCGAAAAATATATTTCCACTAAGAATAACAAATTAGAAACCTTTTATGAAACATGGTCAAAAGACATTTCTCCCCTTTAATTAATTTCGTGAGTATGTAATTAACATTGTAATCTTTTATGTGTGATTGTGTTTTTGCTTTATTTCAGAGTGTACTGTAAACATTAAATGTTAATCTTCCTTTTATCTACATAATTAAGTACGTAATTAAGTATTAATTAATTCTTTGTAAAATATGCCTCTTTCAGCAATTGCGCGGCTGTTTGTGGCTGTAATGTATATAATTGTGAAATGTAGATAATTGTAAGTATGTCTGTTATTGCGGTTGTTTAGAACATTGTTATTAGTTTCTTTGTAATTATTTCTTTGTAATTAAAGTAATAAATGTCTTGAATAAAAAAAAAATAATAATAATAAAAAAAAAAATAAAATAAAAAAAAAGTTTGTAGTATGGAGATGAGTGCTAACCGGAAAGGGCACGGGCGCATGGCGTGCTTTTGGGGTCACGTGACCGTGTGTCCGGAGAAGGGAAGAACAGGAAGTACGCGAGGCCCGTGACACATGGAAATTTTCGACACCGCGGTATCACCGTTTCATGACCTTTTATTTAAATAACAGCTTTCCTTGGGAGTTACAAGACAAGTACCTCCAGGATTAAATACAACTAGAATCCCATAAAACCATCTCCTGTAATTACTGACAAAACGAACTTTAAAATAGCCTTGTCCAAATAACTTCTGACCATTTTCCAGTACTGTCTAAATACTAAATACAAGGTGCCTTAACCAGACAGACAGACAAAAGGGGTACCTAGGATAAAGCCCCAAGTAACTTCTGATAAACTGCTACATTCACCTTGGAATTTGCCCTCTAAATTCTTGTCGGTTTATGGTTACCTCGCCACCAACGAATAACTCTGAAATAATTGACACAGTTTAATACCTAGGATTACTTACCTAAGATTTTTACTTTCTCGTCAAGCTAATTCGAATTTAAAGTCGACCCAAATACAAATCTGTCGATCCTTGCGTTGAAGGACTCATGCTCCTGGTAATGCACATAGTAACAACACATGTATAGGTTCGATGAATGTAAACTTTGGCATTTGAGAGATGAAAATACTGGCAGAAAAGTTTCACAAGTCAACCACTGGTCGTTTCTTTGAAATATAAAAAGATGGTAACAGTTACGAAATCTCCGTTCATGAATCAAAGTTCAAAACAATGGTTGGTGGCGAGGTGACCAGATAAATGCTTATCAGTGAAGGAGAGAAATTCATATTAGACCAGGAGTCATTTAGGGCCTCATTCCATGCAACCAATCGATAAATCGAACAACCCCGAATTAAAGGTAGAGCGATTTTCGTATGACCTTGAAATGAAAGCGCGCGAACAAAACAGAAACGACAAACGAACGGAAATTGAGCGATTTAATTGGTTTATCGAACGGACAGACAAACGCGTCTGGCTTTTCATTGGTTAAGCGAACGCTCAGGTGAAAAAACTTCATGCCCGAGAACTTTCTAGAAATCAACCGATAATTCGCTTTGACGTCATACTGCAACACGATTGGCCAATCGAACAATGCCTTCTCCATATTAGGGTTTCTTTGGCGGAAAAACAAAGAGGCCATGTTTTGATCTTTTCATCCATTGGCTGATAAAACAAAGAACGAACACTTGTCGAAACCTTTTTTCAAGGTCATACGAAAATCGCTCTAATCTAAATTATACAAACAGTTGATATAGGGAGGTAATTTTCCTTTACAGGTTACATTTTAACAGTCATGAGTATCCTTGTTTATTTAACAATTATTCATTTCCTCAAATAACAGAACATGTTTTCTGAAGCTTCCTAAATGAAATGGTGTGAACCATTTGATTTTCCAACCAGAATTTCTGGTTTGTCCAAGTAATTGGCAATCACCTGTGTACTATGACCTTAGAATGGAACCTGTAAAAGCATGATGAAAGGTGAACTTGAAAATTCTATTTGAGAACTGATTGTATTCACTATTAAGCTGAAGGGTTTTCTTTCATGAGTGCTAAATCTGCTTCTACCATTTCCTTGACCAGTTCCTGTGAATGGAATTGAGAGTAAAGATGATTACTCCTCAAGCTGCACATGACACAGAGTACCCAACAAGCCTTTCATTTCCAACTCCTCTCTTTACAGACACTAAAAATAGCGCTTAATCCTTATAAGACTGCGTAATTCCCACTTATGACAAATGCCCAGGTTTGCATGCAGCTGCAGCTCGTGTGTTTGCGAAAAACCATGAAAATCGCAACGTCAACGATTTTTCGAAAGCCAGTTGCAAAAAATCGCAAATCAAACGTTTTTTCGTGTTACTTGCGATTTTCGCAGTTCTTTGTCAGCAAATTTTTCAAAAATCGTGAAAATAGCAGATTTAGTTTGGGCCCTCAATTTTTTCAATTTTAGCAAATTTTGCTGCTGCGTGCAAACTTGGACATACGCAATTCCGGAAAATATTCCAGCACCAAGACCTCACATACCCATTGGGAACCATTTTTCCTGTATTTGCAATTCAATAAAACTTTATTTTTTCCCATGGATTGCATGAATTGCATGGCTCGCAGATTGTCCATCTCCCTCATTTACCCAAAGGTACACTCTCTTTGGGAAAAAGAAATTGGTCCTAGGATACTCGGCTACTTCTTTATCTATATGGGCCGCCATGAAATTGAGATCTAATCATTTTCGTCATTCATCCAATTGAATAAGCTGTTTTTCTTTAACCTCCCCCCCTAACCATACCCCTGGGAACTTCTTTGACATCTGTCACTCATGTCACTCTTTGTGTACTTGTTTTACTCCTTAACCCTTTAAGCCCCAGTATCCACATACAAATTCTCCAAACTGATCTCCACACATTTCCTTAAACAATAAGTTGAGAGAATTTGTTCAAAGATCAAAGTATTTTCTCTTGGGTGATCATTTTATTGATTCTCATAACTTATCTCTTTACAGTGTATGGATAATTGTAAGGAGAAAATTGATCTTGGGACACTATTGGGACTTCGAGGGTTAAGATACCAAAAGAAGTTTACTGTCTTGGCTGTAGTCAGCTATGGTCTATGTGAGAGGGCAACAATGGGCATAATTTAAGGTGAAGGATTTACCTCAAAAGATATCTTTGGTTTCCAACCAAGAAGTTTGTGGGCCTTATCTGCACATCCCTGAAGATATTCCTGAAGGAGAGAATCAAGTGCATGCATTACATTTAGGGCTACATACATGTATCACTAACCTTTGAAGTTTTTAAGTGCAGAATTGGCAAAGATGGACTGGAACTGGACATTAATTTTTCTTTTGTTGTCAGTGTATCACAATTCTACCAAAGAAGCTAGCGCTTGCATTAATTTTTTTTAATGGCCAGGAAAATATTACTCAATCCCCCAACCATAACAACTCAAACAAAGGCACTGAAGTGACTGAAACATAGTAGCCTCCCATGCAGGCGTTTTTAGGGGAGCTCGTTTTTCATCCCTCCCCGTGAAAGATGAGCCCCCTTAAAAACTCCTGTGTGGGAGGGAGGCTAGAAACATAGAGGATTCAAAGCAATGCAGCACCTAAAATTTACATGCATACTAACAAGCACTAACAGCATTTACAGTGACACAAGCAAAATCAGGATATGTTCTTGGCAGCCAACATAACACGACAAGTGACATGTAGTTTCCTTGCAATATTACAGTGTTATTGGTGAAACATCTGCCAAAAATGCCTTATATAATATAAGTAACAGAAATGTTTGTGTGGGTGCCATAAGAGAATTGCTAAACTTACCACTTCTGTTGGCCGGTAAAACTTGGGGTCTACCCTTACAATCACTTTCCCAGTGTTCTTATCTTTGCCAACTTCTGTATCACCTTCTCCTTCCCAACTATAAAAGAAAATTAACGATAAACTGAAACCACTTGTCAAAAACCCCTTTGTTGCTCCCTTGGTGAGCAAGTGGTAGTGCAGTGGTGAGAGTGCTCGCCTCCCACCAATGTGGCCCAGGTTCAAATCCCGGCGTCGCTGCCATATGTGGGTTCAGTTTATTGTTGGTTCTCTCCTTTGCTCTGAGAGGTTTTTCTCCGGGTACTCCGGTTTTCCCCTCTCCTCAAAAACCAGCATTTCCAAATTCCTATTCGGCCAGGAATCAGGTAGACGAAGAACCACTTTGTGGAGGTGCTACCTCCAAATCATTATTTATTTATTTATATTAATAATTAAGTTACTGGTACACAATTACAGTTGAAGCCTCCCAAAAGCGACCACCCAAAATGCGAAGATTTAGTGGTTGATAAAGGGAAGGCGGTCTATTACCAGAATTGATCTACAGGAGTCTCTTCCTAGAAAAGGTTTGGAAACATCTACATTTTGAAAGAGATTCACAGCATGCAAGTTACAATATGCAGCGTGCAAAGAAAGTAGTGTCCGATAGTCCAGGGCTAGTGGATTTTGCTATCGGGCTAGTGATTTTGTTCTTAACTTGCCCGATGGGCAAGTGCTGTTTTTTTGGGGAAATTCAAATTACAGAAGGATTGTAATCAATCCTGCTAATCAAAAAGGGTTTTAGGGCTAGTTGAAATGACTTGTGGGCTAGTACTTGCTAGCTACAGCTTGGTAGGCTGTAAAACTGATTTTCTTTGCATCCTAAATATGTGTAGTTTCATGTTGACACTTAAACTTTAAGTGGTCAGGTCAGTTACATAAGGGTAAAAACAATGAAAAATTCTAAAACCGTCATCCCAAAAATTGGTTGTGGTTGCCTACAAGAGGTGGTCATTTATAAGAGGTTCTAACTGTAGCAATTTGACAGGGAAAATATTGTTGTTTTGGATAAGTGGTTGCACATGGAGGTTCAACTGTATATCACTGCTTATTTTTTCTCACTAGTTTTGTGAGATGTGGAGCCTTGAGGATAGGAATTCATCCAAATTATATGTGTATTATAGGATGGAGAAAAATTCAGCTTATTTGATAAATGTCTGGAGTATTTTCTAGATCTGAGATAAATGTAAACAGACAAAATGATCAGCAATAATATTATGCTGGTAAATAATATATAAAATCTCTTGTAATAATAATATAACAAAAACTGTTCTAATTAATATTTTTGTTATTATTGCCATTGTGATTTTCTGGCATTTAGGTATTTACTATCAACACAAGCACCATTGGGTCATGAAATTCTGGTCATCTTTATGAGGTGGTAACAAGATGTTCAGAATAGAAAATGATTGAGTTTCTTAAGGCTGTGCCAAAATATGTGTGGTCATAAAAATAACGCCATGGCAACGTGAGGGCCGGAAATACATAATGATCAGGGGTAAAAACAAATAAAACTAAACACAGGAGCAAGATTATTTTTAACCCATACTCCTGAAACAAGAACGACAACAACAACAACAACAAAACACAAAAGCATCAAGAACATAAGTATTATGTATGTTAAGCATCATGTTCTAAGCAATGATTGTTTAGATTGTACATACACAATGCTTATTCCAACAAGTTGAAAAGCTTTCTCGGAAAATTCTCTCACACTGTGGACTTCTCCAGTTCCAATCACAAAATCTTCTGGTTTTTCATGTTGTAAGACCATCCACATCGCCTGCAATAATATTATTAAAGTACAGCTTAAAATGTAATGCTTTAAATTCCTTGCCAGGAGAGTGACAGTGGTGCTATAAGTTGCAAATTCTTTAGATGTTTCAATAACTTAAGTCTCTGAAGTCAGTAAGGCACTTTAGGTCAGACCAAAAGGTGAATCCTTGTTTACATTTCTTGCCTCATTGGCAGAGGCTTATTATTATCTGATGAAGCTAATAAAAGATTTAAAAAAGAATAAATTGAAATTACTGAATATTGAAAGAGCATAACAATTTTAGTTATCTCTGAAAATTTGAGCCTGACATACCATATAGTTTCGGAAAAAATTCTCTTTGAAACACCCCAAAATTTACAAGTAGAATGTAAGAGCTCATTAATGATTTGCCACCCAGTAATTTTGCAGTCTTTAATTGCTGCTATTTTCTTTGTTACTGATTGCAAAGAGCTGAAACTTGCACAAAATCCATAAAATTAATTAACAAGCTCTTTTAAATTTTTGAACCTAATTGGTATAAAGGGCTCACTATATCTTCTAAATATCTCCTATGGGTTTCCTCGTATGCTAACGAGCAAAAATGTAAACAATGACATCACGATGAATCCGCCTATACTCAGGGTCTTAAAATAACCAAGAAGGGAAGGTATAATGCCTCAGCTTTGCAAACAGCTAGACCTTTGTACGGCTTTTATGTGACCACAAACTCCCGTCTCAGTATGAGTAATAAATATAGTGTCCTCAATTATTATTGTATAGCACTTTTGTGCTAAATACGTTAAGACTCTTGAGTAATGTGCATTCTTCTACATACAGCTGTATCCAAGAATTGATTTTTAACTCTAGTTAATATGTACACTGAAGAAGCCCAGAGGGTGAAACATCTGTACATCGAAATAAACAGTAAGACATGTGAGAAAGGTTGTCCCCAGAGTAGTCACCTCTTTTACACTCAAGATTATCTAAGGTTTAGGTTGAAACATCTTGAATTGTCTTGGATCCTTACTCACAAGTGGCATCCTTCCTTGGTAAACTTGATATTTTTCATTCAGTTTATGACATATATTTTAATTTTATTTATTTTCCTTTGAAGTTAAGGTAAAGACTAATTATCTTTACAAAGTACAGTGCTCTTTTATCAGACTTTACCTCACAATAGTCTCTGGCATGTCCCCAGTCTCGTTTGGAGTCAAGGTTGCCAAGTTGGAGCTGAAAATTTACAAGCACAGCTAAAGTTAATACTTAAATTGCATTAAGGAAAAATTCAAAAACTGTTTTCCGGCTACAAAACAGCTTACTGTAAGTACATATATTCTCTCAAACAGTGACAAGGTACAGGTCCTCACAGGCACAAAAAGTGCACCTAGTATGATAGTACCGGTAATCTTTTTGTTTCAATTAATGAACATCAGTCATCTATTATAACCAGAATTAACAGATAGCTTAAAAGTCCAACTATTTCTTTAAATTTATTTTACATTGATTTTCTGAAATATATAATTTCTCAAAATCAGACAGGACAGTCATTTTTGAGGCCCTCTCAGTTAGGGGGGTTATGGATGTCCCTAGACTGAATTTCGAAATCTTTCATTTTGCGTATTAGAGAGGAGGCCATGCCGCACTCTATAATTATACTACTGTATTTGCGCTTTTCTCTGTCGCTCTTGCATTTTAAACCCATCTTTGTGTCATTTGTCGCCATTTCTGCTCTCCCATGTCGCTGTTTCAAGGCCTGCATGTTGCTTGTCGGAATTTGACCCTAACAGGGTCACATTTTTAAATTCAATGCCTTGTCCATATCCTGACAAAACAGAAGCTTTAACTCCATACATTTTCCATAGCAACAGAAATTGCAAAATTCATCACCATACCATTTCCAAGGTATGAGTTAACCCATCCATACCATTCCCATGTATAGGCCAGATATGGCCCACCATTTCGCATATCATTTCCCAAGATTTTGTCTGGTATGGGCAATGTAACATTAAAATTTGCAACACCTCAGTTCTTGTCATTGCATGTACTGTTTACCTCATCCTGAAGTCCTAAATGAATTTTTGCTACTGCCCTTGTGATCTTCCTTGTTACGAATGTTTCACCTGTGGTACAGTGACAAAGTTTATCATTGTTCTTGGACAATAAAATGTGCCTTAAAGAGACACAGTCAGCTGTGGGACCGCGCTGACCTGGACACTACTTTTGCCAGTTTGAAAAGCATTTGCCTCAACCTGAAATCAAATGTATGCATTGGATACACATAGAAATCTGCTTCAATCTTGCCTTTTGTTTCATTCGATCCTTGATCTTTTACAGAAAACCTTTTTTTGAGCAAACTTTAACTCATCCTATGACATTATTTTATTATATTTGGTTAAACTCATCGCCAATTGATGAGCTTGGGAACTGGTGCCTAAAAGTTTAGCGGGGAGGCCAGCTGTGAAAAAATACGGCAAAGGAGGTAACCAGGCAACCCTGGAAGCGGGAACCACCCCTGCCAGCAGCCGCTAACTGGTACTGTCACACTGAGAGAATACTCAGTGGAAAATACTTACCCATGTGGAATACTTACCTGCACACCCCCGCATGACAGCAGGGAGGGAGGAGAGGGGCAAGAATCCGCAAAGATTCGCCAGCACGAAGCAAAAGGGGTGATCTGCAATGATCAGCTAGAATAGCTTGCAAAATAACGCAAAAGGATAGCAGCCCTGAAAACCCCCAAGTGGGCCACCCCGCATGTCACGCATGCTAATACGGGAACACCGCTGGCTGCATTGGCTCGAGATTAACTTAGCCTAAATAAAATTTAGCCCCATTTAAAAACAGTATTGAAAGGAACATGAACAGAAGAGGTGAGAAACACATAGTTGTTGGGCGGGAGAAATCGCCTTCGTTTACCAAAATAACAAAAAAAAAATGAATCAATAACATTGGCGAGCAAATAATCGTTTTATATATTTGGAAAATCGATGGAAAAGGTTACATATGTTTGGAAAATCAAGCTTTCTCGACCTTGAACCTTCGACAATGATTCATGCAGACTGATGATCAAATTCAGAAGTATTTGTTGATGTTCGTCTTTCCCTGGACAAATCCATTGGTGAATTTTCAATGGTATATAAGAAATGAGTGCTCTGATATGGCTAGGGTCTATAATTCAGACTTCACCTTGTGACAGGCAAATCAGCGAGGAAATGGTATCTAACGCGCATGTGCATCAGCTGACTGTGTCCCTTTAATTTATTCTGCTCTACTTCAATTTAACGATTGTATTAAGTGAAAGAATGTATATTGAAAAAAAGAATGTTGAGAGGGCTCACAATTTTTCCAAAGCTTCCTCAGAAATCAAAGTTAGTTTGAAATTCTCTACAACAACTGCAGTCTACATCACGAATGTATGATAATAGCATTATTTTCAGTTTAATTGCATATTCAAGTTAGAGTTTTTCCTAAAGTTAACTGACAAATGTTTTTAATGAGACAAAGACAAATAATTATTATTTTATATAACAATCATTATGTTATAAGGTAAAGCACCATGTTAGTTGACATAGGTAACAAAAAATCTTTTCACAAGACAGATATCTTATTCACTTGTGCTAAGAAAAAGGTGATCAAGTCAAAGTCAAGTTAGTATTTACCTCTGCGTGGACTTTCATGATTAAAGAGGATTCCGTTGCAGGCAAACATGTTGTAAGCTTCTCTGTAGTTTACAACAATCCAGTAAGCATATACTTTGGCAGCACCTGTAAGTATGAAAAGAAGCACCATGTACTTACAAAATTTCCCATGTCCAATGAACTGCTGCCTGTGGTTGAACATGACAACCATACAGATCAAATACTTAAGACTACTGCGCTTTTCACAAACATGCCAATTCTGAAGTTCAAAAGCCACCTGACGATTGCACTTTTCGCTGCCATCAATCATCTTAACAGACCTCTTAGGAAACAAAACTTTACTTTAACAGGTTCAAAAGGTCATGGTTTCTGATTTGTGATTGGTGGATTTTGTTTCAAGGTTCGTTGCTTGTGATCGTAATTATGATTGACGGCAGCAAAAAACGCAATTGTAAAGGCGGCTTTTGAACTTTAGAGTTCGCTTGTTTGTGAAAAGAGCAGTAAAGATTTGCATAGTAATCAAAGAAATTTAAAGTCAATATTATGCATACATGTCCAACAACTTAACTGCTTTGTCCGACTAAAGCAGTGATCTGGTCAAACAAACGTCTTTTCTAAAATTATTGACAGGCTATAATTTGAACAGAAAGATGGTGAGACCTTGCCTGAGCTCATCCCCCCATGAGTAAAGTACATCAGGGATAGTGGATTTTGCTATTGGCCTGGCCCCGGTTGTTCAAAGAGCAGAATTAAGTCCTATCCAGCAGAGAAATCACTATCCAGTGGATAAAATTTATCCACTCGCGCCATCTCGGTTGCTCGAAAGATGGATAGCGTTATCCACTCGCTATCCAGCGGATAAATTTATCCATGGTAAGGTAGGTAGTATAAATTTTTATCCACCGGATAAACAACACAAACATGGCCAGTCGACAGTTGCATCTTTTACAGAGCAACTTGTCGCTAAACCGTCTAAACCAACTTCCCAGAACAAACAACTTTTTATCCAATGGATAACTATCCAGTGGATTACAGTTTTATCCATTGGATAGGCCTATATCTGCTGGATAAAGTTATCTGCTCTTTGAACAACCGGGGCCTGGTGAAGTCTGTTCTTAACTTGCCTGATGGGCAAGTGAAGTTTTAAGGACAGTGCATTTAGTGGGTGCAATGTACAGCTATATGGACACAGAATAGGGAGTGGCCATTGTTTTCAGGTGCTCAGTCCTTACAATATAGGGTATCTGCTTTGGTATAATATCTGATCATTTGATTTAATGATAGTGTTCCTTTAAAATATTGCATAAGTTAAATAAAATGTAGTAGGTCCTAAAATAGCTAAAAACTTTCCAATTAATTTCTTTTCCCATGTATGGTTAAAAAGGTTACTTAGGGGTCACTTTTTGCATGATCGATTTTCAATTTAACAAGATTAAATAAATGGGTACTTGGAAAAAAAAGACCCAAGTGCATTTTAAAAGATTGCTGTTTCCATCTTCCAAATCACCTTTTGTTTGCAAAACAAACATAAGGAAAATTTTACAGGAGACCAAGAAAGAAAGCTTCCCAGTACATACCTTTCCCTAAAGTACCCTCCCTCCAGGACAATTGCAGCTTTGTGCCTAATAACAAAAATGTTATCTTACCATAAGGTGACCTTGGATAAAATGGAGTTTTTTCAGTTTGGGGAATCTCTTGAACCTTTCCAAACATCTCACTGGTAGATGCCTGTCGAATAAAGTTATGAAATAAAATATTATTACTGTTATTATTATTGTTATTATTAATTTTGATATTATCATTATTATTATAATTATTATTAAAACTACAAATTCTGTTCTACACTTGCCTAAATTCAACAAAGACACAGGAGCAAGGTTTACTGATTTTCATTTCCTGAGGCAATTATGCACATACACATTTTAATGTAACTTTTGAACCTGTGGATGAAATCCTTAAGTGTGACTATTGAAATGAAGCCTCTTTGCCATTTCTGCCCTTGGCACATGATACAGTTGTGAATAAATACTAACTGCATATTTGAGGACCAATTACAAGTTTATTTATTTTTCTGGTGATCATCTACTATTTAATCTCCTTGATAGAAAATATGAACCTAATAATTATTATGAACCTACGTTAGGCCTAAATTGCCAAATTAGGTACCCAAGAACCTATTTTTCCAGACCTCAAAACAATTATTGTAGGTTCTTACACCCCAGTTTTTACTGTATAGTTTTACAATTCTATGTTAAAAATCCATAGATGAAATCCTTAAATGTGGCCATTCACAGGAAACCTCTCCAGTAGCACTACCTCTTCAGTAGTACAACTACAACTGACCAAACACAAATGCACTACAAGAAATGGTGATGTCAACAATCACATTGTGGAACACCTTTTACAGATGAATCATCAAATTGACTGGGGCTCTATGGCATGTATTATGTATTCTACAGACTACTATCAACGACTTACTTTAGAAAGCTGGTGTACTAACTTCGAACAAATGCCACTGAATCATAGCCACCAGTTTCTGGCAACATACAAACGACTTATTGAAGAAAAACTAACTACAAGAGAACGACTGGAGAACTGACAATCTGAGTAGCGATGGATGAGTGTTAAACTGTGACAATAGACGGATCAAAATGCACCATTAATTACATTAAGAGTCTTCATAGCCAATTACATCATGGCTTAACTGACAGATGACTAACAACATCACAGCGTAATTGACCAATCAAGTCAGTATAACCAGAGTATAATACCATCAACTGACATGATACAACTCACTTTGACTCTGAAGATGACTACCACACAGGTTGTCAAAATGTCAGTCACTGTCAACAACAACAGTCCTGTTCAGGACTACATTCACCCACATGATCAAACTCAGCCTACTTTTGAAACGACTCCTGGGTTCAAAACTTTCATGGAACAATAACATTGTAACATTCATTTGGTATACACTAGTTCTATCTTTTTGAGTCTGTGGATGAAATCTTCAGGTGAAACCAATCCTGCATTGTTTTTTCTCTCAGTATTTGACAAATGAAGAACCAAGGGTAGAAGTGAAGGAGTTAAGAGAGCACTACAACAATGGTGGTAGCAGTGGTATTTTTATTTCACCTACCTGATAGAATCTAACATGATGTTCCATCCCACAGGTTTTGATTGCATCCAGTAACCTTAATGTTCCAAGAGCATCAACATTGGCAGTGTATTCAGCTAAATCAAATGAAACCTGAAAATTATATTAAAAGGTGAACAGGTTATCAAAAATTAATAATATTACAGGTTAACACTGACATAACATTAAATCATACATATGCCCAGGACACAATGCTATGTACATGTTATAATTATGTCAAATTTTATTTCAGGCTACTTTTGATTTAACCTAGGTTGATTCTCCAGTTCCTTTGACTCCTACCCCTAATTCATGAATATTTAGGATGGGAGACAAAGGAAAAGTTTAACCTGAAATCAAATTTGACCTGTAACATATCCACACAGAGCACCCAACATGAACTATCACAGACTAACCTTGACATGACTTTGGGCTCCTAAATTGTAAATTTCATCAGGTTTTACCTACGAGAATGAAGAAATGTATCAGTGTTCTCAAAGTACTGACAGGACAACAGTCTTATTAACACTGCAAACTTCACTGGAAAAGCATACCTGGCTAACAATTTTTACTAGATTTGTGCTGTCAGTGAGGTCCCCATAATGAAGTATCATTCCTGTAAATATATATATAAAGGAACTGGTTCAGCAAAGAGGTAATGCTCCATTGACCATTATTAAATACACTACACTGCATGCAGTCTCTAAATCATGCTTACCCATCAATCAAGGTGTAAAATATCCAAAGTGCTTTTCACTTTCAAATGTTGTCTCAAAAAATTTAGTTTGAACCCCACCCCCTCCCTCCAATTCTCTGAAAATTACAGTTCAGGATCTCTTCTTCCTTACAAAAAATTGGCCTATAATACCTCCTCCCACGATGGGTTAATAGATATTTTCAGCAATTACAAGATATTGAAAAAATCAAAGGAGGTGAAAGATGTTATGTGGATTATCTCACGAGGATTGGATGGGACAGACTGAGTCTGAGTCGCTAAAACAATTTGAGCCTGGTATTGATTGGAAACCATAATCTAGGTGGTTTCTTGTTCCATTTTATTCTCTGCTAATGCAGCCACCTGAAGTCAAAAAAAAAGATGCACTTTATTTGAGTGCCAATGTATTTAGCACGAATGTGCTAATTGGGGACACCATTTTTACGTCTCCTACTGAAGATGGGACCACCATAATTAATTTTACGTGGTCATCTGAGCCACACGAAGTTCTCGCCGCTTGCATATTGCAAAGGGAGTACCTTCATTTCTCAGTTATTTTAAGGCCCTAAGTAATGGTCCGGTCCAGGGAATCAAACCTGCGACCTCTCGCTCTGCAGTCAAGTGCTCTACCGACTGACCTAATCCTGCCGCAGTAGTCAATAGCCTGCAAACAGGCTCCCAAGTGGGGTGGGGTGAAAAAGAAAATGCCTGGAGGAAGTAAAAGGTGGGGGAGCCTGTAAACTTTGATTTGATGCAGCCCATCCATGATACCAGACCCTGGTATCATGATCTGATTGGTCAGATTGCTGACAGTTGGCGAAAAAAATCCCCATGTGTGTGTAATTGTTATTGAAGCTGATGCATTCATGTATAAAAACATCATATTTTGACAGGTCTAATAACCTAATTGACATGTTTTTTATATATGTTACAGGATAATTGCAAGAGGGCAGATGGGAAGGATCAAAACTAAGTCTACAGGCTCCCCGCCATTTTCTCCCTGGCCATGCTCGGCTCAATTTGCTTGCCAATTTTCTTTTTCACCCCACTCCACTTGAGAGCCTTTTTGCAGGCTAGAGGTCAAGGATGAAGCCACAGAAAGACCAAAACATGTTAAATTTGAAAGGAGGGTACGAGGTCTCAAAACTCCATCTTTTTCTCCTAAGATACTACACTCAGTAGCTAAGTAGCTGGACTAAATGACCAATACCAAGGTTTGTGATATGATAGCATTTCATCTTCTCATTTAACCAATGAGCCTAGTATATACTGTTCTTTTTTTCTAATTTAACTTTTTATCACCAAATTCAAATGCTGATGATTACAATTTTTACAGTACTGTTCAAAAGTAAGCAGCCACTCAATTCTTGATCATCGTGAGAATCAAGTCAAGAATTGAGACTTGATTCTCCATTGTTGCGTCTCGATTCTTGATACTCGATTCCTGCAACACTCATCAAACCAGGAACAGCTATTGTTCAGTTTCGAGTAATTCACTTTCTACTCTTGCTACTTGATTGCTGCGAAGATCTACAGCCTTTGTTCAAGTTTCTCTCATGTCAAAAAAAAAAAACTTTCCACTCTAGGTAAGCATTTTATTGTAATTAGATGAAAATAGATGTAGTTAAATAATGATAAGTGTATATCTACTATTCTCACAAAAGCTTAGTCATGAAATAAATAACAAAAAAAATTTTTTTTCTTGCCTTCTAGCAAGAGTCTTTTTTACTACAGAACCATGAAAACTTGAAGCTTATCACAGATATATGTCCTTAACATCAATAACAATTTGACAAAGCTACCAGTTTGATCATAATGACATAATCTTATTAATTTTTTTAATGTTTCACTAGTCAGCAAATTAGGCGGTTCCAGGTTAGTGCCATTCTATATGATTGAAATAAGCTTGCTGCATTTCTTACAAAAGTTTGCATCAAAAGCAGACCTTATAGTCTGATATATATATATACCCACCTCCCATTGCATGTGTTTTGACATTGGCATATAAATGAGAAATCCTGCCAGTGTTGAAGGAACTAGAACGTCTAATAATACCATGAACCTTTAAGAAGAACAAAAATAATGACATCTTAAATAAATTTAACGGTTTTGTTTTCCCCATTAACAAATTTGAACAATGCTTGTCAACTGCCAATGATACTAATTGAACTTCTGTTTGTATTGGTAAAATCTTACCAATATTCCAATATTGTTTCCGAAGTAACAGAAATTTTGCTTGGTGAAATTTGGAGATGCTTCCTTTAAACAAATTAAGATGCCTCCTATAAACAAAGTATCTACGTTATGTTACATCACATACCTCATAACCTTTAGAAAGTAGTAGCTCGGCAAGATATGAACCATCCTTGAAGAAAAGAATAAAACAATAATACAGTTGCATTAGATTAAACGTTGCATTTGACACTTGTTATATTGCACCTGTTTGTTGAACAGTTAAACACATTTCATTTTTTTTTTGGTGACAGACTTTGAAATTTACAATTCACCATGAAATTTATAGGTGAAGAGGTGTTTATTTTATATTAAGAGGCTATTAGTAACTAACACCCTTTAAGCAACTTAAGGTGATGTTACACGAGACGATTTGCAAAGACAATTTTTAGTGCAACACAGCAAAGTGACACATTGTGTCATTGATTTGAATAGTTATAACATGGTTCTAACATTGCAATGCAGTGTTGCGTTAAACATCATCGCTGCGAATCATCCCTTGTAACATCCCCTTTAAACAGCACATTGCATGTTATCAATGATTTTGTCCATGAAATGAGGCCTCTTTAAAATCAACTCCTATATTTACTAGACATATGATTATGTCCATGCACCAAACAACCAGACATGAAAGGTACCATATTAAGTAGCTCGCAGTATGGTCCATGGTCCACTGACCGTAAATTTGGGTACTGGTATTAGGGCGTGATTGAACCTTTGACTCTCACATGGCTTCTGTAGCATAAAGCTGCCCGGCCAGAGTGTTTGTGGTTCCCCATGCTGAGATACCAGTCCAACAAAGGATTGCCCCAGCAGTACTTTACCTGGGAGAATGACAGTTACAAGGCTCAAAATAATTTTTGAATGGTGGCCGGACACAATGACCAGCCAGCAAAATTTTTTTTTCGGTCAGGTCTTGTTTGTGACTGGACAAAATACAGAAAAGAGTTGACTCATGACACTGCCGCTCTGTAAACTCAGTACTATCATATACTTGTACAAGTTGTTGCAAGACCATTTAAAAAGTGCCTTAATGGACAAAATGGCTTAAGACTTGACTTAACCAGTCAACATGACCAGCAAGTTAAGTTTTGGGTCAAGTTAACATTCTGGCCGGCCACTGTCTATTGACCAGCTGTTACTTTGAGCCACAGCATCTTGTCTTAGGTGTAATGCCAAGGTACACGCCAACAACCTACCTCCATTACTGAAAAACTGCAAAATATAACCCCACTTATTTCTGACATGGCTAAGAATAGATCTCTTTCTAGACAACTGTTACGACTTGTTCTTCTTAAAATCACTCCAGCTCATTGATTATCATAGGAAACTACCTTGATTAGCACCCTATCAAATTCAACTTGACCGAGTCTGCTCTCAAGTTAAACCAAAGACCTACAGCTGTAAAGTTACTACAGTGGAAGCTCTCCCAATGGACACTCTTGTAAGCAGACAGTTCTTCTTACGGCTGCCTTTACAAAACTCTGTTTTTATCAACTCCCATACAAACTCTGTATTTTTACATTCTGGCCCGTAAGCGGCCAACTCCAGTTACAGACACCTTTTTCATGTCCTGAGGGTGTCTGCTCACAAGAGCTTTCACTGTATCACATCAGGCAATATCTTGGGTAACTTGTCTTGAAATTTTGTTGAGCCATTACAGTACAAGTCATAAGAGACAGTCAAACCGCGCCTCAAGGACACCTGCTTAACCCACTCGTCCTTGCAGATTTTGCCGAAAAATTGTATTTTGAAGTTAGCCAAGCAGTTTTCTGGTCACTGTTGTGCTATAAAGAGCTAAAACTTTGCGGCCTTTTGATCCAGATGCAAAATATTAATTTGTGAAGTTTGGGCATGCACAGAAAGCAAAATTAGATAGTTTTGGAGTTTAAAAGTGACACAGCAGTCTTGACTTTTACTTTTTCGCTTTCTCTCCTCACCTCTTTTTTTACTTTTCTTGCCTCTTTTTTTTTCTTTAGCTGGGGATTTAGTAGGCTTCATTTTGGTGGGAAAAGTTTTTAGGAAAGCTTTTAGGATCTTAGGATTAGATGAAAGGAAAGGTAGGTGGTAGTGGAACAAGATTTTCATGGAAATTTTCAGGTCAGCACCACATGGTTTTTTGCCTTTTTCTCTGGTGTCCTCGACTGAATTGTGCTCATTCTGAAATGGTTTGAAAGATCTCTCCACTCTTCACAAGTTTGCAGACAAAGTTGTCCTTGATCATTAAAACTGATAAAGTCACAAGCAGTAGATAGGCACATGGATCTGCGAGGGCGGTTACGGGTGGCTCAGGAGCCAATGGGTTAATAAATATGGGTTATTATTGGTACCGATACTTCATTATTACGGACAGTTTGCATTACCCCCAAGAAAAGAAAGCACTTACATTTTCTCTAAATTTAACATGCTTTATAAGGACACCCCGTTAATACGGACACTTTCTAAGACCCCTTCAGTGTCTGCATTAGCAGGGGGTTTGACTGTAGTGGTACACAAAGTACATGAGATGTGTTTTGTTTCATGTAGCATATAGTAGTAACATTGTGCTAAGCAGGATTTTACACAATGTGCATTGTTTGGTTCCAGAAAACATCAACACTCTTCTCACTGAGTGTTGAAAGTGTCACTTGAAATACTAAGGAGGGAGGATCTTTTAACACCCTTAAAAGACCTAAATTTGTAATGAAAAGTTGACTGAACCTGAAATTACATATCCAGGGCTCAGTTGTTTGAAGGCCAGTTAGCACTAACCGGGAGTTAAATTTTAACCCGGGTTTCTTTTTCTTTTTATCAAGAGCACTTTCTCAGATCTTTGGGATGCAAATAAATCATGATCTATAGACCAATATGAACATGTGCTTCTGTAGAAGTATCCTGCTTGTGTAAGAATATTTTTGTGGCAGTTATAATTATTTCTGTTAGCCTTTGTTTTGCTTTAAAATAGAAGGACTATATTTTAATTTCAGTATAGGACTAGTTTTATGAACTGGGGCTCATTGATTATGGACAGGGACTCATGATTTCTCACAAGATGAGTTGAAGAACTCACCATAACTATGGATTTTCTGGAGCAAAAAATTCAACACGATTGCGAGACACATTGCAATATTTTATCGTTCCCAGACCTTAATATCCGCTTGAAAGTTGTTTTATTACCGTTAGAAATTACTAGAAACTTGGGACTTAATGTGAGATTGAGGGGCGACTTGTTACGGGAAGACGTAAGTAAGAGGCCAATTATTCTTTCAATTGCGATATTTTCAAGTTCTTTGTTTGATGTAATAATTACCTTGGAACATAATATTATCGAAATGAGTGTACTGAATCATATTCATGTAAGTACGAGTAAGCCTTCAAATATTTCGGCACCAGGGGGTAGACCAGAATTATGATTAGCTGTATTATCTGAATTCTAGTGTCCGAAGACTGAGTCAGTTCAAATATGCCAAAGAAAGCCATGAAATATGGGGCAGACATTTTACGGTCTATAAAGCAATGATCAAGCCACAGTTCAATTCAACCGACATGATGTTTTCGCTGTTAGCAAGGCGGACGAATACGAACAAACATACCTGACCGGTTATTCCCGTCAATAAAGCTACTCTCCTCTTACCGGTCTTCCTATCAGTCATATTCACACAAAAGTAGAGAAATTATACAATAATTTTACGCTCTTTTACTTCAAGCGGGTTTCTCAAGGTTTCTGAAGCTAAAATGCAGACAAGTTCGCAGCAGTTTCCCTGGGAACGAGGACGTTTCAGCGTGACACCGGGATGTCATGATGCCACGTGTTAGACAACGCAGTGCCAATCAATTGCTGGTTTCCAGTGTTACGCTAATTCAGGGGGTGTTTACATGAGAAAACTCGCACCGGCGCGAGTTTCATACCGACATGACTTTTTGATTTCGTATCGCGTTTACATGATGACTGGGTTATTTCACATATGATCTCGTTATTTGAAGGTACACTTCATTTTGATAAAATGAACGTATGATTCAAAATCGCGAACATTAGACCGATTTCACACCGAAACGGGTGGTCGTTTCGTGTTTACATGATACCGTTGCGAGATTTCGTACTGGAGTGAAATTCTTGCCCCGGTGCGACAACCGCAGTGAACTCACGCCGGGGCGACTCGCGCCGGCATGACTTTTTGTGGTGGTATCATGTAAACAAATGTAGAGCCATGAGAGGGAACCGGAGTGAACTCGTCGCGGCGCGAAAGTCGCCCCGGTGTCATGTAAACACCCCCTCAAAATAGATCAAAATAAAAATGAAAACCGTTCAATAGATAAGGTCCAGAATCTGGGAAATGAAAGGAGGTACATATACAAAGCCCCTTTGCCAAGAGTCAGGTCAGAGGAACATTTCGCATACGAGATATCCGAAGAAATGTTTTACCCAAACTTATAGGGATTTGTATGGAGACGCCATGCTGGTGCTCACCTACCTGGGCTCTACGGTGGCCCATATTTGCAAACACAACAAACAATTCTTGAAACACAACAAACACTTTTCCAAACACAACATAGTATTATCTGAACACAACAAACTATTATCGAAACACAACACAGTATTATCACAACACAGTATTATTGAAACACAACACAATGTCATCGAAACACAACACAATATATCGAAACACAACTCAGAGTTTGCAAAACACAACGCAAATCTCCCAAAACACGATACAATATTTGCGAAACACGACACAAAGTTTTCCCGATTACGTAATGCAGGATGTTACTATACAAGGCATAAACCCAGGTAGATACTTCATATATGATTCCTATAGTGTACCGATATATATATTCTTACTTACTTACTTACTCTTTCTGCCTTGCTTGAGTATCTTTATGTACTTTTGTGTCTTGGCCTACTCTAGTAACTTGGCGTGCTTAAGTGTCTTGGCCTACTTCAAGACGCAAAAGTAAGTAAAGATACTCAAGCACGCCAAGTAAAAGTAGGCCAAGTCCCTCAAGCATGCCAATACTGAAGTAGGTTAAGACACAAAGGTACGTAAAGATACTCAAGCAAGGCAGAAAGAGTAAGGCCCAGTTCGAACGTCGAATCTCACATGTGCCGAACTTAATTCGAGAGTTAAAAGTGCGAGGTTTGAATCAATTAAATTCGACTGTTTAAATTAAATGCGACGTTTGACGTATCTGCAACTGAAACAGTCGAAGATTCGACTTAAGTTCGACTTTTGATTCAAACGTCGCATTTCACATGTGCCGAACTTAATGCTTGAATGTTAGTAAATTATTATTATAGTACTGGGAATATTGACAGCGAACAGAGTTAAATTCGACAGAGTTCAGAGAGTTAAATTCGACGAATGAATCAAATGCCGTATTTAACTATTTTAGTCGACTAAAATAGGAATTAAGTTCGGCACATGTGAAATTCGACGTTTGAACTGGGCCTAAGTAAGTAAGTAAGTAAGTAAGAATATATATATATCGGTACACTATAGGAATCATATATGAAGTATCTATCTGGGTTTATGCCTTGTATAGTAGCATCCTGCATTACGTAATAGGGAAAACTTTGTGTCGTGTTTCGCAAATATTGTGTCGTGTTTTGGGAGATTTGCGTTGTGTTTTGCAAACTCTGAGTTGTGTTTCGATATATTGTGTTGTGTTTCGATGACATTGTGTTGTGTTTCAAGAATACTGTGTTGTGTTTCGATAATATTGCTATGTGCTTCGATAATACTGTGTTGTGTTTCGATAATAGTTTGTTGTGTTCAGATAATACTATGTTGTGTTTGGAAAAGTGTTTGTTGTGTTTCAAGAATTGTTTGTTGTGTTTGCAGATATGGGCCACCGTAGGGCTCCAACATGGCGGACGGAAACCAACAGAAACATCTGTTACCGAGTTTTGCCATAACATTAAAGTAACACTTTTTCTAATACACACTGTTTAGATAGCAAAATTTTCTGAAATAAGTCATTTTTTAACCTACATGAGACAAAAGACAGCTCTCTTGGCCGTCATGTAAATGCCGCGTCACGCAAAAGCTTAGAAATTCAAGCGTACTCTAACACAAAACCAAGAACCCTTTTGAAGCGAAAATTTGTATGAAAATTAGTTTTCAGCTGCTCTAATACATAGTGAAAGTAAAATCTCGGTAGGATCGATAGTTTTTAGTTTGAATTTTAGTGACGTCATGTGAAAACCAACACTCTTCAGCTGGGCATGTGAAGTCTGTGAACACAAGAGGCTTCTTCTGTTGTTAATAGACCAGATGGTAACCCTCTTGGTACACTGTATTTTCTAGTTGGGTGAAAAGTTACAAATTCTTGCTAGGACTTCGATGAAGCCGTAAGAAGGTCTTCGTTGGGGGGCGTTAATTCAGGCTACAAACTACGTAACATATAGCCTGAAATTCATCCGATTGCTTCGAGTCATTTTCTCCTCTCAACAAAAGAGGGAGTAATAACGACTCGAAGTAATCGGATGAAATTCAGGCTACGTAACATACCGTTTATCTGAGATTCTGTTTTGACTCCGGTTTCAGTTTCATTTGCATTTTTTATTTTTTTAGGTTTTTTTTTTTTTATTTCAAAGGGTTGGGAATTCACTAATTGAAATCACTATGAAATCTGTCATTTAATTATTTTAAAAATGTCTCGAAAAGACGAGCCTTATGGCTTGTTCAATTTGCTTTATTATACCTTACATGAATTGCATGAAATAGCCTGCGGGAAAAAAAAAACGTCTGATCACAGGTTATACATGAAAATGACAAGAACACTTTTTGTTTTAGCGATTTACTCTTATTTAGTAGGTGAGTAAGGCCCGTTTCAAACGTCGTACTACTGCCGTGCCGAACTCAATTGATCGAATTAAAGTCGACTTTTAATAGCACGGCAGTAGCTCGACTTGGTTTCAAACGTCGTGCTACCGCCGAGCCGAACTCAATTCATAAATTACAAATGCATTAGAATACATTTGAAAGTTTGCTGAACCGTTCTTTATTATTGTGTTTTGGTTTTCGGCAACAGCCGTTGTATTCGACTGAATTAAATTCGACGTCTGAACCAAGTCGTGCTAGTGTCGTGCTGCAGTCAAGCTACAGTCGCGCCAGCTTAGCACGGCAGTAGCACGACGTTTGAAAAAAGGCCTCATAGGGGTACATGCGGTTTGTCAGTAAAAGGTATATGTTGTAGTTATTTTTTTATCTCAGGTAATTTTTGTTTTTCTTTTGTTTTAACTTCATTAGTGTAACAGGACGGGGCGGTCAGCAGCAGGAACGAAAAAGGATTCAAGGATTTTCCAAAGCAATTTATTTGAAACCAGAAACTCATAAGGGGTTTTCAACCCCTTATGGATTTCTGTTGAAACTCAATTCCATCAGCAGACTCAGCAATACAGCAACAATAAAATAAAACTAACCAAAAAAAATAAATAAATAAAAGGGAACTACTAAAAGATTAAACCTTGTTAGAAGCAAGTTTGCTTGTTAACTTTAAAACTGCCAGCAAAACAGTAAAAGGTGTGTTGCCAAACGACAGTAAAACAGAACGCCGGGATTTCCTTTGGTTAATCCCACTAACTCAACGAGATAAGGTCCATTAACTGATTAAAACAATCTACCGAAAAGAAAAGCACAAAAAGCTAATATCCGCTACGGCATTTAGGCAATAATATGTGGGTTTGCGGGCAAAATGATGAAAAAGTAATGCATGTCTTGATATAACTAAAAGTAGTGAAATAATAGATCTAGTGATCCTGTCTCATTAGCATGCTTTACCATACCCCAAAACAAAACAAAAACAAAAATTACCTGAGATAAAAAATTAACTACAACATATACGAAAGGGGTACTTTTTCTGTCAAAAAATGGTATATAGCTAGAAGGGTAATTATAAGGAGCTGGACCGCGGAGCGGAATCTCTTGAGTAGCCCTCCCACGAATTTAACCTGCGCGATGAAGAAGTGATCAGCGAGTCCGGCTAACAGACTGCCGGCTCACAGGCCCATAAACGGGCCCTTGGTATGTCCCATCTGTTTTGGTTTTTTTCTTTTTCATTTTGCTATGGCTTTGTTAATTAATTTTTAGCAGGTGTGCTGTATTCAAATGTTGACACAAATAAATGAAAAAATGATTCCTAACAACCAAACTTTTTTTATTAAATGTTAAATGTCAAAATCTTTCTCCAAAATTCAAACGTGACTTTTAATTTTCAAGTTTCAGCGACAACAACGGCAACAACTGAAAAGATTTTATGGAAGCAAATATCACTAATTACACTGGGAACTGATTCACATGTTTCCCAAACTTATGTGATGAAAAAATGTGTTGAGAGGAAGTTGATTCATTCATCCCAGTTGGCCTGCCTCCGCGATAGCGAGTTGACTATTTTCTAAGAAAATTACTTGGCATTTAGGCGCATTTTAAACCACGCAGAAAATAATACGGTTAGACAGACATGAAAAGAAAATCTTTTATAACTTACTTGACCAGTCACTCCCGTAAGTAGTGCAGTCCTTTTCTTTTCAGGTCTTGGATGACCATTTGAGAGCGACTTGTCTTTAATGAGTCTGTCCAGTTCTGAAGACATAATTTTTCTCCCTTTTAAATGCAGATCGCGCAGTTTTTCGCGTTAATCCTGCCGTCTAATGTGAAGTACTACCCTTGTCGGTTATTAGGCGCTGAAAACGATTTAGTTCAGTCCTATCCAATATCAGGGTGCCCATTGTTACTACGGCCACTTTGCTCAGTTCATGATGATGTCTGACATCTCATAAATCAAAATGAATTAAGTTGTTTTAATTAACTCGGCACCCGCATACCATTAACTTAAGCTCCTTCCCATCCCCAGTTTCAATTTAGGTTTGTGGGAAACTGCCCACCTACCCGTCCCCAAAGTCATCATTTTGCGAAGAAGTAAGTGTTAATGTTAGCTTAGGGGAGGGGTAGGTGGGCAGTTTCCCGGAAACCAAAATTGATCCCAAAAAAATGCATCCGGTTATAAGCCCCAGCGGACATAAACCCCCCCACCCCCCTCTAACTTGTATTGAAATAAATTCTCTGTTTTACGATGTTTTGAAGCTTAAAAAAGCGAGTAAATGCAAAAAGTATTATGATCAGCACTGCTATGTAGCTAGTTTTGAAACGCTTCTTTTTGTCTGGTTACAAGCCCCAGCAGATAAAAGTCCCCCTCCCATCTAAAGCCCCTTTCGGAGTTGAATAAGCCCGCGGCTTGGAAGCGGAAGTTTAGACAGACCTTCGAATCCCCCCTCCCCCGAAGCCCCCGGGTGCCTCCTTCTTCCGGGTTTGAATAAATAACCAGTACACCATCAATCACTAAGACAAAAAAAATGCCTTAATTAATATTGTATCTTTTTACTTCTCTTAAACCGGAAAACAACGCAATACATCCAATCTGATGCCTTGTTCAGTGATTATAACAGTCATCAGTATCTCACTGAAGCAGCTCTGTCGTTGGTCTACTTTTCACCTGTTTTAAAACCAATCAGTGAGCAGCTCCAGCCAGATACTGGATATCTGGAGTTACAGCCTTCCTCAGGGCTTAGAGGAGAGAACATTTTAAGCCCTGATACTCAAGCTACGGAAATAAAATTATAAACCATTAATGACTCTTCTTTTGTTCCCACTTTTATTACTAATTTGTGAAAGACTGGTGCAATTTGCCAAAGAAGTAGTAGTGACATTTATTTACACAGGATTTAAAAACCTTTAAAGGAGCTATGTTATGCTACTGACAGTAAAAACTACTAAAAAGACTAAGAACCTGCATTTTGCCAAGTTAGGGACCGGTCATTATTTATCGCGATGGGGGGGGGGGGGGGGGGCTGGTGCAAATAAGGGGTGGTGGGTCACCATTTTTTATGCAGAAGTTTAAGGGGGGCCACAAGAAAACATGCAAATGTATAAGCCAATAAAATATTGAGCTGCATCCTTATAATTAAATACAGCTAGAGAGGAGAGGACTACTATTAAAATAACTTCTAAAACTCAACATTTATTTCCACTAACTTTGCTTTACTTTGCTTATTTCTTAGTTAATGCATGTCCGATTTTTTATTTTTTTCTTTGGGGGGGGGGGGGGGGGTCTGGAAAGTCATGCTTAAGGAGAAGGGTGGGTCAGCAAAAATCAAGCAAGCCATATTTCATATTGCACCAGCCCCCCCTCTCGATAAATAATGACCGGTCCCTTAGCCTAAACATGTATTTAGGTTCTTGAATAGGTTCTTATTTTCTGAAGAGAAAGATACATGGTAGCTTAGTCTGAGTATTTAGTGGTACTCAGCTAATTCCTTAGGCAAAACTTGTATACCATTAAAATTGCAGTTGGAGTAATAAGGCACCATTCAACATTTTAGAAAACAAGAACCTGTTCCAAATTTTAGGCTAAACAAGTTCTTGTGTAGAGGGGGCCTAACTGGTAAATTTCAGTCTGACAGGTTCTTAAAAACCAGGTTCGTAGTCATGGACTTTTACTGTATTTGCTATCTTTTCAAAAAATATCTAAAACATGTCTTTGCATTAATTGAAATAAATTCCACAAATAATGATCCAGTTTTGTTATTTAAGACTATATTTAGGCCTTGGAACTGTTTCCTTTCACTATGGATGACAAGGAAGGACAGGTCAGGACATGGATTAAGAAAATGAAACCAATTTTTTGAAGTTTCAATGCTATGCCTTCGCTGGGTACCAGAGGTTTTTTTCGTGTGCAATGAGGAGTTTTGTGGGCTGTGGGCCAAAGGCGAAACAGTGAGAAAAAGCACGGGTCACTTTAAAACACTTGACCGAAACCGGAAACTTTGCATGAAAAGCCTTTGGCACCCAGGGTATGTTATACCTGCAAAAATCAACAAAAAATTATTATGGCTAGTGCTCTTGGAAGAAATTTGTTTGATATCTTCTTCATAATACTACAGGAGCATTTTCTACATGCATTAGGGTACTAGGTAATGACTTAAGCAAGAATTGACCTAAAACAGCAATAGCCTCATGACAATACCTCTTTAAGGTGAGCTGATGCAGTGCTGCAGGTTTCTCCAGAAGGTCAGGCAACCATTGAAAATCATCATCTACTAATTGACACAGAAATGCTTCTCAAAGAAAACAATTTTCTCAAAAGGATTTTTTAATCTGCCATATTATGTTTCTAATCACTTTGTTAGATGACAAGAAACATATGATTGAAAATTTTTAAAAAAGATGGGTTAATAATAAGAGTGACATACTCATAGCTAAATTATAATGGAGGGCATAAACTTAATACAGTTAATTTTTTCTTCGCTTTCTGAACTAAAATTCAATCCCTAAAAATTCATCTCCTGGCATGTTGCATAAATTTGACAAATTTAACAACTGGAATATTTAGTTATTGAGGGTTACAAAAAATAAGACTATAACACTGGTTGAGGGCATTAACTGTTGAAGTTTGAAGGCCACTGATTAGCAGAAATACTTCCAACACCAAGCCCAAGGTACACTCTATGAATTATGCAAGGCCTGAAAGAGAAGAAATGTTGTTTATATAGTTTACACAAGAGGGGGTAGAATATTAGCCACTCAATAATCATTGTTAGTAAGAGGCCGGAACAGTACCAGCATTTATAATTTGTAACACACAGATTTCTGAAATCATTTGGGTGTACAATATTTTGCTAGTTTTCACTCTCACGTTATTAAAATTAAAACTTATATTGATACCATTCAATAGATTAAGTTTAGAATCTGAGAAATGAAAGAAGATAAATGTGTTAACAGCCTTGCCAAGGGACATCAATAGCAACATGAACATCCAACTGATGCAGAAATCCCTGTGATAAAGCTTCTGTCTGCATTCTCTTTGTAATTTATAAAGCAGTGAATATGCCAAACTTCACTTTATGCAAATAGCACTAGTTAAGTTTATAATATCCATGCAAGTGAAATTCCCTACTCTACTGAAGTATTTGACAATAATTGCTCATTGCTCGTATTTTTCCTTGCCCCTGCGGGGCTCGGAAAAATACTACGCAACTCGCAAAATATCCGCACATATTATGTGCTCAACCATCGAATAAGGTTTATGTAATACCCATGTAAGTGAAATTCCCATGAAAATCTACTGACGCGTGAAAAGGATGCTGGCTTGAATAATTATGAAGACCACAAAATTTAAAGTTTATGAAGCAGCAAATATGCCAAACCCTACTTTATGTTAATAGTACTAATTACATTTATATATTACCCATGCAAGCAAAATTCCCACAAAAATCTACTCAAGTGTGAAAAGGATGCTGGCTAAAATTTTTACGAAGGCGACATTTATTTTCCACTGTGATGTATTTTCCGCTCATTGTCATTTTCTGCGCAGTAATTGGCTTGTCACATAAACAAATATTATGACTGGTTGAGAAGGAACCACGAGATTATATATTCAGCCAATCACATGATAGCAATCACATAACTTTGATAAACACTCAATTAAAATCCGCTTTGTAAACATTCAGTTCTATAAGAATGCAATTACTTATATTTTTCAACAAGGGGCAAAATAAAGCTATAAACTGCGACTTAGATTTCCGGTAATACATTATAAAATATAATTCTTTAGCGTCAATCGGAAATGCAAAGGCTGAGTTTGGCCTCGCCTAAAATTCCCGCCGTACATCAAAGGTCGAAGTCTGACGGCGCCCATTGCAACCGTAATGGCACATGCTGGACTTATCACACACAGTTGTGTACAATATGCACAACCATGGGTGTGTGAATGTGTATTTCTTTGCCTCCAAAGTGGATATTTGTTTGAGATCAAGGGAACAAATTATTGTCAAACACGAACTGTAGCTACTGCAATTCCAGATAGCACAAACTAACTGCAGCGAAAAAAAAGGAAGACAACTTACCGACTTTATGTTTAAAAAGGTACGTTAGTTGTATGTAGTTAACTGTTTTCGGTGACATAACCGGGTATTAAATGTTGGAGATATAATCAGGCAAGTTTGAACAAACACCACCAAAACAACCCAATACAGCCGCCATCTTGAGTTTCTGTGGCAGTGACGTCACTATATAAACAATAGAATTAACAGTTTGGATGAGGGCAAGTTCAAACAAGTGTAGCGTCGCTTTGGCCTTCGTGACAAAAATTTCCCTCGCAAGAATATTCTATTAAAATCAGCCAATCAGAAACAATTGGAAGCAGTTAAAAACCAATCAAAGGTAATATATTTTTGTAGTCATATAAAGGCGCTTGAAATCGAAAATTAAAGCCATTTTCACTTCGTTTTCTCTGCGATGGCAGAGGCTGGAAACGTTGTAGAAACATTTTTGGAAAAAATCAACCTCGAAAAATATTGCAGAAGACTTGTTGGTCAAGGCTACCAAACTGCCCTTGATTTGTGCCTTTTAAACGAGGAGGACTTAAATTCTATAAGTATCACAGACAACGAGGATAGGGAAAAAATTTTGCAAGCAGGTAGGCAATCAAACATCTATCTGTATGACCTCTGCCATTAAATTTATGCACAGTATGTCGTATTGATTTTCACCCTAAAAATAATGTTTTATTTATTGCCTACAATTGCCTTGTGTATTTCCTAACTTACGATCCTCACTAAGGCTCCTCGATGTATTGTTTCTTAGCGAGTTTATTGCCGAGTTAATCGGACTGTCTGATTACTAGGCTTATATTAAAATTCCCGGCTTCTGACAGTGAATATATATAAATTTTTTTTTATACCCAACAGCTTCTGGATTGGATATCGCACTTTGGCTCGACCAAATGAAATTGGAGGCTTATCTCAATGAATTTAAAAGAGAGGGCATCCATACTGTTAAAGACCTAAGAGCCCATGAGATTTCAGATGACCTCCTAGATGCATTAGAAATCATGATCCCGGGGCATCGAAAAAGAATTAAAAGCGCAGGTAAATCTTTACATGTAAATAGCATTTTGTCTAACTAGCTGTTACGGGATCGAAGTTGAAAACGTAACGGCTCAGTTTAAATGTTAGCTTCTTCAGCCGAAGCATTTGAAGTTACAGCGTTGGCCAATATGTAAGCTTTAATGGCAGTTTTTCCTCCCTCTGACTGCAATTCCTAGGCTAAGGGGATCAATTTGCCGATCAGGACGCAAAAAAACGAAAAGAAAGAGAAACTAAGGGCATGTTACAAGTGACCTAAACAGCTAAACAAAATACAAGAAATATTGCTCATCGTCAAGAAACAATTAGATCACTAACGGGGGTTCCCCTTTACATGAAAGACATTTTAAAATACTTCGGCTATTGTGTGGCTTTGAAAGGCAAGTTTTGAAGAATAAACGTTTTTTCCTCCGAAAGATTGCGAAGAAACATGTCAATGGATGAAAGCACGCGAGCAAATTTAACTCTGATTGACTTTAATACCTGTCCCTAAATGTTCTCGAACCGTTTTGTAAGGTATCCTGAGTTAGGACACTGCCAATCTCACCTCTTCGGTTGCATCAGGTATAACTAATTCATGGTTATTATAAGCAGAGTGCAACTGGAAAACACTTTCCTATTTGCAGATAAAAAAATACCCTTTTATTGGGGATCTCGTAGCCGTTGTGGTCTTTTTTCCAAACAACCTGCATTTTAAAAATAAAGACACAAGCAGGAATTACTGCTTTTTCGTAATAATTTCATGAAGAAAGTTTGTCAAAATATTCTCTCCTAAAATATTAAATGTTTAACAGGTTTTCAAGTTTTCTCGCTATTCGCTGACCACGTGCTCGAGCTAGCTGAGTGCGCTTTGCTAACCCTCCCTGCGCACTGTTGCATTTTGATTTTTCAAGTGCTTGCTAGTTGACTGTTAAATCGCTGAAGGACTTGTTTTTCAATCCTGCAACACGATGATAAATTTATTATGAATTAGCGACATTGTATCGCCCTAGTATAAAGCATAACTCGTATATTTTTTGGCGCCAGAGGAAGAGGAGTCGAAACGACGATCAGAAGAAGTAATAAAAATAGTTTTGTACCAGTAAACTGTCTAAACCATGCGTTAAGGGAACGTATAGGCTTTTAAAAACCATTTTCAATATACATTCGTGCTAAACCAACATGGAAGTTCTATTGCTTAAAAACGCAGTTGTTAGATTCGGTGCCCCGTTTTGAGAATTTACTTTCGGCAAGCTAAGCACTAATGACGGTGCGATTATTTGAGTTTGCTCATACAGTATATGTTAAATGTAATTTGTTCGGTATTAGATAACTCTCTCTTTAATTAGACTATTGTGAAGGGTACGGTATTCAGTTTGAGTCGGGGCAGTTTTAAGCCCTTACCTTTTCGCGTAACGAAATAATTTAGTACTTAAGTTTCAGTATTAAACATACGTTTTTCAAGAGTATTAAGCTACACTGACAGTACCGAGATGCGATATATGATCCTGCTTGCTCTCTGTTGGAACTTGAACATAAATTTTAAACGCAAATTATTCAGTTTTGCTTTTGCTTTATCTGTGTTAGCCTAGAATGCTTGGTTTAAAAAACGGAAAGAAAAACATGAGTCCAAAATGAATTTGTTGTTCGAACACAATTACTCTCGCTACCAGAACTTGGTTTAAAACTTTAAGTCACTGGTATTTAGCTCTCAGGTATTTATCTTCAACAACTGTTGAATCAATTCTGCCGTTTATTGCTTATTTTTGTCCTTCTTTCTAGCAAGGAAACATTATCAACAGCCGTCTTACTCTTTTTTAAATACTAAAGTTTTCAACAAAAAACTCTAACTCAGAATAAGCGTTCAGTTGCACTGTTCTGCGCTCCGACCGCCTAATCGATGCATGTTTATATCCTCTAGGTTGTTTTAACTTTTGTTTATGTTTAACCATCATAAGAACATATGAATTAAAATAAATTTAGTGTTGAGCATTGCTTTGTCACAAAAATCAGTTTTATAATGGTTAACAAGTTAGTCAAAAAAGCAATAATCGTTTTTTTCGGCGTATTCAAGCATAGCCGGTGAATGTTCATAATTATAGAGGTGCTTACTTAATTACAGTCTTTCAAAATTCCTCTAGATAATATTTTGTATCTAACCTGCAAACATGTGTTTATCCCAGCATGCTGAAGTTTAAAATGGTCTACCTCAACATTCTGAAGAATACGAGAGATGAAATTATTTATCATGGTTTTTATCATTATTTCCACTGGCAGTATCATTCCTGAATTCAAACATTTCCGGCCCTGATGATGTCAGTCAAAGTGTTTCCGCGGTGGTAATAGGTTACTGGGGCCAGCCACCATACATGGAAGGAAACAATCATGATTTCCTTTGCGTCCCTGGTTTTCTGAAGTCCAGCACTGGAGAGGGTATGTAGAGTGTACTGACCTTAGAATGTTCTTGATTCCCATTGCTAAGAAAAGGCCACTCTTACAGAAAACGTAACAGTCAGTTCAAAATATGAGTCATTTCATATATTTCCATTCAAGTCGGCATATGTTAGCCTAATACAGGCTTTAACCAGATCACAGGTATAAAACAAGACCCTGTCAATTGGTTCAGTAACTCCGGACAAATAAGTAGACAGTCAATTATCTACTGGCTTGCTCTTCAAGTTCTGACAGTTATGGTTTCCTGAAGGTTTGTCAACCAACCATGTACCATCCAGTTGGCCTAAAGCAAAGGCAATCATTCATTGATCATTCAGTTTTTAAAGCCAGGCATCAAGCAAGATTACAGTGAGTGTTACTTGTTCAGGGAGTCTGGCAGAAGGCAAATTGTGATCTATTGTTACCAGGAAATCGTGACTGGCTTGTTACTACCGGTCAGCACTCCAGTCAAACAATCTATCAGCCACAAACAGTCACACAGTCAGTGAGTTAGCCAGCAAGTCAGTCAGCCACTTGGTCACTTAGCCAGTAAATCAACAGGTCTGAAACAGGGGCATTATGGGATCCTGCAGTCAGGCTGTCAATCAGGAAGTCAATCAATTAGTCTTCCATTCCAACCAGCAGCAAGCCAGTCAGTCAGACAGTCAGACAAACAATGAGTCAGCCAGAAAGTCAGTCAATCAGTTGGTAATTTAGCCAGTCAGCGAACAGGAGCATGGGATCCTGCAGTCAAAAAGTCAATCAGTTGCATAGTCAACCAGTCTTCCAGCCAGCAGCAAGCCATGCAGTCATTCAATCTATCAGCCATTCACAGTCAGGCTATCAGTAAGTCAGCCAGAAAGTCAGTCACAAAGTTGGGCATTTAGCCAGTCAGTAAACAGGGGCATCATGAGCTTCTGCAGTCAGGCTGTCTATCAGTCAGTCAATCAGTTGCATAATCAATCAGTCTTCCTGCCAGCAGCAAGCCAGTCAAACAGTTAGACAGTCAGACAATCAGTGAGTCAGCCAGAAAGTCAATCAATCAGTTGGTCATCACTCCGGCCTATTGCTTTCCTACCAGACAGGTTATTTAGAAGGTCAGACAGGCCACACTCAGGCCAAAAGGCCAAAGGCAGGGCAAAAAGTCCAAACTCAAATAACCTGTCTAGTAGGAAAACAATAGGAGGAGTGAAAACAATAGAAATGTGGTGGTGGTGGTGATGGAGGGAAACAATAGAAATGAGTAAGTAAGCCAGAAAGTCAGTCAATCAGTTGGTCATTTAGCCAGTCAGCCAACAGGAGCATGGGATTCTGCAGTCAGAAAGTCAATAAGTTGCATAGTCAACCGGTCTTCCAGCCAGCAGCAAACCAGTCAGTCTATCTATCAGCCAGTCAAACAGTCAGGTAATCAGTGAGTCAGCCAGACAGCTGACAGTCAGTCAATCAGTTTGTAATTAAGCCAGTCAGTCAACAGGAGCATCTTGAGCTGCTGCAGTCAGGCTGTCAATCAGTTAGTCAACTGACTGCATAGTCAACCGGTTTTCCAGCTAGCAGCAAGCCAGTCATGCAGTCAATCTATCAGTCACACAATCAGTGAGTCAGCCAGAAAGTCAGTCACCAAGCTGGTCATTTAGCCAGTCAGTCAATAGGGACATCATGGGCTCCTGCAGTCAATCAGTTGCATTGTCAACCAGTCTTCCAGCCAGCAGCAAGCCAGTCAAACAGTCAGGCAATCAGTGAGTCAGCCAGAAAGTCAATCAATCAGTTGGTCATTTAGCCAGTCAGTCAACAGGAGAATCACGAGCAGTCAGGCTGTCAATCAGGCAGTCAATCAGTTGCATAGTCAACCAGTTTTCCAGACACCAGCAAGTCAGTCAGGTCAATCTGCCAGTCAGTTAAACAGTCAGTGAGTCAGCCAGGAAGTCAGTCACTTAGTTGGTCATTTAGGCAGTCAGTCAACAGATCTAGAAGCATCGTGAGCTCCTGCAGTCAGGCAGTCAATTAGTTGTATAATCAACAAGTATTACAGCCAGCAGCAAGCCAGTCAGTCAAATTAATCTATCAGCCAGTCAAACGGTCAGTGAGTCCGCCAGGAAGTCAGTCACTTATTAAGTTGGCATTTAGCCAGTTAGTAAAAAAGGGCCATTATGAGCTTCTGCAGTCAGGCAGTCAATCCGTTACATAGTCCATCATTCCTCCAGCCAGCAACAAACCAGTCAGTGAATCGATCAGCCATTTAAACAGTCAGTCAGTCAGTATTGTCAGTTGGCGATTGAGCCAGCCAGTCAGTCAGTCACCTTTGTCTATAAGCAACCATTCAACAGGAGCATAGGATGCTACAGTTTAGTCATTCAGTTAGTTATATCCAATGTCAGTATTGATAACTGACACTTTTAGTCGCTCACTGAATATCTGAGTTGCTCCAAGTCTGATGGTTGACTTACCCAGCAAATAGAGGGAATGAAATTAGGAGGTCAATGGTTAAAACTATACTCTCTGAAATCGTTTACCTTCATTTGCTGTGTGAGAATGTCTCAGCTGCCTTATCAGGGATGCACAGGTTTTATTAACTTAATTCAAAAGGGCACTTGTTTGGTAAAAAATATAAAAAGATATGAGCTCGGGGTGCAAAGACAGTCAGTTTTACGGCCTGCCATTCGGGCAAGCTGTAGCTAGCTCGTACTAGCCCACAAGTGATTCCAACTAGCCCCACAACCCTTTTTGATTAGCAGGATTGATTACAATCCTTCTGCAATTTGAATTTCCCAAAAAACTAGCACTTGCCCGTCGGGCAAGTTAAGAACAAAAAATCACCAGCCTGATGGCAAAATCCACTTGCCCTGGGCTATCGGACACGACTTTCTTTGCACGCTGGAGCTATAAGATACTTGGAGTTTGCGATAAAGACAAAACGCCCTTAAACCAGATCCTAGAGACTGACCCTTTTTAAGGAGATGTTATACTTGACAATTCGCAGCGACTTTTTTAAGGCAACACAGAGTTGCGACATTGTTCGGCGTCATTGTTTCGAATTGTTACTACATTTCTCCAACATTGTTGCTTTTAAAAACGTCGATGGAAATCATTTTGTTTAATATCACCTTTAAGACTACAATAGATTAAACTAGTCGGAGTGCTGTAGTTGGCCTGTAATTGGAACATGAAAGTGGTTTGTTTTTCAGACGGCCGGTCATCAGGACTCATTCAGTTTATAGTTGACAGCGGCAGTGAAGTTGGCGTGACTGTGACGTCAGAGTTGATTAAAGATCTTCAACTGGAGTATCTCCATAACGTAGAAAGTAGAGGCGTCCACGCTACGAGAGACAGGCCAGTTTATCGAGGGGCCCTAAAGCTTGGGGCAGAAGAATTTGGTGTAGAAGTAAGCTAATAAAACCTTCCAGGGTACTATTTTTGTTTATTAACTCTCTGAGCCCCCCCCGGAGGGAGGGTACCGCCATATATGGTTCTATATAATCTCGTACCCAGATTTCACTCTGTTTTACACTGAAAAGTGAGATCTCCCTTTCCCTTGGCCGTGGGAGATCTGGGTACGAGATTAGGTTCTATATAGGTATGTGCCGCTGTGAAGGGTATGGTTTTCAAGCAGTTTACTCTAGGATAGGGTATATAAATCAGAGAGTTTAGGTCTAGAATAGGGTATCATTTTCCAGGAAATTGATCAGTTGGTCGAAGACTTTAGCTAGCCTAGGGAAACGGGGAATTGCCACTCAAAAATATAGAAAAAATCAAATCGGTTTTGTTTTGGATGGACTGTGCTAGTGACCTCAGTAGCTTCTGAAAAACAGCTACTTTAGGATAGGGGGGGGGGATTTGGGGAGTTTAGTCTAGTATAGGGTAACAAAATTCAGTTGAACTAGCTCTGGTATAGGCTAAGGGTTCCAAGGTCCCCATCCCCACCCAAAAATTGCTAAAGCCCCCCCCTTCCCGGGCTGAGCCCCAAGAGAGTCCACCATCAATATTCTCCTAACAGTATCTATGCATACTTAAAAGACAAAAGGTTATGAGAATTGATAAAATGATCACCAAGGGGAAAATGCTTTGATCTTTCATCAATTCTTTCAACTAATTCTTTAAGGAAATGTATGGAGATCAGCCAGGAGGATTTGTATGTGGATATTGGGTCTTAGAGGGTTGAATCTGTGCATGAATTGATCAATATTTTCCACCTTTTTGTTTTTTTTTTCTTTGACTAAATAACTGAAATTTGTTTCAGATTTCCATAAAAGGCAGAAACTAATATTGATCTTGATTATTTTTAGGGTCTCGCCTATTGTTTCATCAATAGCACCTTTATAACAATTTCTAATCGGATCCACGTTGATTTTCTATCAGAAGATGTTTCACATTAAGACAAGTTAAAGCCTTTTGTAATTAAAAGGGAATCTGGGATCTTCCTCAATTTGTCTCGATTGGGGCAGAACTTAATCTTAGCCTGGAAAACAGTGTAACTTGAGTTTCGCGGCGGTACAACCTTTTAGTGGTCATCTCGCAGTGGAAGCACTGAAACGTTATGGCTCTGCAAAAAGTTCACTGTATTTTCAGGCTCATGTTAACTCTATTCTGACTTTTGATTCCAATGTCTTCTTTTGGACTTTGCGCCTCAAAATAAACAAAAGACAAAACCAACGAAGCAACTATAGAAAGCATCTTACTTTTAATCCGCCAAAATGGCAGCTCCTTTCCAGATGTGTGCGCTTCCTAAGTAAATATTTGGCTATTATAGAAAAGAGACAAAAGGCAAAACAATTTTCCCCCGGACTGTCAAGTATTTGTCTAAATGTTTTTTTATCTCTTTCGCAGGTAATGCCGGACAGATTTTGCTCAGTAGGAGCGGTTGTGATGAGACAGTTCAAGCATTATATAAACGGACATTTTCATCGCTGGCTTAAAGATGACCCACCATCACAAGTTGAAGCCGATTGTTAAACAAAATTAAAGTTTGCACGAGCTGTAGCTGTTTTGCTTTATCGTTTGGTTTCGCTGGCGAAACCGCATGGAAGACTGCATCAGCAAGACTTTCATGTTCTTTGTTAACATTATGCAATTGACACTGTTTAAAAAAACGAATAAATGTATTAGGAAAAAGAAATTGTTTATCATATTTATTTTTGATAGGAATACGCGATGGCTCTAGTTTTAACCTAAAAAGCTCTCAGCTTCCTAGGAAGTATATGATCGGCGTTAAAATGCCCAAAATATGAAGCGAGAGGGGCGAGGGCACAATCAGACTATAATGAATAAACAAGTAAATTAATGCGTTGATAAATTAATTAATAATAACATTTTAATAATTTTTAAATGAAATTTGGAGCCAAATCGATTGCTTATTTTCCCTTTTTTTATTTGTGTTCAATAAAAAGAGTTTATTTCAATATTGTTGGTGTCTTTTTTTCAGGCGGAGCGCTAATGGTGCGGAACCGTTTCGCATATAATTTTGGGCGATTCAGTACAATGACACTTTGAGTGATTTTATCTCAAATTTCAGCGCAATAATCACGGGAGGAGGGAGACCGTTTTTACTGACACCTGCCAGATAAATGAGGATCGTTGCGAACATTAATCTTCTCTGGCAAAGAGTACCAGCCGCACTTCAGGAAGGATCAAAAGGTATATAATTCATGGTGGAATACCATATAGTCGTTCACCCCAGGGTCACGTGGGGTGGACGAATATATGGCATTCAGCCATGAGTTATGTATCCAAAGACCGGCCGGGTAGGATCAGACTGATATCGAAGCAAAGTTGCCGCATTTTTTGCTCATTTGGGGTTCGCAACAAGAATTTTGGTGAAGTCCTGGGGAATTTGTACTAAGTGCAAGCCACCGAACAAAGGTTATTGTCATTTCCCACCGAATCTGCCTGCAGCCTGAATGAACTCAGTTTCAATGTGTTTGCTAGCTTCCATTTTGGCTCGTCACGCAATCCTTCCCGTGACGATGCTTAGGGGCAGCTGGGAGTTCTTCTGGATCCCTCGGGATTGATGCGCGAGTTAACATGCTACAGCTGCTGTCAAACCATATTCTTCGACGCTGCAATTCTTAGTTGTGTGCGTGAAAAAACAAAACTTTGTCCCCACTGTCTGTTAAGAGACTGCTCGCAGTTGATCTTTCTTCTAGGAAAGTGGCAACCTTTTTATAAATTGTGCGTGTTAACCTGCGCTACTGTCGCTACTGGTGTCTTTTAAGGTCATTTTAAAAAAGTTGTCCATTTTTTTTCACCCTGTTGGTATTTGGTGTTGCGCACAAAGTGATCGAGTTTTTTTTTTTTTAAAAAAATACAAAAATGTAAACCACGTTTTCGTAGGATTATCATCTCTACACGCGTAAGATTCCATTTGTTTTGGTCTTCACGGTCCACATCGACGTGGTGCCACATTTTCCTTTGAAGACGAAGAACTTGACCCTTTGAGTTAAAAGTGGGAAAGATTTAACAGTCCAATTTGCGCATTGTTTAAAATCTCATCTTCCCAAGAATATCGAAAAAGGTAAAAAAGAAACAGAAAAGTGTTGGCTCATCCAGAATTCCTTGCAAGCTCCTATATCACCTGACTCATTTCCCGCGCTTTTTGACACGTGAGTCTGCTCTCAGCGAGGAAACAAGATGTCTGCTCCTTCGACACCGCGAGGAAGAAAGCGCTCTAGAGCAAGTCCACCACGTATGTATTTCACAATGATATAGCTTGATGAAAGCTTAATGATTCTTTTATAAGATTTTCAGTTTATAATTTCGCCAATGCAAGTTTCAATGCAAAAATATACCGATCTAATTTGCACATGTAGTTCGGTTCGATGATAGTAATCATAAGTTTCCCCGGGAAGTTTCCCAACAATTTTCACACACGGGCATCGTGCAAATGCAGTTCTATACTAATCATCCGAGAGGGAGTTGGCTTATAACCGTTAAATCTAAGGTTATAACGCGGGATGTGGAAGAAACGATTGTAAATAAGCTTAATACATTTTCGGTCGTAAATATTCGATTTATTGTTCATTACATGTACAGTTTTGCAAAAATTTTGAAATTAAAATGGAATTGAAATTGTTCACTTGATCACAGACATTTTCGGCTGGGTGATGCCCTTAAAGATTCAAACCATGAGCCAACTTGTATTTAAAATGCCCTGAGCTATGAGTCCTTTATAAGCCAGATCTAAAACTTTTAACAAGCATATTTCTTTTTAGCTTCTGATGCATCAAATGCTAGTAATCGTAGTACCCGTAGCAGCCGTAGCGGCTCACGTGCTACATCTCCAACAGTCCCTCCTGTGGCATCCCCTCCTTCTCAGCGCCGTCGTGTAGAAGAGCCATCCTCTCCGCTACCCTTAGCTCCAACATCTCCATCAGAAGGACAACATTATCAGGATCGATTACAGTTCTCATCACCTCAAACCAGAGGAGGGCTGGAAACTAGTGAAATTGACTTGAGCTCACCTTTAAATTATGCTACACCAAGCTCTAGGGCTGCTGGTACACCTCGTGGCAGCATGTATCCTTTTTCTTGTGCCATTGGGAAGTAAAATGCTAAATATGTAGCATTTGTCTTGATAGCTAAATTCTGGTCAATCTCAGTGAACTTTACAGTTTCCTGGGAAGGAGCTGTCAAGATTTCAATTTGCCAGGTATATGCAATTAATTAAAAGGTTGGGAATTGAAGTGCTGAGAAGTTTTTTTGGCTCTATTTTCCCTTTGTTTCCTATGACAGTAACTGGGGGAAATTCCCAGCCCTCTGCCCTAACTGGCAGCACTGTGAGAAGCCTGAAGTGTTTTTGAGAATAATGTCTCAGGTTAGTTTATTAATTTAGTTTCCAGAAAAGATATTATCTGTAGTTGAGGGCTTAAAAACTGCTGAAGTTGTCAAAACTTCTGCTATGATGTGTCTTAGCAATAGTACTACTTCCCTTAACGAAGCATAGTGCTGGCACTCCAATAAGGCATCGCAGTGACATCCGCAGTGATCGGCGCATGCGTCAAGTAAATCTTGGAGACAATCAACCGGTTAGTGTTGAACCTGTTTTTAATCAGTTTATAAATGCAACTGATAAGAGTTCTTTTTAACAGCAATCTGAGCTGCCTCAAAGTAGAACCGAAGTCTATCTCTACAATCTTTGTTACCAGTACAATAGACCGATTGCAAATATGGTGACGATCTCACCAAAGCGAGGCTTTTCGGTAGCAACCGTTGCTAAGGGCTGGTCGCTTGTGTATATGCTAATGCGAGTCCGTCATCTTGTTGTTTTTTTCACTCTGGACACAATAAAAAAACTTTCAAGAAGAAGTCAGCGTCGGTTCAATGTGTTAAAATAAAGGTCAGCGCTTTTTACGTTGCCTATATTATACAAATCGGAACGTAGATGATCAGAAAAATCACGATTGCGATGAACTTATGTGTGAAGAGCTGATATTACATTTCCGACTTTGAACTTGAACTTCTTGAAAATGTCTTAGACTCAGTTTCACTATATGCTCTTTTTACCGAACAGTATTAAGTTCATAATCGATAGGCCTGTGGAAAAGATGCATGTGAAGGAATTAAAAGAAATTCTTTTAAGGAAGAAAGTGAGCCTGAAAAGATTAACAGTGAAGGCCCAATTTGTTGCTAAGTAAGCAACCCTCTGTTTCAAATGATTAAATACACTTGAAAACTTTAATGCACCTTTGCCTTTTGTCTCATTCTTTTTTTTCTGTCTAAGTGATTGCAGTCCCTTGTTGATTTTTTTTTTGTGTGCAGAGTGAAATGTGTACAGACGATCGCGGGCACATCAAAATAATCAAGCGACCGCAGTTGCACTTCGTGCTCGAAGCAAAACGCCACTTAGATCTTGTTAGAGAGAATGAGGTAAAGTTTAGATTTTGTCCCTCGGAGAAGAATATGGACAAACTACTGGACGATCTTCCTCCATTCACTTATAATACCATTGTGAAATATGTTCGAAACGCCGGTAAAAACATTCAGCGTTCCCTCATCTCGTCGAATTTTCACAAGCCACTCCCGAAATATTAGTCGTATTGAGAAATGTCAGAAATCTGAAACGATAGGTTTAATGAAAGATAATTTTGAAAGTAGTACCTTTAGTCTTACAGCATCCGATGGAAGGCAGCAATACGCGATCTTTTTCCCATCCGGCCCTACACGATAACCACTCTTGCAGCACAAAGGCATGCAACAACTATCCGGCATGGCACTATTTATAAATCTACAGCAAAAATGGCATGCAATCCAATTCTAAAAATTGAACATCAGCTTTTAGAATGATAATATTTAAGCTTGCATGTGAACCTTAAATACAATGAATGAAAAATATCAGGCAGTCAAAGTATCGCGATCGCTACAAATGACTCTGTCTGAGATCGCTGTACGTCAGTTGATCGTTCAATTTAGCATAAATAAACAGTATTCAAAGCGTACATACCAGATTGAAACTTCTTTCAGCGGAGAAAAGTGACTTATTTTTGTCGAATTTAAAGGAAAAGACGCCTGAGAAGCTGCAGTCTTTCCAGCAACGGCACAGGTTAACACAGGCAACCAGACCCTAGCAACGGTTGCTACCGAAAAGCCTCGCTTTGGTGAGATCGTCGCCATATTTGCAATCGGTCTATGAACAGGGGAGTTGCTACTGTTGTTGAAGAGTGTAATCCATGTAATCGTTTCATCACTTATATGTTTTTATTTTTCAACTATCTCAGTGATTGCTACAATCATTCCAGTCGTAGGGAAAGGTTGCAATAAAAATATAAAAGCATTCAATCTCCTTTTAGCGTCCAGACACTTCTTCTTTCAGCCTTCTGATACCACAGACCAACCTACTGGACCAACAAGTGATGCAGCTGCTGCAGCCCCTGCACTGGTCATCTGGGGAACGGATGTGGTTGTAAGTGAGACAAAAGAGAAGTTTAGAAAGTTTATCTCTGAGTTTGTAGATGAAGAAGCAGAGGACATGGGTGAAGGCTTTGATCCACTTCTGCCAGTTTACATGCAGCGCCTTGATGAGGCAAGTAACAAAGTGTATAATGACCTGAACTGGCCAGTCATGTCCATCACTGAAAGACAAGTCTGTTCTTTAAGAAAAATGGGAGGGAGCCCAGTGCTCTGATCCTTTGAAATCCAGGGTGCCCACTATATGATTTCCATGAAAAAAGCTACAATGATTTTCTAGTCACCTGGGAGCAAAAGTTAAGTGCCAGGGGTCACCGGGCACTGCCAGAGGAAAGCCTTGAAAGAGTTGTTACTCTTAGCAATTTCATTTTGTCATGCATATTTTTCACACTTTCTTTAACCTTTTCTTTATACTTGAAGTAACTTTACTGATTGTTTCCTTGGTTCTCATTATACAATTATGCAGTGTTATCATTAATGTCACCCATAAGATTTTGGTCACTCTTTTAGGCTTAAAAGGGTAGGTTCTGACTTTAAAGGTAAATCCTGTCACAGCTAGCCATAATGCAATCAACTATTCATGTATGAAAGGCACCTTTCAAAAATGTTTTAAACTCAAGCTCAACTTGCAGTTGAAGTCACTGTTTATAATGAACTCTTGGCTCATTGTTTATTGTGTAGAAGTCACTTAAATTCAACCTCAAAGAAAGACAACACTAACTAAACTCCTCACTTCCAGATTCATGTATTGGAGACGCCATTCTTGAACATCAACTGTGGTCACTTAAAGACATTTGATGCCGACTTGTACAGACAGCTTGTGTGTTATCCACAAGAAGTGATTCCTACGTTTGATATGGCTGTTAATGAAGTATTCTTTGAAAAGTATCCAGGTGCCCAGCTCCAACATCAAATCCAGGTACTGCAAGAAAAGTATTTCACCTGAGTGAAGGGTTCAGTGCAAGAATGACACCTTAATTTTTTGGTCATTTTTGAAAGTGCTTCAAAGTTACTGGATTTTTGTATGTGGCGTTTGATTTAGTGGACAAACACTGCTCTAAATGTCTTCTCACTAGTTTGCTCTTATTTTTCAAGATATGGTGTTTTCAAAAAAGTGGGTCATTGTTCTTTCCAATTTTTTTTGTTAAAATCAGAAAACAAAAGAAACCAATTACGTTGTAAAATTAATGGAGCAGGAAATTCAAGTTTGATATAAATAACAATGGTGTTATAATCCTTTATTGACGCAGCTAGAAGTTACATTTTCCGCTTAGCAGTTGGTTGGTTGTGCTGAAAAGTTGTTCCCTTAGTTTTTCTCAATCCAAAAATGGCTTATTTTTGTGTGTTTTTTTTATAACAGTGGGGAAAATTTCAGCCCAGCCAAGTTTTGTGGATTACTTTATTTTATTAATTGAAAATAAATCTTGGGTCATTTTAAACCAGGATAAAAAGTAATGTTAACTTGTGTTTTAATTTTGCATGGTGGTATTTCTTAGGTCAGAACTTTCAATGTAGACAAAACAAAGAACATGAGATCACTAAACCCAGAAGGCAAGTTTGTTTTTTTTTACCAAGTTATTAATAAGAAATTGCTATTTATTGGAGTAGTTTTACTAAATTAAGCAGCACCTAGGCTAAATACGTATACGGTAGTACATTTTGATTTTCATGAATGTAGCTGTTGTTGATCTTAACAGCAATAATTTAGTAAATATTACTGTTAAACTCAATAAACTGTGAACACCTGACAAATTTCAGAAATGTTGCTCCTCTATACTGAAGAGAAAATTTTCCATAATTTATTTTTTAAAATCAATGTGTATTTTTGAAGCTGACCTTGTATTATTGGAGTGTATACTATCATTTTTTATGAAGTAGTCATTAAGTTTCAGGATTAAGTTTGCCATAGTAATGTAAGTACATGAAGTTTGCAATAAGGTATAGATTTATTTCATATATATTCATTATTTTTAATAACTTGAACAAAGGCTTAGAATGATGTTTCTTGAAAACTTGAAAAAGTCATAAGTCTTACTATTTTCTTCTGTGCTATATAAATATATTGTAGTCTACTTGGATATGTGCTTGCCCAGTTAATGTTACAGTACTAAGCCTTATTGGCTTTTTCCTCACAACAAAATAACATTCTGTAAATATTTCTGGTGTTCACTGTTTTTGTGTGTTTCACTGTAATTTTGTTGCTCATTATGTCCAATTTAATTTTTAGATATTGATACTCTTATTACAATCAGCGGAATGGTGATCCGAACATCTCAAGTCATACCAGAGATGAGGGAAGGTTAGGATTATAATGCTGTGAGCTTTCTAGTTTATAATTGGAGTCTTGTGAAAATGTGTATGGTTAAGTAATTTCTTGATGTTTTTAGACAGCTCTTTAAAATGTCTTATATCCCTAGATCTCTTTACACAAATTGCCCATATTGACAGAAATAAGGCCATTCTCTTGGTAATTTGTCTGCTGTTTTCCATCCAGCTAATGCATGGTGTGCATGATTATGTTTTCCTTTCAGTTCTTTTGTTTTCCATTGTTAATAGTTGCAAGATTATACCAAACTGAAAAGCTGTCTCTTTTCCTGTTTCATTAAAAATGATAAAATTTGTTTTTTTGTTGTGGTTTTAGCATTCTTCCAATGCTATGTCTGCCATGCTTCAGTGACTGTAGAAATCGATCGTGGTCGCATTTCTGAGCCTGCCCTGTGCCGTAACTGCAACACAAATCACAGTATGGTGTTGATTCACAACAGATCGCAGTACACAGACAAACAAATCACCAAGCTGCAGGAATCTCCAGGTTGCCTATCATTTTTATCATTTTCATATAAATTTTATGTCTAGTTTGCCTTGATGGCTGAAGAACAATTCTTTGAATCTACATTTTGTATTTAATATTGTAACCATCTTGTTTTCTTTAGATGATATGCCTCCTGGTCAGACTCCACACACGATCATGCTTTTTTCACACAACGATTTAGTGGATGCAGTGCAACCTGGAGACAGGTACATACTCTTCCAAACAATTTTGCTTAAAAGTAGGCTACATACCTTGCAGTACAAAATTTTGTGGGTTCTAATTTTTGCGATTTTTCCAGCAAACCACAAAAACAAGTTCCCGCAGATAAAAATTACCGCAAACATTTTTCCCATGACATTTTACTCCTGAGTAAATATTCTCTAACATAAATTCGCTACTGGAAATACATTACTAAGAAATCATGTCTGTTCAATTACAATGTGTCTCTTTCATTCAGAAACAAAATGGTATACAATGAAATACTGGGGTGCGCACACTGCAGTATTGATTGAAAATTTGTATTTCCATTGCATGTACTAAATAAAAACAAATATCTTCAATGCGCGTGGGCCAGGACTTTCTGAAAATCCCAAAAATTAATTCCCAGCAAGAAAAACCAGTCTGTCCTAATTGCAGAGATTAGTTCCTGCAAAGCACCAAAAATCGCCAATCCGCAAAAATTCCTAGCCACATGGTACTCGGTCCATTACTGTTCCAATTTTTGTTGATCCTTCATTAAAGCTGTTTTCCTCTTTTTAGAGTGACAGTGACAGGAATTTATAGAGCCACACCCATGCGTGTAAACCCACGACAGCGAAATGTGAAGGCTGTGTACAAGACATACATTGATGTTATCCATTTCAAGAAGACAGACAAGAAAAGGCTTTATTCCAAAGATCCTGATGGGTATGAAGTGGGGTTATAGTGGAACCCCATTTATTTGACTACTATCGGGGTGTAAAATTGGGGTCAAAATAACGAGGTGGTCTTGTTTTCCAGGTCTTCAAAATGATATAATGACTCGGTGTTTTTGAAAATTGAAGGGGATGTAAATAACCTGCACTACTGTTAAAAAAGAGTGGGAAGTTTCCCTGGTGGTGTGGTCTACCTTTCATGCATCCTGCATCAGTCATATCATGGGCTATGGGTGGGTTATAGTACGCGGCTGATAGTGGCTGCCAGTGGCACCTTGTATGCTGAAGTCGGATCTTACTGTCAGGGTTTGCAAACACCTTGAAAGTCCTTAAAAATCCTTGAATTTTAAAATAAAAATTCAAGGCCTTGAAAGTCCTTGAAAATTGCGGTCGGTGCTGGAAAGTCCTTGAATTTCGGTGCTAACTTTATAATTTAAGTAGAACTCCAAAGGAAAAGGAGCAAACACAGAAAGACCTTCGAGATAAAATTACCTATGTTGTGGAAGAACTAAAAAAGACAGAATTAAGGCTCTTTTTGAATTGAATAGAGTCCTTGAAATATTGGAAATGTGTCCTTGAAAGTCCTTGAAAAGTCCTTGGATTTTTTGTTCAAAAACGGGTACGAACCCTGTACTGTTGACACGTTAATGTGTAAAGGAGCATGTCTTGTCCTCTAATCCACGAGAGTAATTACTTTACATTACAATAGAATATGGTTTTAATGACAAGGCAGTTTTATAAATTGGGTGGCCACAAGCCAGGGTTCCACAGGAGCTGATAATCCTGCCACTTCAATACTTGAAGTCAATATTTCCATACCAATTCCATTACTAAATAGAATTCCCCAAAAGACAATAAAAAAGTTCATTGCATGTATGGGATGGTGAGGAGTTTGAGTTACAAACTGAACTGTCTTTGAGTATGTTTAATGCTATCTCTTATTTTATTTCAGTGTTGTGACGTTTACTCAGGAAAGAGTTGAGCAACTGCAGCAGCTGGCAAAACAACCTGATATTTATGAGAGACTTGCCAAAGCACTGGGTAAGTAAAACAGGAACAAAATCTGTCTACAATCAAAGTTTTCAAGAAAATAGTTTTTTTTTTTCACAGAAACAAGGTAAAACTTTTTCTCTCAATGTTTCTTAAACATTTTGCTTTGCTTTGAATTGTTATGAATCAGTCATGAATTTTAGCTATGCAATGACTGCCATCTTGCACTTTTTGTAGCCCCCAGCATTTATGAAAATGAAGATATTAAAAAAGGAATCCTTTGTCAGCTATTTGGAGGAGCAAACAAGGACTTTTCAGACACTGGGAGAGGAAAGTTTAGGTCAGTAGTTAATAAGATATGTACACAAATTATTTCTCTCTCTCCTGATTTTGAAAAAACTTTGTGAAAGTTGCTTGTTTTGTTTCTGATGTCAGCCCATGTTCTCATTTTAGGTCAGAAATAAACATTCTTCTTTGTGGTGATCCAGGCACAAGCAAATCACAGTTACTCCAGGTATTCAGGGGTGTAGTCTAGGAATGTCTCTTGGCACATGTTTCCTTACTTTTGCACTTGGGTGACTACAAAAATTAATGCTACTGTTTTCACAGAAATTATACTTGGAAACCTGGACTGGACTAGGATGACATCCTAATCACCCCAGTTATCCTAGTCACCCTATTCATCCCAATAATTCGCCATTCCAGTTACCCCAGTCACCCTGTTTATCCCAATAATTTAAGTCATTCCAGTCATCCTAGTCATCCCAGTCACCATATTCATCCCAATAATTCAAGTCATTCCAGTCACCCTAGTCACTTTAATCATCCCAGTCACCCTGTTCATCCCTGCAATCCTAGCCATTCCAGTCTTCTAGCCATCACAGTCATCCCTGCAGTCATAACTTACAGTCACTCTAGTCATTCCAGTCATTTCAGTCATCCCAGTCACCTTTGTTATCCCAATCATCCCAGTTATCCTAGTCATTCCACTCATCACACTTATCCCTGTCTTCCAGTCATCCCAATCTGGTTTCAAATAATATGACTGTGGAAGGAAGTGTCCTTAAACCTCTGACTGACTGATTTCATTAAGGCTCATTGCTCTGGACTACCTTCAGTTTTTCGTAAAGCACAGCCTTGGAATTGCAGTGATAATTCAGCTTTATTTTTAACAAATGCCTCTTAGTGGTTGCTTGTGAACTTAAATTTAAGAGCTTCAGCCGATAAACAGTCTTTACCAACAAAGCATCTGTTTGTTTGTTGTTTTTTTTTAGTATGTGCATAACCTTGTTCCGCGTGGGCAGTACACCTCTGGCAAAGGTTCCTCTGCTGTGGGTCTGACTGCTTATGTCACTAGAGACCCAGAGACTAGACAACTGGTGTTACAGACGTGAGTCCTTTGTTTCCAAACTCCCTTAAATTGTACTTATTCAATCATAGAGACGACAAATGTGGTAGCCAAAAAATTATGGATTTTGGAAAACTTTATCAGATTTGAAGTCTCAAAAGCATTTTTATGGAGCTTCTCTGCAAAGTGTGTTTCTCACTGTCTCTGAGACTTAAAATTTTTCCTGCATTTCTGTAAAGAAATGCCTTGGTGTGTTGGCAAGTCTCTGATTCTACCATTTGCTGCCTGTAATCTTACAGTTGTTCAGACCTTGAAAAATTTCCAGACATCTTTATCTGGTTTCAGAATATTTTTTTCTTTCCCAACAGTGGTGCACTTGTTTTGAGTGACAACGGTATCTGCTGCATTGATGAATTTGACAAGATGAGTAACAGCACCAGAGCAGTTCTTCATGAGGTCATGGTAAGTATTTTCATAATGGTAGTCAACTATATTTTTATGTGAAACAACAGAACGTACAGTAAACCCTGTTAATACGGACACTAAGGGGGCCATAGAAAGTGTCCATCATAATGAGGTGTCTGTATTATCCCTTTAAGCCCCAGTGTCCACATACAAATTCTCCAAACTGATCTCCATACATTTCCTTAAAGAATTAGTTGAGAGAATTTGTTCAAAGATCAAAGTATTTTCTCTTGGGTGATCATTTTATTGATTCTCGTAACTTATCTCTTTACAGTGTATGGATAATTGTAAGGAGAAAATTGATCTTGGACACTATTGGGACTTAAAGGGTTAAGCTTATTGTGTTATGATTTAAATAATACACCTTTTAGTAGAACAACACACTATAGAAGTAAAAAAGGTTGTTAGGAAATCAGTGAGGAAAATTCCCAGACTCCATGAATTCAAAGTATCTTTTTATTTTCCCTATGATCCTGTTTAACTGAAGATTTGTAATTTTTTACTCTCTTCAAAGGAACAACAAACACTGTCAATAGCCAAGGCTGGCATCATCTGTCAGTTGAATGCAAGAACATCAATCTTGGCAGCTGCAAATCCTGTGAAATCACAGTGGGATCCTAAAATGACAACTGTAGAAAACATCCAGCTACCCCACACCCTGCTTTCTAGGTCAGCACAGTCAATTAAAATTCATTAATTTTTATTATACATTTAAGCCGCCATGTGCAACCACCTCTCATTAGCAACAACCTCTCGTATGCAACCATCTGTTAAAAGCACTAAAATTTTCCTAGTCAAAGCCCTGTTGTTATAACTTCTTGTAAATGGCCACCTCTTGTAAGTGACCACAGCCACAGTTTTGGTTGATGGTTTTATAATTTTCCATTGTTTTTCACCCACAGTCCGACCTCTATTTTTGTAGTATGAACTAGGCTACTAATTGTGTGCAAAGAGCTTTTTAGTGACAACATGAAAATACTCATGATTATCATAACCTGAGATTTGTGTGTAAAGAATTCTTTACCCAAAAGTAGATTCCTCAGGAACCTCTTCTTGAAAGACATTTGTGTAGTTTGATTCTCGCAAGTGACTATCTTCTGTAGTTGACGACTAAAATCTTTGCATTTCAGATTGTCGCTTACGGGAGGTTAAACTGTGTATTGTGTGCAGTTAAATTTCTTACTGAGTGGCTCATGTTGCATGTTTCTCTTTCGAGCCTTGACCTATAGTGATGCATGATGCATTGTGAAATCCAATCCTGTATTTCTAACATTGTGTTCTTTCATTGTTTATTTTTTCAGATTTGATCTGATCTTTTTGATGCTTGATCCTCAAGATGAGTTTTATGATCGCCGACTAGCCACTCATTTGGTGTCTCTATACCATCAGACGCAAGAGGAGGAAGAAGAGGAATTTCTGGTGAGCAAAACAAGAATTTTTTTCTACTTCTCTCTGGTTGTGTTTTTTGTACCATCTGGGGTATTTCATGTAGGAACCGAAAATGTGTCATTGCATAACTGTACTGTTCCATAGATCATCAAACTACAAAGCAACACAGAAAGTTTCCAATAACACAGCACCACACTTTCCTTTTCCTGCTTCCATTCACTAAACCATGATTAATATTTTATTTCAGGATATGAATATTTTGAAAGATTACATTGCTTATGCACGCTCGTATGTGAACCCAAAACTGAGCGAAGAAGCAGCTCAATATCTCATCCAAGCTTATGTTGGTAAGAAACAGCCTCGCAGTGTCCCATGAAGACGTTGGAACTGTTTTCATGCATGTTCTTTTCTTGTGAATAATGATGCAAAACAGCTACCAAATATATTCAAAGTGTGCATTACAAACTTTGTCGTGGTGATTGTGATTAATTCCAGCTGCCTGTTAGCCATGGACCATTCTAGCATCAGCTTTTAAAATTTATAATCACTTTTTGGAGGCCAATTTACTCTATCAACTCTGTTGATAAAATCCTTTTTTGTTTTACTCCACAATGGACAATGAGCCATGAGCCAGAATATTATTTTGTAAAGAAGTGAACCATTTATTCCTCTCCACACACTCTTAAAGATGCCCCATTTTAGTAAGTAAAGACGGCGTATTAAGTGTCATGTATAACAGGTTCTTTCCCTTGTCCATCCATGTTTTATGTGTAACTGACTCCTGGGGGGGGGGGGGTGCTCGATATATCCTTGGGTGGGGAGGTGCGGCCCAGCTCCTCATACCCTGACCCTGTGTAAGACAAAAATCGCTGATTTTCCTACCCTGTTTAAGACAAAATTCCGATTTTTGATACCCTGTTTAAGGCATTCGTAGAACGTACGCGCAGGCTGTTTATCGTCCAAGAAAAGATACCCTCTTTAAGACAAAAATTGATAAAATTGATACCCTGATTAAGACAAAAAATGATAAAATCGATACCCTGTTTAAGACAAAAATCCCGTAAAACATACCCTGGCTGGCCGCACGTCCCCATTAAGCCCTTATAAGGGAGTACCCCCCTGGGAACTGACTTCACTGTACAGTCAAACGGCCACTGATGGCCACCGCTCTGTGATGGCCATTTTTTTGGCGGATAGTCCATTCATTCACTCTTGTCTCAATCTCTCTGCAATGGCCACTTTCTTCTCTCCCCAAGGTGGTCATTATAGAGAGATTTAACTGTATTAGTTTGAGACCCTGAATGTCAACAAATCTCCTGGAATTTAACGGGGCTATGTCATGGTGATAGGGATTTTGAAATTCAATTTGTGACATATTTCCTAATTTTCCAATACTGTTTATTTCCTTTGACAGAAATGCGTCAAGTTGGCAGTAGTCGTGGTGCAGTCACTGCTTATCCTCGTCAGCTTGAGTCTCTGATCCGCCTTGCGGAAGCCCATGCCAGGATGAGGCTGTCGTCAAAAGTTGAAAATGTGGATGTGGAGGAAGCTAGAAGGTAAAGACTGCAAAGAAAGTCAGCCATTTGGGCAATCTGAGCTAGCATGCTCCAACTCAAGAGTCATTTTAACAAGCTCGAAAAAAAAAATTGATGAGCAGGATTACAGTTCCTCTGTAATTTGAATTCTCCATAAAACTTTCCTTGCCCATCGGGCAAGTTAAGAACCAAATTAACTGGCCCGATAGCGAAATCCACTAACCTCAGGGTATCGGACACGCCTTTCTTTGCACACTGATCTATATAATTTCAAGTCTCAGGAAAAAAAGGATTTTAAGTCCAAGCATCTGTGAAGGTTTGTCTCCATACCCATCTCGTAGTCCCAACAGGTTTTAAAAGTTCTGAAACGTCTTATAAAACCTATGCAAACTGCCTTTCTAGGGGGACCCATTGGATGGATTTCATAGAGACTGCTCTTACTCACAAGACCAGGGTAACACAACTTGATTAGAGCACTAAAGTTTACATATTCACTTTGAATCTAGGAAAACTGTAAATATAAAAATTGTATTGGAATAAGTTGTGTTGCAAGGAAGAGCTGCCGAATGAGGCATGAGAAAACTAAACAGCAAGTGACAGTGGTTGTTAGTTTCAATTAGTTTCTGGTTTGTGGCTTTCTAGCATGTCCTTTATATTCTAATTCGCTACCCCGCTCAAATGAATATAAAACATTTATCATGTAACAAGCAACCTCAATTAGGGTGTGTCAACACGAGTCGTGTGCGACCCTCTTTATTATGCCTTCATCAACAGAATGGATGGAAATAATACAACAAACAGAATGAAAACTCGGAAATGTAAAAAATTACAGCAAGAAAAACAACCCTACAAAATGATCTAAACTATGCTCATATAACATACAAAACGTGCTAAACCTTTCATATAGCAGCATGCAAAAAAACTACGTCTAAGAGAAACCCCTGGTCACTGGGTATTTAATTTTGAGGGCGTAGGGACGGTCGTAAGACGCGAATGAATATAAATGAGAACAACTCAAATATATATAGCCTAACACCCCAAAGAAAAGGTTACATAACCCATGATAAATACATTTGATCTTTGCTCTTCACAGTTTTCTGAATTTGACAATAAATTAGCGAAGGCAAATTTCAAGCTGTCAACGAAATATTTCATTGAAAAGTAAAAAAAAAAAAGGAAATAAAAATGTTGATGCATGACACGTTTTTGTGTTAGCTTGTGTTGAATAATGATTCTGTTCTGATCTATTCTTGCCTGCAGACTTCACAGAGAAGCTCTGAAACAATCAGCCACAGACCCCAAGACAGGGCTGATAGATATCAATATCCTAACAACTGGCTTGAGTGTATCTGACCGGAAACGTCGCCTTGAAATTGCCAAGGCTCTGAAGGAACTGTTACTAAGCAAGGGCAAAACACCCAGCGTCAAGTACCAACAAACTTATGAAGAACTACGGGAAGGTTCTGATCTGGTAGGTGAAACTCCTGAGCTGCATTCAAAGTTTGAATCCCAGACTTTCACGCCCTCATTTCGACACAAGCACTGGTTTTCCTGCGAAATGACATCTGATTGGTTGAAGCAAATTTCCCACGCGGCACGGACCAATCAGAAGCACTTCCTAGATCTGGGAAGTGACATATCATCAGTGTGGAGTTTCTACAGCCGTCGTCATTTCGTGGGAAACTAGTGGTAGCGTCGCGAAATGTCTTTCCAGGCTAGCTAAAGACGTCTTTGTGTACTACTTTCCAAAAAAAAAAAAAAACCCGCTCACCACGTGACCACGGTGAACACCAGGCTCACACTGATCGCAGCATTTTTCCCAAGAAAAGTGTTCACACTTCCCTTCTCTACAACTTGGTGTGGTGACAGCAGTGTAAAGGCCACAGCATATGTTCTTGAGTCTACTTACACAGCCCAGTGAAGCACTGCCATCATTTTGTTGGCAGGAATTTGAAAGAGTGCTGTGTAATTATCAGTAATTGCAAAGTTTAGAAAGTTCCTCGATTGGCTCTTAAACAGATACATCTGTTAAGCATTTTGTCATTCTTTTCAATTTATTTCAGCCCATTTCTCGAGAACAATTTGAAGATGCTCTCAAGATATTGCGAGATGAAGACTTCTTGATTGTGACGGGGAGGACATCCATTCGTCTGATGTAAACATGTCCTGAAGATTTACTTCTTTGAGAATAATGCAATTGTAAAAAGTTTATGCGCATCATGTGTCTTGACCAGCCCTGTAAAAGTTTCCCAACCTCGTTTCGCTTAGATCTTGCATTCGGTTAAACGTGGATCCCCTTGGTCTTTTCAAAGCTTAGGGCTTCACTTTTGGAGTTACACTAGCAAAGGAAAACCAAGCGTTTTCTGCTGTATATGTTGTATATTGCGGTTGGTCCTTGGGTATGCGTCTTACGTAAACTTACTGAACTTATGAATTGAACGGGTGTAGATTGTTAATTAGTTGTCTGTTGTCAGTTTGCTCTAACTAGGTGAAAGTCTTGGAAATTTTGCCTAGACGTCACTTCTTCCCTTGAAAATAAAGTCCATTTTTATAACAAACGAGGCATTGTGTTTCTTTAAGTGGAATGTAAGTTGGGTGGGCGCAGTAAGGGCGAGAGTCTAAGTTGGAGAAAACAGCCAACACCCCTGCGAAATGACGTCTGAGAAACGAGCGTAGACTTTCCATACTGATGACATGTTATTAACCGGATCTGGGTAGTACTTTTGATTGTTCGTACCGCGAGGGAAATTCGCTTCAGACAATCGAAGCACTACCCAGAACTGGGCAAGAACGTCATGCTAGCCCAGAACTGGGTGAAACGTTATCAGCATGGAATTTCGCGGGGAAACCGCTGATGGCGTTGCGAAATTCTCGGCTGTGACGCGTGCTAGCCCTTCCTACCCCGTCACTTTATCACAAACGCCACAACAGCTACTACTCCTATCTCCAGTTTGTCTTCAACGCTTGCCCCAGCGTTCAAACCCACATATGCTTGTCTCTTAAATGACCAAGATCTAGTCTCCTTCCCGTTTTCACGGCTTCTGTATTCTCCCCATCTATACGCGAACCGGCTTGTAATAATGCCGTTCTTTGCATAAAGAGACAAAGACTAGCCGCGAAGGATATTCTGCCGCGTCCTGTTCCACCATCGATTGACACGTAGCCCTAAATATCGTAGAGGTTGACTCTAAACTACCTTCTGCAAAATACACCCGCCTGTGCATGCTGGCCCGTTTCGGGAGCTTTGACCGATACCTTCCCCACCACCACCCCGACTCCCATCCTCTGAGTGACTTTCCCAAGACCAAGAGAAGAAATACTCCCCCGGGTCTGCTACACAGAATGACGACAGAAGAACATGCGGGATGCATGGACGGAAACGGATTTTGTTTAAGCAGAACATAACTTTTATATTTAATTGGACATTCCTCTAATAAAGACATTGAAAGGACTCTGGGTTGGAATCTTTATTTTCTTTTGGCATAGTCATGTGATCATGATGTGTTGTTGGACCGAGTTAAATCGAAAATGGTTCAGCCTAGTTTCTTTCGGAAATCTGGCAAGGAAGACAAAGAAAACTTTTTCTTGTAAACCGTAACTTTACATATTTTCCCGTTCACTTCTCTTCTGTTCACTTTTCTCTGCCTTTCGTTTTCTCTTTCCCCCCCCTCCTCCCCCCTAACCCCGCTAAGGACCTTTAGAATGCCATGTTAAATTTGCATCTCAACCGTCATGTGTTCCTTCGATAGCTCAGTTGGTAGAGCGGAGGACTGTAGTGGGAGGAAAGTCATCCTTAGGTCGCTGGTTCGAATCCGGCTCGAAGGAATTTTTTTTTTTCTACGTTTACCTTCTTCCTCGGTAAGGAAAAATATATTTTTTTCTTTTATCGGCCATAAATTTCTAAATTGTTTACTCCACAATGCTATTTCTATAATTGTTATGCGAATAATTTGAATCAAACGGGTTTCGTTCGATTCTCGTCCATTGCTCTTTATATTAATAGTTGGACGCTCTTTTGCGTTTTTGCAGAAAAGTAAAGGCTACTATTTTTGAAAGTTCTTTTCCTTCCCCCATGTTTTAATTCTTGTTGAAAATGTCTTTTTCCCGTGTCAGCCATGTGTCCTATGATTAATCGATATCTCGCAGAGCCTCGCGAGCTCCCTAGCTCCCTTCTTTCGCGCGTGGCTATTGTCCATATGTATCGCGGGCGTATATGTCGCGAAAACTGCAAGAACATGGCGTATTTGGAGGAAATTCTGCAAAAACTGCTTATTCCCGACAATACATTGATACAACAAGTAATACAGACATTCCTCGATTAATTCAACTTTTACTGAATTTGTTGTCAATTTACCGCTTGTAAGTGGTAGTGTGTCATACATTCATATTATTTTTAGGCAACTGCTCAACTCCGCGAGGCCTTCAAAAACCCTGCAGTCGTTCCAGATCTCGTCACGGTGCTAGGATCGTCTCAAAATCCTCAGGTGAAGTTTGCTTCATTTGCCCGAAATCTTCCTCATTTGAGGGACCTGACGTGTTCTGAACTATATGTGTTTTATCCTGATGTTATGGTGGTTTAGTGAGCTAATCTCAGCTGTAATCTGCTAATTAATCATTGATGCTCAATTTGATCAATATTGCATGTCATTATTTTTACTGCAAAAACAATAATATTGTGAAGCTATAAGGTCAAGAGTAATTCAAGATGATCGATTTTCGTGGTTCTCACTTGAGATCTTTGAATTTGAAATTTTTATCTCCTGGCTGTGTCCATCCTCTAAACAAATGCGGTCATAACTCGCTGTAAATCACCACGTGGAGGAAATATATACAGAGGCCGGAAATACAGGGGAAATCGTAGCTTTTTGTATAATTTTTCATTTAAATTGAACTAAATAAACTTAATGATGGGTTTGCAATGTCACTTGATAATAATAAAGAAGTTGAAGTTGAGACCACACTGGTTCTCATTATGTACTAAAACTGTTTATTTTTAGTACCGCCCCGGGCCCTTGAGAAAATTAATTTTGTTGACTTGTGAATTGTTGCTTTTTGGTGACAGAGACATGGCAATACCTTGTTTCTCAAGAAAGGTACCACAAAATAATGCCATTTAATAAACTCATGTGCAACCGTGCACCTCTCACAAATGAATGCCTTGCCTAAAATCATATTTCCCAGTAAAAGCATTGTAGTTTCTTAGAATGTGGGTTATAAACTTTGGGGAGGTTTGACTTCACCTGCCTGGCTATTTCCATATTACAGTGGAACCTCGATTTAACGAAGTCGCTGGGGACCGATCAAATTTGTTTGTTAAATCGAAAACCTCAATATAACGAATTTGAGGGGAAATGACCAAAAAGTTCGCTATATTGAGGTCATAGTTAATGATTGATTTGTAACACAGGTGACTTCTGTCACGCAATTCAGTGCAATTTTCGTCACCCCGAAGTGCCGCGTTTTGAGATGCAATTCATTTATTAAGCGTGGTGACTTTCAGCATCAATTATTTTCACTTTTGAGCAGACGCTCAGCTTTTCTTTACGGTTCAAAAAAACAACACGTTCAGAGCAGCGATTTAAAAATGTTGCAACATAGAGATTACTGTCTACAGACAAGAAAACTGGCTTTAGTGTTGTTATGTTGCACTCACCTGTTTTTAAAACACGGAGGACAAATCTCTGTGGAAGTGACTGGTAAACGGAAAAACAAGGGCATTGGACTTGAAATTCCGGCTACATATTCGTTTTATCGCAAGAAGCCTTCGAAAGTGAAGACGTTAAGAGAACTAATAAGAGACAAAGAAGATAAAGCAGAGGTTAATTGATGTCGAAATACTATCGCGCCAATGTCTGATAGGTTGCTGTCTCTGTACCATAAGGATTAAAGCATTTGGTGACTGTTGATCTGTTCAGCATTTATCTTCTGTCGTGTGTTGACATTGTAATTCGTTATATCGAGGTAGATTTTACGTTTGGGCTTCTGGATTATGTTCGCTATATCGAAGAATCGAATTCGTGATATCGAGGTTCGTTATATTGAGGTTCTATTCCATGCATTTTACTATAACTTTGGCTGGGACATAGGATATCGTTCGTTATATTGAGGACTTCGTTAAATGGAGGTTCATTAAATCGAGGTTCCACTGTATTGAACTCTTGATCTTGCTTTGCTTTATCATGAGATTGTTGTGACATAGCCAGGAACTTTAAAGCCTTTCCAAAGTGATTTTTTTTCAGTTACTATCTGTACTTTTTTACAGGTCAGACAGTATGCTGCAGTTTTGTTAAGGAAAAGAGTTGTCAAGCAATGGACAAAACTCACACCTGAGGTTCATACCATGTGAGTAATCACTCACGCTTTAGGAATTACAATAATGATGCACTCATATAAGACCGTGGTTTCATTTAAAGTCATCTACAGTAGAACATCTTATTATCTGCACTTGGCAAGACTGAATCAAATGATCCGTGTAATAGAAATAATGTTTGAGACATTTTTTTAGTTGCTTACTTTCATTGTTTCCACAAAAAGGTTTTGCAGGCCGGTCATAAGCCTAAAATTTGTTCATCGTCAGTGGTGCAGTCAAAAACACAGTTTCAGCATTTAACTGAACATACTTTGTTTTTTTACAAATTATATATTGAAGATCCCTTTGCTTTAAGGACTTTAAGTTGTAGTAGCAGGGACCTGCTTATCTAAACCCTGAGGTAAAGAGGGGCCCCGCACTCCAAAAAACAATTCTCTCAGGGTGCAAAGAAAGTCAGTTTTACAGCCTGCCATTTGGGCAAGCTGCAGCTAGCATGTACTTGCTCACAAGTCATTTCAGCTAGCCCCAAAACCCTTTTTGATCAGCAGGATTGATTACAATTCTGTAATTTGAATTTCCCCAGAAAACAGCACTTGCCCGTCGGGCAAGTTAAGAACAAAAATCAACAGCCCAATAGCAAAATCCACTAGCCCTGGGCTATCGGACACGACTTTCTTTGCACACTGTCTCTTTACCCTGTGACCCTCATTTCAGCCTGAAAATGAGGTGCTGACCTGAGCCCCCTGTGCCTGTCCTCTACTTTCGCCACCAAGTTATTTGGCAGATTAAGTGATTATGAGATTGTATGATCTCAACTGTCAGTTGAGTTTAATCACTGATGAAGACAAAATAAATCATGCCAAAGAGATGTTTGAGTGTTTAAGATAAAGCACATTGAAAATACTAGAAAGTACCAGAACTTTAAATGTATTAATTCGTTTATATTGCTGTCTTTGTCCCAGGTTAAGGGAGTCTCTTTTGCAAGTGTTACTTCAAGAACCTGAGTAAGTCACATTTAATTATAATTTTTTGGCTGATGTTAGCTGACATACTGATACACTAAGTAGGAGTCTTATATTAGCAGTTTGAATGATTCAGAAATAAACCACAGTAGGTCTGGAATAGATCAGCTGGTAGGGTGTTCATCTGCATAGCAGGATGTCATTGGTTTGAATTCAAGGTCTGGACCAATACTTTATAATATATTATAGGCCCTAGAAATAACTCAGGAAGAAGGCATTTCCTTTATTTTTCCTATGGCTAGACATTTGCTTGGCATGGATCAGCTCAAAGAATTGCTGTCCCCTCTCCTTTAACCCTTCAAGTCCCAATAGTGTCCAAGATCAATTTTCTCCTTACAATTATCCATACACTGTAAAGAGATAAGTTATGAGAATCAATAAAATGATCACCCAAGAGAAAATACTTTGATCTTTGAACAAATTCTCTCAACTAATTCGTTAAGGAAATGTATGGAGATCAGTTTTGAGAATTTGTATGTGGATACTAGACAATAGGGAGTTTAAGCACAGGCATTGTTGAGTGATGGACGGACTTTTGCCTTTTAATTTGCCTCAATATAATGCTACCACATTTGTATTTCTAAGAGTCTTTACTCTTGTAGAGGTGATTTGCCGAAAAAAATATGGGCAGAAACACTGCCTAAGAATGCTAAAAGTCCACTTCTGGTTACTGTCCGGTGCTCAAGAAAGTGCCTTGACTTCACTAATATTACAATAAAGAGTAATCACCACAGGTGGTCTTGATTTCTGTTCTTATTAAGGGGTATGTACAGGAGGTCTCAAGTGACTCGTCCTTCATCTAATGTCAATGTCTCCCTTCTTTTTAGGAGCGAGAGTGTTGCAATTTTGATGGTGAATATTAAGCAGTTTATCATAAGTCACATGCTACTTTATTCCAGAAAACCCATTATTTTTTTTATGCTGTTGGCCAATTTGTTCTTGTATTTTTCTTTACGATTTTTCTAGGCCAGTTGTCAGGAACTCTGCAGCACAAGTAGTAAGTGTCTGTGGTCTAAGGTTGTAGAAAGTGTACAGAATTGTTTTTCTTTGTTTGTTTTTAGTTATTTTCTTTATCTCTATAAGAGGTCCCCAGACATAAGTGGCAAGCTGACTGTCTTGTGGTCAGATGTACCGGTACCACCCCCTTTATAGAATCTCAGCCATTAATTCTGAACTCTTGTAAGGAGCATATTTATTGTAATTAACGTAAGTCAAAGTTCTCCAGATAAAGACACTTTCTGGTTTTTGGGGGTGTTTGTCTGTGGAAGCTTTAATGAGCTTTATTTTTTGTTTTGCATCTGTTTATGAAAATACCAGGAATCTCCAACACTACTATTACTAAGAATCATAATATGCCATAATAATGTGAATGTTGCTGAGAAAAATAAAACTCATCAGTAAAAGAGAAAGTTAAGAGAATCTGTTATTTCTTCAAGTTGTCTTTGATGGTATGTGACAATAATTTACGTTATTATCATTTCTTTAGGTAAGTGTAATGGCAAAGCATGATCTACCAGCAAATCAGTGGCCAGAACTTTTTGGTTTTCTTCGACAGTACATCAAATCACAACAGCCACTTCAGAGAGAGGTTAGCTGCATGTCTGTAATCAACATTGTTCTTTCTTCTAACTTGAAAATTACACATTACACATTACATTATTATCTATAAACTTGCAGACTCTTTTCTTAAAGCTTACAATGTTTTGCAAAGTACAGTGTTGACAAGAGCTGAACACACCCCATGACACCTGAAATGTGGTCTCATGTTAGAATACCTTGAAAAAATATTTCAAAATCCTTTTTTCACTCCTAATAAGATTGTTGATCTTTTCCAAATGCATTTTTTGGTTCATTCTTTTCAGATGGGTATGTTTCTTCTGAGTTCCATTACTGAATCAGCTAATGAGCAGTTAAGACCTCACTTCTCTTCACTCTTCCAACTTTTCTCCACTACACTTGAGGACCAAGAGAGTAAATTGGTACCATTTTACACTATAAGGTGAAAGTTTGTTTCTTGTAAATGTTCAAATTTTTGCATATAGCCAGAATCTCAATCATGAACTTCAGTGTTAAATTGCTTATGGTTAGGGGTAATATTATTATTACTATTATCATTATCACTATTATTATGATCATTATCATTAATGTCACTATTCCGCTTAAGATATGCAAGAAAAGGTAACACAACTAAATAGCACATGCAGGCAAATAAGACAATAACTGCAAGATGGCGTAATAAGGGGGGGGACACAGCCCTGTGGCAGGTTCTAGTGACTTCCAGTTATGCGCACAACAAGAACACAAGCCTCACTTATCGCCCCACTACCATGGGGTAGGACAAGAGTATTGGCAGAGCCTTTCTTATCTCCCCAGCACCGCACGGGCTGGATCGGACAAGATTAAGGCAAATGAATAAGATGGCAAGACACAAGCAATGCCAAAAGCTTGGGGGAAGTCGCAACGCAGACTTAACCGCACCACAAGGAGTAACCCCCCAACTTTATCGATACATAACACAACAACACTCCTCCAAAGGGAGGGAGGGTGGGTAACAAAATTACTGTTTACTGTTTGCTTTCATGCAAGCTAAGCGAATAATGACTAGGTGTGAAATAGCAGCACTTTTATAGCTAGACAGTGTCTCAAATCTCGACCAATAAATGTAGTTGTACCATAAGCTACCTAGTCTTATCATGATTAAAGTCTAGCCATGAATAGGGCCTTGAAAAACAGGGACCAATCTGTGCAATGCTAAGAAAAGTATGATGACAAAGATACGACAAATTGAACAGCTTTTGTTTGTATCTTACAATAAGCGTGCTTCCATTCATACATGTAAATAAGGCTTTTAAGATACAACAAGCATACACTGGGGCAGGCTACCTTAGCCTACCCACCCCTGGGGCTTCATGTTCCATTAACTGCATTTACCATCTGGTAAATGTCTTATTATCATTATTGTTATTATTATGGTGCACACCGATTTTTTGCATATTCTTTCAGTGTACTCTTTAACAATTAGTCGCCAAAGGCGACTAATTGTTTTAGTATAATTACATTGATGATTATTTGAGAAAATAAAATTATTGATCAATGTCCGACTCTGAAACATCAAAAAATCTGGCTGCCATTTTGAAAACTGCTAGCCTTCAATGTTATAATCACTGCGCGTTGATTATGGCGGGATAAAGTGAAGCTGCTAGCCAATCATAGCACTCTATTTTCGATAATCATCAATGTATTATACTAAAAATAAATAGTGTCAATTGACGACCATTGTTAATAAATCATTTTCTCTGTACAACAGAGCCTTGACATGTCTCATTGAATGTGTTGGAACTGAAGAAATTGTAAGTGTTTGTTTCCACAATGATGTGACATAAGCGATGTGTTTTCAGTGAGAGTGTGATTAATGAACTGTACAACATTCATGACATCTCAGTGACAGCTGCAAGTGCCTTGGCATTAGAACCAAGCAATCTTGATTTGAAAACTTGTCATTTATAAGGTGTACGATAATGCACTTTTGCACTTATTATAATACAAATTGTTCTGCGGAATGAGGAGTCCATGCTATTCCTTGTTGGCAAATCTGGTAGATATTTCTGTGTCTAGTGTAAACCCTCCGAGGCCCAAAAGTGACAATATTAATGTCAATTTTCTCCCAACAGTTTTAATATACAATCAAGAGAAATGGTCATGAGAATTGATAAGGGATCGCCAAGGGAAAAGTTTTTATCTTTTATCAAATTCTGCCAACTAATTCTTTAAGTAAACGTTTGGAGATCAGTCGGGAGAATTTGTATGTGGATACTGGGGCATAAAGGGTTAAGGAGGCAGGGAGACGGAGCCTTTGCCAGGAAACTGTTGGAAATTCTAGGAGACATTGGGCTGTCATAAGAGTTGTATTTAATATTATAGTCTTTTAGTCTTTAAAAACTCCATTAGATCCTATTAATTTTTACTTGCTATTTCACAGCTCACTAGCTCTTTCATATTTCTGTGTCCCTTGGATTTCCTAAGATATGCTCCCTTAATTTTGTTTGGTTTTACTTTTTAGCCTTTAGTTAGACCACTTATACCAAAAGTTGTGGGATTCATTAACCAAATTATAGCCATAGATGAGGTAGGTTGTACTTCTTGTTATCCATTTAAGCTCTACTGTAACTGTATCTATAATTTGTAATGATAATAGGAATGAGTGGAGTACAATTCAGGAAGTAATCAGGTGAGCAATGTCAAATCAACAGAGCGCATAGCACAAGGCCAATTTTGAATTTACCAGCCTGATAATCCCTTGATTATGCATCACAAAATCCTATTACCATTCAATAATATTACGCCACTTTAGTGTATAATATAGTTTATGTGCAAATTAAAGTTAATGTAACAGATCATCAGAAACTTATCTAAAATAAAAGTCACCTTTATTTCTTTGATTATGTTATTGGTTAGCATGGGCTAGATACTAAAATTTCATTGGCTAGTGACATTTTATACTTTTTGCCTTATTGCCTTATTCAGGATAAAGCATGTGATGCAATGGAAATATTTGATGAATTGGTGGAGTCTGAAGTCAGTATTGTGACTCCACATGTGAAAGCTCTGATTGAGTTCTGTCTTCAGGTGTGTGAATATTTTATTTACAGTGTGTTAAATTCAGGGCACTCAGATCATGTAAAATGTTTGCAAGAAGGAGAATGAAAATAGCTCATGTCTTGGTGCAATACTCTGCCTTAATGACTTGGAGTTACGGTGTATTTCATTGGCTTCAATAATTATCCTTCTCATTTGTCAATCCCTTGTGTAGAATTTGTTTTGGTTCTTTTTTTGTCTCTAATCTAAAATTCTATTCTCTCTTGTTTTGGGGTATGGTGATGCGTGTATGATAATGACATTGAAACAAAAGAAAATGGAATTTAAACCGTGAACGATTATTGAACCACAACGTTTATATTTTAACGTCCTTGATATGTATGATGTTTTCCAGATTGCCAGTAATTCATCTTTAGGAGACAACTTGAGAATAAAAGCTCTCCACTTTGTGAGCTGGCTTGCAAGAATTAAACCTAAGGTTGGTTTAGATTTTTGCTGTTTGCTGATTCATGATATGTTTTAAAGTTCTTGAAAGAACAGTCGGTTATAATTATTTTTCCATGCTACAGCAGGTAAGTTTTAAGATAGGCTTAAGTTTGGAATGGGATAGATCTATTTTTCTTTGTAATGGTGCCTGAAAAATGTAAAATTCTGTCAGTCTGTTTTGTTTTATCTGTGGTTTAAGTGGACAATAGTTTTAGTGAAAAATTAGGATATCCTTTGGCAAAAGAATTTTGCTCATTACAGGCACTGGTAAAGAACAAACTTCTCCTGCCAACCTTATCAGTTATTTTCCCGCTTATGGCATCAGCACCAAATGAAGATGATGATTTTGATGAGGAAGAAGAAGATGATGAAGTGGAGGATGGAACAGAAGCCAGCCGACCTTGTGCTGTAGCTTCACAGGTAAAGTAGGCTATGATTAATGCATCGCTATACTTTTTCTTTCAATAATATTCTTTACCTAGCTTTTTCTCTCAACTACTAATTTGGGGGAGTGAGGATGAAGCGGTTGTTTTGTGGTTGGGCTGGTACAAGGGTTTCAGTACAAGCTACGTAGTTACTGCTGGTACTTGTCTTCTGAGTGGGACGTTGCGAGTTCAAAACCCAGCCAGACCAACACTCAGGTCTTAAAATAACTGAGAAGAAAGTGCTGCCTTTGTAGTGACATCTGCAAATGGTTAGACTTTCTAGTCTTCTCGGATAAGGACGAAAAACCGTAGGTGCTGTTTCACACCACTTTCACTTATGTGGTTCTTGTGGGATGTAAAAGAACCCACGCCACTGTTCAAACGAAAAGAGTAGGGGACGTAGATCTCAGTGGTGTGGCCAGCCTTTCCTGGGCTGGGTGGAGAGATCTTAATATAGGCATAACCTCATGGTCCTTCTTCAGGTGTTATAATGGCTACCTGCATGTATGTTCTACTGTCACCCAATGCTGGCATCTAGTACACCCTTCCTATTCGGCCATTAGCAACAAACTGTTGCAAAAATTATTGTAATCCCTGGGCCTTTAAGCTGGTGCTCACCTTCCACCTCTATGACAATGCTGTCAGCTCTATTCTTCATCCTAACATTTATTAATGTGAACTAAATCATTTAAGTTGTTGTTTCTTGATCCAAAGCTATAAAAATGTGGCTGTTTGCTGAACTATGATTGTTTTTTGTCAGGTTCTGGATATTCTTGCCCTTCATTTTCCTCCCGAGTCTGTTATTCCACCCCTGGTGAGTAAATAAGCTTTGTTTATTATATTTTCTCAGGCCAACAATTTGCTGTGTAACAGAATGAAGATATCCAGGTGCAGATCTAGGATAAATGCTGACCGATTTTCTAAACAAGCGCCAAAGGCTCAAGCTTTTAGGGGGATCGGGGACATGATTCCCTTTGAAATCTTCTTGGATTTTATCTCCCTAAAGTCCCGTTTCCTGACTTTCTGAGTCATTATTTAGACAGTAAATTGGCCAGTTCCATTCTCCTCGGATGAAGCCTTACAAATCGGCAGATTTTTTCATCAAGATCAATTTATTTATTATAGTAATCATTGTTATGATAAATTTGACTGATTTGCATAAAACGGTGGAAACCAAGCCGGTATGGATCCGTGACTGATATCACTGAAGAGGTTAAATATTATGAATGTGATTCTTAGACTCAAAAGTTAGAGGTAGTACATTGTGTCTCCTTAGTTGACTCTTGAAGTAAAGGGTTAAGTTTTGATAATCATATAGATGCAGTTTGTTACACCGGCTCTTAATAGTGAGGACCCATATCATAGAAAAGCAGCACTAATAGCTCTGGCAGTACTAGCTGAAGGATGTGCAGACTACATTAGAAACAGGTTGGTGTTTTGCTGTAGAGTCATTTTATTTACTTGTCATTCTAGTGTTTTGTAGCCAGTTAACTAAGCCAAGGAATTGTTGTGCACCTAATTGAAAAAGTATAGTCAGTTTGATTTGTCACTTGTAAATAAGGAATGAAGAGAAACTTTTCCAGTTCTTTGTCTCTGTGTACAAGAAAATGACTGCAACCAACCTGAGATTAATTTCTTTACAGCCACTCATGACAACTCCACCATTTAGCCTGGTTGTTTTCCAGAATAATTTAGTTATTGCTCTTTGAATTAGTTAATGTTACAGGAAATTTCAGGTATTTTGAATTATTACTGTTATTTCTCTTGTAAAGTATAAGAACCGTGTTAATTCTGTGTTAATCATTTGGAGTCCTGCAAATACCCCAACAATTATCAATACTTTTAATCCAGTGGCAATCCAGGTATATTAAAATATCCTGTTGGATTTCAGATACCTGCAAGCTGCCTTACAGACCATTTGTAGAGGTGTGGTTAAAAACAAAAATTAATTTAAGCTCCTAACATAAACAGTAAACAGCATGATAAAAGATCATTATATATACACTAGCTGTTTCATTCATTTGTTGCTATTCTAAGAAACTGAGTCTTCTCTTATTGATAAAGCGTTTTTCATTGCCATTTTGTTGTATTGAAGGTCTCTCAGATGAAAATCATTTAGTACAAAATGCTGCTCTGTTTGCTTTGGGTCAATACTCTGAGTTTTTACAGGTGAGTTGATTTGTTCCTCGACATCTAAAAGGTCTAAAAAAAAATATGTAATCCTGAGGTTGTGCCGGGGTCCAATGCTAACAGTTTTGTCCACTCCCATCCACAGGTTAAGACTCAGAGTTTTTCATGTCTGATTAGTTTTCTTTTTTCCTTAAAACACTCTTGAGAGTGACAACATGCCATCACTAAGAAAAGTGAAAGTAAAGAAAGATCATCGTAGTAAATTTTCCAATTTAAGCAATTGGAAAGAAGAAGCCTGAAAAAAAAAAATTAAAAAAAAAAAAAAAATCAGGGCTTCAACGGGATTCGAACCCATGACCTCCGCGTTGCCGGTGCGTTGCTCTACCACCTGAGCTATGAAGCCACACATTGGGAGCGAGGTCAATTTATTGAGTTCATGTCTCCCGTGAGGAGTGAAATGATGTGAAAGTATAAGAAAAGTGTTGATGACTGTCTTAGTCGGACACTGCAAATTTAAAAATCTACCCATCTACTGCTTGTGTCCGTTGTTTAAATGTACGCAGCCAGGTTCTTTTCAACCATTTACCCACTGTTTGTATTCTGTAACTTTATTTTAAGTAAATAACTTTGTTTATCGCTGATGAAGTAAGGAGTGGTCGCCCAGTCTCCCGAGCCAGGGACTCATGTATAAAATGCTCGACTGAAGCAAAAAAAAAATTAAACAACTAACAATACGTTACTACGTAAAATACAATTAAATAATGGATAATTATCATAAATAAGGTATAAAAATCCATCTACTACATGTATATAAATTCAATTAAAAATGGACCTGATTAAAAAACCTACGGGGTAAAAAATAAAAAAATATATAATACAATTAACACTAGATAATTTACAATAAACAAAGATACAAAATACAGCTATGACATTAACATCCTTTGCACTTTACATTTTTGATAAAGTAACATAAATTGCTGGACAGTGGGACCTGATATAGAAGACAAAGGCAAGTTATTCCACACACGGGCAATAAAATAAGAAAAAGAAATATGCATGCAACGGTTATAATATTATAACATGGTTGAGAGACCTTTAATCCTGTTCCTCGTAGGTTGTAGTTGTAACCCTAGGCAATAAAAAATTAGATATTTACTTAGGGCCATGCATCCTAAAACTTTGGGAAAAGGCAATAAGCTTTTGTTCAATGCGTCTTTGCTCTAGTGAGCTCATTGAGGCGATGGACAGGCAGCCATCATAAGCGACTGAGTTCCCTAAGTTTAAAATAGATCTTAATGCATAATGATTGGCACGTTCAAGTTTGTGGTTCAATGTTCGCGAAATCCCCAGCAGCAGTGGAGAACAGTATTGAAAGGTCTTTAGCACATAGACTTTGTATAAGGTGATCATCACATTTGAATTATGAACTAATCGCTTTATTCTGCGCAATGCAGCAATTTTAGCATAAGCATTCTTTAGCAAAATGTCCACATGAGGCTTGTAAGACAGGTCCTTCTCCAAAGTGATGCCTAGAATTTTAAGAGTATGCTCAATGTCAGTGATCTTATCCTCCTCTGATCTGGGATTTGCCCAGAGTCATTTCTTGAGTGTTGGCTGCATTGACTTGTAAATACATTAACGGAGAACCACTGGGTTATAACATCAGTATTCAAGGTAGATGCAAGAACAACGGCAGACTCGTCATCTGCATTTGAGACGGTGTGAGGAAGTGTAAAATGTATAATTAAGTTCAAGAGTACATTTTTTTTCGTTTTTCTTTTTGTCTTATAGCCTGACATCAGTAGATACAGTGCAGATATCCTGCCTCTTCTGTTTGAGCGACTTGTGAATTTTTCAGATGGAGGAAAGACTTCAGCTAGCATAACAAGAACTTATTATGCTCTTGAAACATTCTGTGAAAATTTAGGTAATCTTTCCGATATAAACAGAATAAATACACTGTGAACTAAAAAAACTAGATCTGCTGTAGCCCTAAAAATGGGGCCGTTTCGGTGGGTACCCTTAATCAGGGCCAATACAGCTCTCAATTACCAAAATGGGCCCCAGTGTGGACTTGAATGGGCATTTGATGGGGCTGTGTTCAAATAGCTCCACCAAATAGCTGTATGTGGATAATGGGGCTTAAAGGATGAAACAGAGTCTAGGCCTCTGGATTGCGGGTCCAACGCTCTAATAGCTGTGATGCGTTGTGTAGCTTGGTTTACAGAGAACATTCATCTACTTCATTTATAAACAACTTATAACGTCATCGTTTTTATACCTTTTTGCAGGAGAAGGAATTCTTCCTTATCTTCCTACATTAATGGAAAAACTGCTTCTTGCTTTATCGCCAAGTACAGTGAGTATTAACTATGTCTGTTAATTGCAAACGCCAAGCCACTTACCGTATTTATTCGAATAAGCGCCCAACCTAGCACCCCACCTCGAATGAGCGCCCATCCTAAAGGCAGAAAAAGTTAATAAGCCCCCACCCCAACCCCCTCCCCCTCCTCCTCCCAATCAGACTCAAATAAGCGCCCAGGGTGGTTAATCGAATAAATACGGTATTTGCATGCTGTTGAACCATGATATCAAACGCACGTATTTTTTTACAGCTCGCTTTTCAAGTCGTTCTTGTTTCTTTAAGAGCCTGCTAACGAGCTCAGCCGGGGTCAGAATTTCATCGCGTAACTCCTGACAAGTTTCTGATCGGGGTTAAGGACGTATAGGGAATTATTTCTTGCCAGGGCACAGCAGTCAAAGACATGAGCACGAGACTCAGTTGATCTACGCAGCAGACTTATTACTTTCTTGTAATGTTCCATGTTGTGTCGTCTTTAATTTTCTTTCTTTGTCGTAATGTTCCGTGTTCTATCGTTTTTAATTTTCTCTCTTTATTTCTTGTAGAGCGCACAAATGAAGGAGTTAGCAGTCAGTGCAATAGGCGCTACAGGTAATGTTAGCTCCCCTGATGACAAACTCTCTTTTCTTTCTGAGGTTTTCATTTAAGCCCTCCCCCTCCAATGCGCAAAATTTCCTTTTTTCTTTGACATAAAGATTGACATAAAGATTATAAGATTATCTTGATCTATACACAGAAATTCCTACCGTACAGGAAGAACATTAACCTTCGTGATTAGTTGGATTTTTCAGTTGCTTTTTTCTCTTTTTGCAAGTCACAGTAGTTCTTCTACTTGGTATGTGTTTGAAGTTGTGTTTAAAACTGCCTTTCTTTTCTTGATAGCAAGCGCTGCTAAAGAGGCAATGCTTCCTTATTTCCCTCAAATAGTTGAGTATTTAAAGGTAACTCAAGATAATTTTTTTCACGGTTTATTGTAAAGTTAATGTAGTATGTTTTCACATAACGTCACTTCCCCCCTATAGCGGTGTTCCAAACCAGTCCTGTGGGGGGTGGGGGTTATATTTAGTAAACATTTTCTTTTGTCTCAATAAATTCGCACAACTGCTAGTAAAAACCCTATATGGCTCAATAAGCACGGCTTTGCCTGATCGGTCAATTTTACAGGCACTATTTTTGCCACTCGAAAAAGAGCGCACTTGTTGATGAGAACGAGGCAAAACACGGTAATTTTTCATCAATCAGTCAATATCCATGTTTAGTATAATTACATTGATGATTATCGAAAATAGGGCGCTGTGATTGGCTAGGAGCTTCGCTTTATCCCGCTATTATCACCGCGCGGTGATTATAACATTGAAAGCTAGCAGTTTACAAAATGGCAGCCAGATTTTTTGATGTTTCGGAGTCAGAAATTGATCAATACTTTTATTTTCTCGAATAATCATCAATGTAATTAAACTAAAACAATTAGTCCCCTCAGGCGACGTGAATATCGGCGAATAGTCACCTCGACTTCGTATCGGTGACTATTCGCCATAAATATTCACGTCACCTTCGGCGACTAATTGTTAAATATTACTTTTTCTTTGCTGAAACACTAGTTACGTTTAAAAACTTCTTGTATTCATATTCATCAAAATGGAGTCGCCTTTTTTAAACTAGTACCAACTCTAGTTCAAGTAGATACTCTCTTTATAAATACTGACATTCTGTCAACAGGAATATCTAAGCAACACTGGATCAGTTGAGAGGAACGTTTTACGGGTGCAAGCTGTTGGTAAGTGGCAGTGGTGCTACCGAACTTTAGAGTTGGTAGTAAAGCCCTGGGTCGAGCTGTTTGAATAAGTGCCATTGTATCTCATATACTCTGTTTGCGGCTAACCTCGGGACAACCCGCGCTAACCGGGCTCCCAACTAATTGCCCCTGTTTGTTGCTATTTTATTCGGTTAACTTTGCATCTAAATGTCCTCCTCGTCCAAGGCCCTAATTGTCGAAACGGCGGGTAGTGGATCGAACGGTTGTAATTACTATCACTTATCCTGTTTTATTTACTTTCCCGCCAAAAGTAACGAGCCGAAATCTGTGACGTCACGGGGTAACAGTGTTTTGTTATGTCAACTGACGACCGCTGTTCTCATTTTGAATCTACCAATGTCTTCTTTGGATCCTCTGTATTAATGGATAGCACTTTACCTCCAATGTAAGGAAGTGGCAGTTCATGTGTACCTTATGAAATACGTACTTACAGTTGTTTGTTCGAAAGCTGTGACCGACGTGACAACAAGGTTCGCAAGACGCGTGTCACCTTCTCGCTGATCCATGTACCGTATATATGAAAACAGGGAGGCGTAGATTGTTCTTCTCATTTGTTTGTTCGCAGATACATTGGGTGTCCTAGCAAGAACAATTGGCTCAGAGAACTTCATATCACTAGCAGATGAATGTATTCAGCTTGGCTTGGTAGGTTCCAAACCTAATAACCTTACTGTTAAACGCCAATATGACGCTCCACCTACATGTATCTCCGCCGGCCGCCGTGCAGCTGGCTAAAATCACTAAACGGCGAAGTTGACAACAAGATTATGATTCCATTGTGCAGTTTCATACGATTCCAAAATCATGAAGTTTTGTTTTTCTATAGAGCCGCTCTCTGAATGAGCAGTTTTATGTGCCCTTTAGTACAAAAATTGACATTGCCAGGTTGACGTTTCATTTTTTATCCACACCCCGCCCCTTCCCCTAAAGATGGCTGGAAGGCTAAGCCCTTAAATGTTTGTCGGCGCCATTTGAAAAATGAAGTCCGAAGTGCTTATTTTTTTCTCGGCACCTTTGAAAAATTTGTTTGTTTATTTTTTGTCTGTGCCTTTGATAAATTTTTTCGAAGGGTCCAAATTTTGTCGCCTTCTCTGAAGAAAAAATCCGAACCCCCCTCCCCCCCCCCCCCCCCCCCCGCACAAGGGTGCGGATGAAAAATGAACGTCCTAGGTTCGTGAAACAAAGCCGTTCTCCGTCTCTCTCTTATCATTAATCGATTGATTCATTGATTCGTCTCGTTCGTTCATTTATTCATTAATTTATTCGTTCGCTCGTGTTTTACTTTTTTTTCTCTGTAGACACTTCTAGAGCAGGACAGGGATCCTGATCTCAGGAGATGCACGTAAGCATTGTCCTTTCTTATTAACCAGGTGATCTGTGACGTCACTGCGGGGGCCTGGGGAAAGAAATTTAATGCCGTATCCCATAAACCAAAGCTGACGGGAACAGATTGAATTGAATTGAATTGGTGCGCGCGTTGGCCCCCGCAATGACGTCATAGATCACCTGGAAACTTGCTATTAAATATAAAAAAAATCCACAAAGAATGATAAAGTAGTCTATGCGACGATCTTTTTTTTAAATAACAATTTGACAAGTTTCTGAAGTCTCATTGTTTTCGGTGGACTGGTCAAGCTGCCATCTTCGTCGTGTGTTTGCTAACTCCAGCCCTGAGGAGCCGTGGCGTGTAGTTGTGGTACATGTTATTATCAAAACCTCTTTTCCACCTGCAATATTTTTAATTCAACGTTTATATCTTACACAGATATGGCTTGTTTGCATCAGTATCCACAATATTGAAGACCAACATGGGAAAATATTTAAAAGACATCATTAAATACATGATTGATTCACTACAATCTACAGAGGGAATTGTGGTAGGACAACTCAATCATTGAATCTGGTGATGAATGATTTGAAACCTCGTGTGTTTTACCAGCTAACTTCCAGAATGGGGACAGGGACCAAAGAGCGCAGTTTTGAAGTCCCAAATTCGGCTTATCGTTGTTGTTAAAAAAGATTTCCTGTGTTGTACATATATTGCGTAAGCTCGAGACATGCTTAGTCTCTGAAGAAAAGGCGTTATTTGGGTCATCGAGTAGGACTATCGCCCTTGACTGTAGAGTGGCAGGTCGCCGGTTCAATCTCGGGGGCCGGAATAGTACTCGTGATCGCAAAGTAACGGGAAAATGAAATCAAGTCACTGCCTTTGTCTTTAAGACGGTCCCGTCTTCACTGGGAGACGTAAAAATGTTGTTGTCAATTAGTCTTTTTTCCTGATAAAAACATTGACACTCCGATAAAGTGCGTTATTAATCGCCTTTTCTCAAAATCTTGGATACCAAATGAGACCAAATTACTGTGGCGTATAAGACAAGAAGCTCCTAACTCAGAAATTAAAATTCATGTTTAATGAACGCGGGAAAACCACTTGTTTTTCTGATGGCAGACCCACTATGCAAGTGAAGACGACCCCAGTTTTCTACTTGAGGACGAAGATTTAGAAGAAGATGATGAAGATGATGATGAAGTCACCGGGTATGTTTTAAATAGACCCTTTTATGGTTTGTTTTCCCAAACAGACCACCGTGATGTTCTAAAGGTATGGTAAAACGGGCAGCAAAAACGTGCAAATTGTTCAAGTTGTTATAAGTTGCGTGACTAGTGTCTTCTGATTGAATAAAATTAGGCGGGAGTCACGCTGTACAGTGGAGTTACGTCACCTGCTGCAAAACAAGTTTGCCTTGGGCCGGTTAAACGCGCACTATGTACATTGATCGGGAGATAGTCAGTGGTCGTTATAATTTCACTGCTTACTTAAGTATCATATTCACAGTGAGAATACATACTTGCTATAGACATATAAAATTCTGCAAGCAGAATACTGCAATGGTGATCGTACTACGTGAAATTGAACTCTGCAAGACATCAACAAAACACCGAAAGAACTCAAAACAGAGCGGGATTGTGACCATAGACAGCTGTTTCGCCCTTTTTTGGGGCTCGTCAGTATGGCGCAACAACCAGAGAAAGCTTTGATGCAAAATATCCGCGCACTCTGATTTTAAGCCCTGACCCAGAACTCTCAACACCCACAGAATCACGCCATACCACGTGCCTTCTTGGGGGAAGAGTCCAAGTGTCAAGTTGATGTCTCGCAGAGAAAATAAAAAAATTGGCCAAAACCAACCTAAAAACAAGGACAGAACCATGCAAGAATTACAGCTACATTTTTATTTTTGCTGATCAGGTCTTTACAGATCCTACGTTCTTCGGCATATTCGTTTGCGGTCCATTGCAGTCCCTTGTGGTTAATGTTTATACTTGCTGTAGAATTCAACTTTTAAAAACTTCTACCCTTCTCTAACCTATATAACTTGAGTTGTTTTGATTTCCGTGGTGGAGCGCGCAAGATATCCGATATCCTGCGTGGCAAGGCTGCTAAGGGAAGGGGAGAGGAGGAATTTACGCGCGCGAGAACGGGAAGAGCGCATGATCGTCACGTCTCTCGCGCGCACCTGCTTGATATCGGGATTCTTTGGTGATTACCAGTGTTCGTGTGTTTTGTTATATTGTAGGTATAGCGTGGAAAATGCTTATTTAGAAGAAAAAGAAGACACTTGTAACGCTTTAGGAGAAGTAGCAGAGAACTCAGGGTAAGGGGCTCTCCTTTTCAAATATATGTTGTGGTGCAATTGAGTTTTTTCCCTTTGTTTTAAACTCATTATCATACATTATCATGCCCCAAAACAAAGGAAAATATAATTTGAACCCAGGATAAAATTGAACCACAACATATACACTAAGGACAGACGGTCACTTTCCCGGGGGGGGGGGGGGGGGGGGGCTCCCATATGAAAGGGCCGGGGATGCTCGTCGTCTCGCTTAGGGGTGTAAATTTCGGATTTTGGTCTCACTGAGGGTGCTCTGGGCAAGCACCATTATATTTAGCCGTAAAGGTCTCTTTTAGGGTTGCACGCGAAGAAATATTAAAATATATATATTTTCAATTCGTTTTATTTACTCGATTCGTATAATCACAGTTTAAAATGGTCTGTTTTAGGGTCAAAAAACGTTGGGCCACGCCCAGATTGGTCTCGTTTAGGGCTTTTATTCAAAATTTTCGACGATCATCCCCGCCCCTTTCATATGGGAGTTTCCCCGAGCTTACTTTCGCCTGACAGAGCGCTGACTATCTTACTTAACAATTAGTCGCCTCAGGCGACGTGAATATCGGCGAATAGTCACCGAGACGAAGTCGAGGTGACTATTCGCCAATATTCACGTCGCCTGAGGCGACTAATTGTTCTAGTATAATTACATTGATGATTATTCGAGAAAATAAAATTATTGATCAATTTCCGACCCCGAAACATCAAAAAATCTGGCTGCCATTTTGAAAACTGCTAGCCTTCAACGCTATAATCACCGACCGCGCGGTGATTATAGCGGGATAGTGCGAAGCTCTTAGCCAATCACAGCGCTCTATTTTCGATAATCATCAATGTAATTTTACTAATGTTATTTTTTCCTTGTTATAGGAAGGAGTTTCTACCTTATTTAGATGAATCATTTAAAGAAGTATTAAAGCTTGTACAGGTAGGAAGAGAGAGTTCAAATAACTGTGTCCTGACGAAATTTATCAAAATTCAAACAGTGGGAACTCGCCACCAAACTGAGTGAAACATAAAAATAACGTCTCAAAACATGAAAAGAAAGTATAAATAACACAACAAATGCAAAAGGAGGCATGGATGGATAAACGTGAAGAAGATTGAAACGAATTGAAATTATGGCTTTTGAAAACTTGTTAGCCTAAAATTTTTCAAAATTCATCTTTGTTGTTTTTACGTTTGATATAATGCTCGAGAGACATTTTTGTTTGACACGAAGCTGTGATTTAAGTACCTTTTCAAGTTCCATAGCGAATAAGGACGCGCCATTGGCATTATTAACAATAAAATGAACTAAACAGCGGTGACACAGTCCATTTAAACTTTGCCTTTAGTTAATATTATATACTACTTATTAAACAAGAGTGAGGTCATTACAGAGAATCTACGACCGAGGCCCTGATGTATTAGCGAGGTCAATACATCAAGGCCGAGGTCTGAGATTTCCCTGCAACGACCGAACGGACGAGGTTAATATCTTATTTGTTATATGAGCTTTTCGTTGTGAACCTGAGCCTGGTTTGTAAAATTGTTAGTAAAATCTTATTGGACTTGTCAGTTTCCTCACACAGGTGTACGGAAAGGAGCAGTGATGGCTTTAGGTCAGTTTTGTAGCGTATTCCACGACCTACTGCAGGAAGCTGATGCAGAAGATAAAACAGCCTGTATGTTTGTGTTAGTCGTTTTTTTCATGAGGCATGCAGACCGTGTTAGCTGATTATGAGGCGAGGGGGCCACCGTCGCGCTTAATTCGAGCTCCCCTAATGCGCGCACGTGAACGCACTACCCTCTCATCTTGCCTCTCGAATCCACCAAAACTGCAACTACTTTAACCTGTTCCAGGCTCCAAGATTGTAGTGCAGAGATCGTGAAAAATGACGCGAAAAACGCGCGGGGGTTGGGGAGAGATAAGATGACCGCTGCCTTCCCCTGATCACGCGCGTCTCTATTTTCGCTTGGCTTGATTTTGCGACCTTCCTACTATCTAATGGCCTGGAACAGGCTACGATTACTTCCAATCAAATTTGCTTAGCTTGTGTGTTATTTAAGGAAACAATTTAAAGCCACATCGAAACAGAGACAGGGGGCCATTGCAATTTCGCTTAGGTTGCAACGTTGCCCAAAAGCCATAACAAAAAAAAGGGGGGGTCCGTGGACCGCTAGTTTTCCTCCTACCCACCCATCCAAAGTGCTACCCCGAATACCAACTCTTTTGTCTCCCCTGTGATCACCAGCTGTGCAAGAAAATGCTTACATAAAAGAGTGGTCTCCATAGAATTGTTTTGCTACTCCAACATGGCCGCCGCGAAGTCATGAGAAAACGATCTGTTGTCTCTTAGGAGACCAGAAATGTCAGGACTTGAGGAAAACGTTTTCAAGTACATATAGGATCGATGTTGCTCGTCAGCTATAACTTTTTAACCCTTCCATTAAGTTCGTCACAAGATGTTACTGATCGCTAATCATGTTTCTTTGCAGTGCAGCGTATGCTTAGCACAGCCATACCAACATTTATCACCGTCATAACAAAGGACAAGGACAGATCAGTCGCCATGGCAACACTGCAATCCCTTAATGAAGTTTTAAAGTCAGTCAAGAGTTTGATCATCGATGAACAGGGACACCCAGATGCTATTGCAAATGCTGCTAGAACAGTGCTAATGCAAAAGGTTGGTTCGTGGCATTCTCTATGCATTAGCCTACTGTCAAAGTTAGTCACTAATCTTCACTAGAATCCATTCATTGGAAAGACTCACACAAGCTTGCAAGGGGATGGTTGTGGAGGTGGGGAAAGAAGAGAAAAAGACTTTTTAATTTTTTGTTCTTGCACTCCGCGCTCGCCGATAGTCGGGAAAAAGTCTGTGTACGGGCGATATGACTGGGCGAGAGCTTTAACTTTGCGTGGTGTTTTTAGTGCTTGTAAGTAAGATACCGCTAATAAATAAGTTAACAATCCTAACTGAGAGGAGGCGAGCCTGTCGGTTACATACAGTGTGGTCTAGCAATCAGCGCGCTAGCCCTTTAGTCACGCTGTCTCGCGCTAATTGAAAAGGAAGGATTGTAATCGTTGATGAATTAGGAAAGATGCGTTCACCTTTACCGTCATTACAGCTTGAATTTAGCAAATGAAATGCCTCTCGTTTTTCGTTTCAGACTGCCTGTCAGCAAGACGAAGATGATGACATTGATGATTCTGACCAACAGGCCGAGTTTGATGCTATGTTGATCGAGTACGCAGGAGATGTTCTTCCTTCGCTGGCTACTGCTGTGGGCGGCCCCACCTTCGCTCCATACTTTGCTGGCTTCTTACCTCTGTTACTCAAAAAAACTGTACGTAAAGTGTGTCACGTGTAGCTTACGCAGAGGTTCTTATGGGCCGTCACGCAATTCTTTGGGGAAGGGTGGCGCCGTTAAGCTCATGGCCGAGCAAGAGGGGAGGTACCCTACTTCTAACCAAGACCTTTACATCTAGAGAGGCTTAGTGAAAGTCATGTACAAGTTACAGCCAATAGTATTGAGGCAATTTTAATTACTATTATTATTATTGTTATTATTATTATAAGTATTATTACTATTTATTTATTTACTTATTTCCACATTCTTGAGGTTTTTCTCATACATTAGGTAAAACATTTAATAGACTACAAGTATGAGGGCGAGCGAAATGCGCTAGACCGCGTTGAAATCGCTACCCATGAAGGGTGAAACGCGAAAGTAACACGGACCTTCCTCGCGAGAGATCACCTGTGGCAATTTCACCCACGTTTGTGTCTTCGCTCGCTTTGCTTTCCCTGAGAAATGTGAGGGACTATTCGTAGTTTCAAGACCCAATACTGTGTCTTGCAACGCAATACTGATAACTTACGTTTTTCATGAACTTTAAAGCACTGCTCTTCACTCTTCACATTGACAAAAGGCAACCTTAACAAATGGCGGGGAGATGGTCACCTGGTCATCTCCGCTATTTGTCGTTTAGCACGTGCGCCCAAAAATTAGACATTTTTTCCCTTTCCGTTCCCATATGCAACGAGTCTTTGCTAATCTATTTTTCATTCTCTTCCTTTTTCAGAGGAAATCTTGTCCGGTTTCTGATAAATCATTTGCCATTGGAACTATTTCAGAGGTAAGGCTCATTATAATAGTTCATTTAACGAGTTTGCAGTACTTATCATCGAGAATTCGTCTCTTTTCCTATTTACCTTTATTAATATACTCGAAATGTTCACAAGACCCGAAAGGAGGGTTGTATATAAACTACAGAGGTACGTGGAAACCATGCTTTAGTCGTTTGCTCTTTTTCAGTAACACAACAGCTTTAAATCGCTTTCCCTACCCTATTACGCTGCCATCAACTTCCGCCCTACTCAACCGTACTAACTGAAAATCGTTAGCCCTTCAATTCCAAATATCGACATGTTTATTCTCCATACTGTTCTCCTAACACTTCTGAGGAGAATTTGTTTGAAATCAAACCTTTATCCTTTTGTCATCAGTCTCAACATGCTTGTGTTTTGTTTAACTCTTCCACTTCCTGACCAAGTTACGATGAGATGATTCGTCGCTCTACCTTTTGAGTCTGTGGACAAAATTCTATGATGTTACCATTCAAGTGAAACCTCTTCAGCATTACTTTCACTTGGTACTATTTATTTACTATGTAGTTCCAACTTTTGAGTCTGTGGATGAATTCCTATGGTGTTACCATTCAAATCAAACCTCTTCAGCAGTACTTTCACATGCTACTATTTATTTAACATGTAGCTCTAACTTTTGAGTCTGTGGATGAATTCCTATGCAGAACGTTTGCATAATGCTTTTTATTTCTTAGGATTTTACAAAAGCAAATTTGGAATTTGTTGTGAATTTTCACTTTGGCCACTCCGGTTTGGAGTGAAGAGGCACCTTTTACAGAGATAATAAAAAGTCTATAATCTGTAAATTTATAGACTTTTTATGAAGGTGCAAATCTTCCCCTCTTTCTAGGTTAAGCGGTGATGTTTTAAAAAGAAGTAAGATGCTGTTTTCTCTGAAGGCTCAAAAGGATATGTGTTGTTTTGCAGTGGCTCAACACGTCTTAGCCTTGATAAGTTTGCTTTCAGCAGACTTTCTCTTAAACAACCAACCGAAGAGCACACTAGAATAAATGTAACCAAAGCGATCGTGATATATTTTGGCTTAATACGTTCCGCCTACAGATACTCCTCGCCATGGGACACGCCATAGCTCCTTTTGTCCAGGCTCTGTTCCCAGTTTTCATGACGTCACTCAAGGACGAAGACGATGAAGTTAGGAGCAACACGATCTATGGACTGGGTCTCCTGGCATTCTATGGTGGAGATATCATGTTACCGTATCCTTTCAACTCTAGTGCAATTCTACTGGGATTTTTGTTAATGTTACCAACCAAGAGTGGCCTATAGAGCCTTTTCACTTACATGGCCAGCCCTGATGCAAATTTATTGAAGCAAAACAAGGAAAACACTACCCCACCCCCCCTCACCCCCATGATCTTTTGTAGAAGGATTGAGACGTGCAGAAAGCAACTAGGATTATTTACAACGAGAGAAGCGAAACGTCTGCACACACGCGTTGACAAGAGAGCGGTTCTGACCGGTTACAATCATTTTTTTTCTACTTCTTTTAAAATAGCAATAACTGTCCCAATACACTCTTGTAAGTGATATTGAGAGCGCCAACGCAAATGTGCAACCTGTTGCACTCGCGGAAAAACACGTCAGTCAATCATTAGCATTTTGGAGTTCTGCATCACTTGATAAATTGGTCGTTGCGAGGAATTTGGTGGTTTCGAAATTCGAAGTGTCTTCTGATTCAGTTAACTCTTTAGGTTTCATTAATAGAGACGACCACGAGGACGAGAGTTGACTTAACTAAAAAAAAAGTCCTCCCTCGATCACAAAGTGATAAAATTTAATATTTGATTACTTTTTCCCTAGAATGACGACGGCTATCACGTTGTCCCGCCAAATTGACGGTGGTTCACGCGCGCGTACCACTTAGTATTGGGACAATCTCCTTCTCGTAGTTGTCTTCGTCTTAGAATTAAAGGTCTGTGAAAGGTTTGAACCCAGGAGTCACTTCAAAAGTAGATTAAAGGTCTGTTAGAAAAAGACCTGTGTTTCCTTGACTATTCTATCTGCAGTCATTATCAGAACGTTTTAGAATCGCTCTTCGTTATCCTGTCTCAGAACCAACCTCCTCGAGTTGTGGATAACATCTGTGGTGCTGTCTGTAGGATGATCATGGCAAATAGGAATTCTATTCCCCTGGAAAAGGTTTGAAAAACCGTTAGTACTGTGACGTCATATGCGTAAAGGGTCTTTGAGGGTCGGGGGGGGGGGGGGGGGGGGGGCTTCTGCCTGATGTAGAAGACTCGTGGAGACTGGGTCTAGGAACTAGCTAAAAATAATCTTGTATACGCCTCGGCAAAATCATAAGCGTAGTAAGTATAACGCAAAACAAATCTGCTACCAAGCGCATTCTCAAAGGCTGAAGAGTTTCTGCAAAGAGTATTTAACAAGCTGGAATGGAATTGCTAAACATTAAACTGCTAACTCTGGCTAGTAAGTGGGGTTTACTAAAAATATGCTATGATGAGAAAAAGAATATTGTAGCTGCAGTAGCGAACGTGTTTTGTCAGTCTAAAGTGTTGTATTGTCAATTACACCGCCCGGCAATTTTTATACCTACATGGTAAGAACTTTGCCTGTTTTACAGAGATTTTCATGATTCCTAATCCAGTCTACAACCTTTTGAACCAAGTAATAATGCAAATTTCCTTTAGAATATGCTGCACTGTTCGACTGAATTTTCTTTCAAATCTCTTCACGCTTTTCCATTCATATCATCCAGGTGGTTATCCATTCTTTCAGGTTTTCCCGGGAATTCTCCAATGCCTACCGTTGAAAGAAGACTTTGACGAAAACCATCCCGTTTACTCGTGCATCATAGAGTTGTTTAGCGATCAACACTCGCTGATCCGGCAGTACCTGCCACAACTTCTAGCGGTGTTTTCTCAAGTTCTTCCCTCGGGAACTTTGCAGGAAGGTAAGTTACCTCCGGGGGGGGGTTTAGGGTTAGGGATTACTCGTGCATCATAGAGTTGTTTCGCGATGAACACACGCTGACCAGGCGGTGCCTGTTACAACTTCAGCGGTGTTTTCTCAAGTTCTTCCCTCGGGAACTTTGCAGGAAGGTAAACTCCCAGCGGGGTGGGGATACTCCCTATAATGACCAGTACGGGGATGCTACGCCCGAACGGGGTACCCTTATCAGGCTTCAGGTATACAAAAGAGTAGGGAATTCACTTGTTGAAGTGTATGAAAGGGAAGGGAAATCTCTCATTGTGGTGTGTAAAAAGTCCTAAGGACCAACAGATGCATTTTATGGCTGTTAAAAAGTTGAGAAAAGGTTCTGGTTTTGTGATTTAATCATATATCTAAAATAGGTATGTGAAAAGGCTACCATTTGTCAATAGAAGGTATACGAAAGGGGTACCTTTTCTGTCAAAATGGGAGCCTCCCCGTATAAAACTTTGTTGAGTACCCCACCGGGGGTAAGCTAGCATTTAGCACATGATAGTCATAATGGGTAAGAAGAGGCTGTAGGAAATTTACTTGGACAGCAATCCAGGTGAAGGAGGTTTGTTATAAACGAAAAGCTCCAAATTGTAGACCTCTTGGCAAAATTTTAAAGCTCATTTGACGCGCCAAAATCAATTTTTTGCGGCAATGGTTCGTAATGCGGAATAGAGCAGATTTTCCGGTTGTCTTTTGTTTAAAGATGAAGGACAAAAGAAAGTTTAGTGAAACCGTTGTACTCTTAAAATTACGCACACCCTTAAAATTTGAGTAATAATTTGGAAAATGAATAGCGCATGGTAAAAAATATGCTGAGAAGTACATGTAGTTATGGAATTGAGTTTACAAAGAGACTCAAAGCTCGAACCACAAACCAACTAAATTAATAATTTTCAATGAAGAAGTTCTATTTTAATGATCACAGCAAAGGTTTTAATCTTCAGCACAGTGAAACGTTCGAGCTACTTGCAAACTAAATAGCACTATGTGGAAGTTGTTCTGAAGTGGTTTCATATGAATTTCCACACTTGAGAGTTTTATTCACAGACGTAAAAGTTTGATCTACGCTAGATGTGTCTATAATGTTTATGATAGACTAAGAGAGGGAAGTAGTTTGCATTTATCGGTAAGATCGACCTGATAGTTCGTTGCATTTTCAGGCATCCGTGCTGGACTCATCAGTATGATACAAACAATTCAGCATCAATCACCACAAAGATTTCAGAACATTCTGGCAGAAATGCCTCCAGAGCATGCTCAGGTGCTTGTAACCGCTGTCTCTCTGCAGGCACCTGGTTGACGTTAGCTTAATTTAGTGGACAACGCTGATAGTTATGCACAGAAGTTGTGTCGGAAAAGGCCAACGTCTCTCCAAGGATCACGCCTATTTTTCCAGTTCCAAGCTTTGATGTCAAAGTTTTGCGTCGGTTTTATCTTGCCGAAGCTCTTTTCGTCAAGGTGGTGGGGATCAGATTTGGTATGACGTATACCATATGATATGACCAATCTACTCAATCGTATCTCGAAAACTTGAATACTGCTGCGGAATTTTTCGTCATAATTTAAATCACAGAGGAAACAAACTGGGTAACAATTGATTTTTAGTTCGGCGACCATCAATTACACATCCGCACAAAATGAAACTACTGGTTTATCAGTTATTCATCGGCATGCTACCTGCCCCTCCTACTTATGATTCAACTCAACTGGGACATACATTCACTATATACTTCAAAAGGCAGCTGTAACTAAAATAACCTTCCCTGGAAATATATGTTATTTAACTTGCTGTTACCATCATAGTCCGCGACGCGCGTTGTATCACTTCCATGAAATTCTAAATAAATACGTCTTCTTGTATAGCTTACCCCTCGATCGTTACCCCTCGGACAGCATACGAAATACTGGATTAAAAATGGAGCAGTAACCATGGGGTACTAAGAGAGTAAAATTGATGACAAAAACCGTCATCTGGGGGAGTTTTAAAGACAGCGAACTTAAAGCTTCCAGTGTAAAGCTATTACAAACTAATATACATAACGCACGATTGGGAAAAATGTATGCTGAAGGGTTGTGTGAAAAATCAAAATCTTTGAAAATGCAAGAAATATGTACCAAAGGATGTCGTATTGTTTAGGTAGGGGCTTGGTGTCTTTTACTAAGAAAAAAAAGACCGCGTTCCAAACGAAATAACATGTCAAAAAAGATTCTAATTTTTTAGCTCTGAAATGACCATTTCACTGACTTCGATTATGCCAGCATAATAGACAAATGAAACTTAAAGAATCCTATAAACTAAGAGCCATGGCACATAGCAAACACTACTCAAGTAGAAAATTACCCTACACCGATACATAAACGAAACTCCATACTTTAAAATTGGTTACATATATTTTTCGTTTTGCATTTTATATTTTTTTACATCGGTTTCAGATACGAAGATACAGTAGATAAGAATGATTACATTTTTTCCCGGTCTCATTTTTTAATTTAGGCGTTATATCTAGAGGACGAGAAACGGAAATATATATATATATATATTCTTACAGTGCTACACGGCATTTGCATTTATTATCTATCTTAGGTTCTTCCTTAACATGAAACACAGGAATTGCTTCTTTTTCACTTTACAACCCCGTTTCGTGCTGTATTGGTAAATCTGGCTATTTTATATGTAACTTTCTTTAACTAGATCGTTGCTGTTTTGTTTTTGTGTTTTTTCCTCCTTCTGTACAATTAGATGGCATTCGTGTAAAGAAAAAAGATCCAGCGCTAATTTCCATGGATCAAGTGCTTCTAATTTGAGAACATGGACAAGAGCTACCTTTAGTTACCAGAGTTAGCCAATCAGTTCGCGGGGAAAAAGCTGAGTGGAAAACGCTTGCGTATTCAAGCTTAATAGGTCATTGACTCAGTGAGGACCACAGAAACATCATTAAAGTGTTTTTATCGGAAGTTACTTCGGTGGTCGGATACTGTTGTCTTTTAAGGGATGAAACCAGTCATTACATGGGAAATATTCAAGTACAAAGCGCTTGCTTATTTCAGCTTATTAAGTGCCTGACAGCCTGATTGTGCCTGATTGTAGTTCAGCGATAAAAAGTACATAAGCATTTTGATTCTTAATCGTAAACATGTATGACCCAAACTCAACTACAGGTTCCAATTTAAACTTCAATGTTTCAAATGCCTTGTACGAACCTCCGCGACTTGGCGCACCAGAACAGATGTGTTTGATTGCCAACGTCATCGTGAACATCGTAACTTGTCCGTTCACTGTTCTTCTGAACGCTTTAGTGATAATTGCAGTGAAAACAAGACCAGCACTTCAGAGCTATGCCAACATTCTACTGGCCTGTTTAGCTGCGACCGATGCAGTGAGTGGTGTTTTGGCACAACCATCGTTTATTCTGTACATGATGTTGTTGTTACTTAGACTGGGTGGTAAAAGCGCTGAAGACGCGGCTCAAAATTTCCATTTCTCTTCCATACGCGCTATGCTCGTCTGTTCATCGCTCCATCTGATATTGGTGACTTACGAGAGGGTCATTGCGATTAAATTTACCATGTACTACCCCGTCTTTATCACAAGACAGAAACTCAAGATAGCAGTGGGCGCCTTTTGGTTCCTTTCGATTTCTTCTGAGGTACTAAAACAAGCCATAGACGACTCTTTATATTCAAACGTTATAGCGGTAGTGGCTTTAATTTCTTGTGTTGTTTTTGTCTCAATTTCTTATTTTTTATTGTACCAAGATACCCGCCGACATCAAAGGAAAATGAAAACTGAGCAAATAGCACAAGGAGAAGTAGAACGATTTGCCAAAGAGAACAAAGCCCTCCAGACAACTGTGCTCGTAGTAGGATCTGTTCTAATATGTTTTTTCCCTATTTTCATACTAATTTTATTAGTAATTCTGTTGTCGGGTCCCGCGGTAGTTGGAGCAAGTTGGTTTTTCGTCTTGACACCATTTGTTCGTACATTCAGCATGCTTAACTCCTTGCTCAATCCACTAATTTACTGTTTGCGACAAAGAGAAATAAGAAAATTCATATTAAGATTTCCTAAATCAATACGAGTGGTACAACCCGCTAATATTGGAGAGATTTAATAAAATAACGTCGATGGCGAATGACAAAGATCACATTTTATTTTCTCAAAATAGAAAAAGAGTACGAGACAAAATCAGTGCAAAGTATAGTGAAACCTGTATTAAGGTTCTGAAGAGGTCACCCTTGAGGAATGGCTTATTGACCACTTATCTTAAGGTGGCTCGACTGGATTTTTTAGGGGGGATACCTCCCACGTTTGAGCATTAATTACATCGCCATGAGTAAAGATATGGAAAAAAGATTACCACAACCGTATTATATAAAGATGAAAATTTCTTATTATCTGGGTTTTATTGCAATCGGAGTCGCCATGGCAACGTAACGACGCCATTACGTTTTTTCTTTATCTTTGTGTTTCTCTGTACCAGGAGTTTTTTAAAAAAATCACTTAAGGTAGTTTGTACCTGGCATAATTGCCTCAATTATGGCAAAGTTTGAACAAATTCTATGAGAGCGTTTTCGAAATATTTTGAAACAAAGTTTTAAGCATCATAAAAACAGTGAAATAGCGTGCTATCCACACAATTAGCTATTTTTTTAAGAAAATGATAAGCTTTGGAAACGCGGCTTCATCTCATAGTGGTTTGATTCCATTGAAAACGAATTGCTCTGGGCGATCGTGAGTAAGAAGAATTTTATTAACTTGCATTCAGCTGCTTTTGTTACAGTTTCTGCACCTAATTTGGTCCACGCCTACAAATTTCGCATTTTTCAAAAAACCGCTCGATAAAATTTTTTGTAAATTTGATAATCCCGAGATCATTCGTCAATAAATATACCCTGCAAGTTTCAAGAACATTGAAAACAGGGAAGGCTTTTAAATAGGGCCTCAAATATAACCAATTTTTCCCCCAGATTTTGTGTTTACAAGTGAGCGCCCACATTATTCACTGGCATTGTTTTCAAGTTTCATTTGCACGTGCAAATTTAGCAAAAAGATAGAATTTGCATCAAAAAGGACCCTCGTTTAAATCTCCGGAATATGCTAATAACCGGGTAAAGAAATTAGTAATATATTATAACATCACAGCAACTCTTTGTAAGAATTTCTGTGATGTTATAACCTGAGTAAGATAATTAAGTGTTGCATCCTACAAGATGAGCCGTGACGTTCACCGTCTCAGCCCTCACTGCTATCTGTGACACAAGCCAATTATTAGCATATTCCGGATATTTCTTCCGAAAGTAATCGAGAGTTTTTTTTTATGCAAATTTACTACTTTTTGCTAAATGTGCACGTGCATATGAAACTTAAAAACAATGCCAATGAATAATGAGGACACTCGCTTGTAAACACAAAATCTGGGGGAAAAATTGGTCACATTTGAGATCCTATTTGAAAGCCTTCCCTGTTTTCAATGTTCTTGAAACTTGCAGGGTACATTTATTGACGATTGATCTCGGGATTATCAAATTTATAAAAAAATTTATCGAGCGGTTTTTGGAAAAATGCGACATTTGTAGGCGTGGACCAAATTAGGTACAAAAACTGTAACAAAAGCAGCTGAATGCAAGTTAATAAAATTCTTCTTACTCGCGATCGCCCAGAGCAATTCCCCTCTTTTTTTTGTAGGAGGATTTCAATGGAATCAAACCACTATGAGATGAAGCCGCGTTTCCAAAGCTTATCATTTTCTTAAAAAATTGGCTAATTGTGTGGATAGCATGCTATTTCGCAGTTTTTATGATGCTTAAAATTTCGCTTCAAAATATTTCGAAAACGCTCTCAAAGAATTTGTTCAAACTTTGCCATAATTGAGGCAATTATGGCAGGTACATACTCCCTTAAGCGATTTCCCAAAAAAACTCCTGGTACAGAGAAACACAAAGATAAAGAAAAAACGTAATGGCGTCGTTACGTTGCCGTGGCGACTCCAATTGCGATAAAACGCAAATCATAAGAAATCTTCATCTTTATATGATACAGTTGTGGTAACCTTTTCCCCCTATCTTTACTCGTGGCGACGTAGTTAATGCTCAAACTTGGGAGGTATCCCCCCCAAAAAAATCCAGTCGAGCCACCTTAAAACACTGGATGACAGTTTGACAAACCTAAGAGTTACTCAAGAAAATCGGAAGATGGTTAAAGAGACAAATATCTATCCTACGGCAAATTGACCTTAAAGTGTCTCTACCTCTACTTGTGTCCGAGAATGGAAGTAAGAAAGTACTGTAACGGCACATCTTGTCACTGAAGGTGACCCTTTCATAGAGTTGAAGATGATGAATAATTGAGACGTTGGAAAAAGTGACGGCTTAATAGAGGTGACCACTTAACACAGGCCAGTTTTACAGTAATTTAGGGAAATGATTTCAGAGACTTTGATAAGTGACCGCTTAATAGAGGTTCGCTTAGCGGAGGTTTGACTGTAAATCTTATGTTGCCTAATCGCTAGGCCTCATTAAACCGCTCGGCCAAAGCGTTTCTGGTCACGTGCTCCAAGTGGTACCCTCCCGTTCGCCTCGGATTTGCCTCGGATACGTCACCGGAGTGAATTGACCGAGAGGGACTGGAGAAAAGTTTGAATTGTCCGACAAGGAGGGTGACCCTCCAATCCCAAAAGGGTACCCCAGCTAGACGGGTCATTCTCCTGCCCGCCAACATTTTCTTTCTAAGGGAAACAGTTCGCCACGTTTTGTAAGGTAAAATGTATGAAAAAATAGCTCACCCAGTGTAGCTCGGGTAGGCCGATGACTTTTCTTCCTGGGACAAGTTTTCTCCATTCAAACGGGGCCTGAGTCCGTAAAAAACAAACTCAATAATCGTTTCGTTCTCTCACATTGAATAACTTAACTATATTAACCGGGCGCGTGGATTGAAATGCCCCTCGGTAATCGAATGATGGCCGGTTTTAAAAGGCTCTTCCGAAGTTTCTGAATTTTGTATCCAAGAACATACCAGGCAGTATGTTAAACCGACACATGTAAGCCAACCGTATCAAGGAATGTTCTTGGTCTTAAAAATTGCCAAAGAACTAACTCGAATGTATGCATGTAATTTTTTTACCTTCGGACACAGTGAGTTATTGGCTTATACTAGAAGGCTTTGAAACAAAAAGGATGACAAACTATTGCTAAATGCTGTGAAGAATTTTAACGTAACAAAAAGGCAAGAATCTTTTTGGACCAAAAATCGAACCTAAGAAACATTAAGATCCATCGGCTTTAATCTGACTAAATTTTCTATTTAAATGTCTTAAAGCCCACGTATCCAAAAAGACTAGAAAGGGAGATATATATCTGATATTTAAAGTGTAATAATTAAATGTTTACAGCTCTACATTTGCATTAAAAATCTATCGTAGGTTCTCCCAGATCGCTGTTTTTTCTTATTATTCTTGTGCCCAACTGTACCACATTAGTGCAAAGAAAAATGATCGCTAAAAAGAATACATCAAGTGCTTCTAAGTTACGAACATGAACAAGTTAACCAATCAGTTCGCGGGAGAAAGCTGAGTGGAAACACTTGCGTATTCAAGTTTTTTAAACAATAATGGATCATTGACTAAAGGCCACTGCAACGTTATAAAAGTGTTTTTACCAAAAGTTACTTCGATAGTCGGACACTGCTTTCTTCTGTAAGGGATCGCGACGAAATCAATATAATCTTCACATGGGTAATGTTGAAGTACAAAGCGGCGCTTGCTCTTTTCAGCTTATTAAGCGGCTGATTGAGTAATTGAGAAATGCGGAGTATATGTTTGGGAAGGTCGCCTTTTTTTCTGTAATTAACACATTATCGAATCATCGATAACGACACGCAATAGCAGTAGTTGACCCAAAAGAGAGCAATTGATTGAGTACATGACAGCGCAGCTGAAAGTGTTATTTCAATGTGGTCCAGTCAGCGATGAAAAGTACAGAAACATTTTGATTCTTAATTGTAAACATGTATGACCCGGACTCAACTACATGTTCCAACTTAACCTTCAATGTTTCGAATACCTTGGACGAACCTCCGCGACTTAGCGCACCAGAACAGATGAGTTTGATTGTCAACGTCATCGTGAACATCGTAACTTGTCCGTTCACCGTTTTCCTCAACGTTTTGGTGATAATTGCAGTGAAAACAAGACCAGCACTTCAGAGCTATGCCAATATTCTACTGGCCTGTTTAGCTGCGACCGATGCAGTGAGTGGTGTTTTGGCACAACCATCATTTATTCTGTACATGATGTTGTTGTTACTTAGACTGGGTGGTAAAAGCGCTGAAGACGCGGCTCAAAATTTCCATTTCTCTTCCATACGCGCTATGCTCGTCTGTTCATCGCTCCATCTGATATTGGTGACTTACGAGAGGGTCATTGCGATTAAATTTACCATGTACTACCCCGTCTTTATCACAAGACAGAAACTCAAGATAGCAGTGGGCGCCTTTTGGTTCCTTTCGATTTCTTCTGAGGTACTAAAACAAGCCATAGACGACTCTTTATATTCAAACGTTATAGCGGCGTTAGCTTTAATTTCCTGTGTTGTTTTTGTTTCGATTTCTTATTTTTTGTTGTACCAAGAAACCCGCCGACATCAAAGGAAAATGAGAACTGAACAAATACCACAAGAAGAGGTGGAACAATTTGCCAAGGAGAACAAGGCACTCAAGACTACTGTGCTCGTAGTAGGATCTGTTCTAATTTGTTTTTTCCCTGTGTTCATAGTATTTGTATTAGTATTTTTGTGGTCGGGTCGCGCGGTAGTTGGAGCAAGTTGGTATTTTGTCTTGACACCATTTGTTCGTACAATCAGCATGCTTAACTCCTTGCTCAATCCACTAATTTACTGTTTGCGACAAAGAGAAATAAGAAAATTCGTATTACGATTTCCTAAATCAATACAAGTGGTACAACCCGCTGATAACTAGCACGTATAACTGAGACTCCTTAGCAGAAGTGAGTCGTAAAAGATATTCTCAATAACCGTTTCGTTTTCTCACTTTGAATAACTTGGGTTTGAACTGTATGCTTGAGTTGAAAATGGTTCGTCAAAATGCCCTACGGTAATCGTACGTTAGTTTTAACAGTTTGTACAAATAAGCCAACCGTATCAAGGAAAGCCTGGTATTAAAAAAAATGCTGAAGAACACAAATTCAGGTCATATTCTTCTTGCCGGAAAGTGTTACTGGCCCTTCACTGTGACGTGGATAAATGTTTAGAAACAAAAAGATTTTCAGCGTGAAAATCCAACAAGATGAACTGGGCAACCATATGGATCCATATGGCATTGTAACTGTTATACTGGTGATTTTTCCTCCCGTCCAGAACTTAGATGTCTTTTTTTTGTTTTTTTAATTTAAAAAATCTTCGACAAATGAATTCGATCAGTCCACATTTCCCCATTTACGAGGAACATTGACTTTTCCAAGCCATTTTTTAACTCGGTGATGCTAGTTATATGTATCAAACTCTGAATAAATTATTAATACCCCTAGCTTCGATTTCCTATTTAAACACTAAAGCTAGATATTTGGGCACTAGAAAATCACTAGAATCGAACTGATATCAGTATCTGATGTTGATCTTAAAAAAATTAATGCGTACAGCGCCACATTTGCATTTATTATTATTTGTCTTAGGGCGTTTTCCATTGTCAGAACGTACTGGCCGGCCGGACCATTGCCGGACCAATCAGTTTGATACTGAAATATACTTTTTCCAAGATCGAGTTTTTGCTAAAAAACCATCTCCTTTGGTGCATACTATTCAGGATTTGACTGATCTGACTATGGAAATTATCATTGCGACCGGAATGGTCTGGCCGGTCAGCTTTGACAAATGGAAAGCGCCCTTAGATTCTCCCTTAGCTTCCCCGGATTCCTGCTGTTGTTTTCAGTAAAATTATGATTTTCGTGTAACAAAAAAAAGATCGCTAATAAGTGTAGATCAACTGACACTAACTGAAGGTGAACTAGTGTTACCTACTTAAGTTAACCAATCTTATCGTGGGAAAAAGCTGAGTGGAAAACACTTGCATATTCAAGTTTCTTAAAAAACAGTATGGGCCATTGACTTAAGACCACTGAAACATAATGAAGATGCTTTTAAATTACCCTTTAATTTACTTTGCGGCTGAAAACTGTTGTCTTCTTCATTAAACCAATCATGTCGAATCATTACATGGTGAATTTTCCGGGTTCACTGAATAGCTTACTTATTTAAGCTTATTTAGCGGTCGACTAAGTAAGTAAGAAATGAGTATATTTAGCAAGGTGTTCTTTTTTTCTTTAATATGCATCATCGGATCATCGATAACGACACACAAATCAAAATAACAAATTGATCGAGTAAATGCAGACAAAGTAAAGAAACCGACCGGAGAAGTGTTGTCACACTATTCCTCCACTATATATACTCGTCGGTTTTAGCGACAAAGAGTACATAATTATGTATGTCGAAAACTCTACTTCAGGCTCCAATTCAACCGTCGATTTTTCAAACAACATCTTAGGCGAACCTCCGCGACTTAGTACACAAGCACAGATAAGTTTGATCATCAACATCATCTTCAACATCATAACTTGTCCGTTCACTGTTCTTCTCAACGCTTTAGTGATAATGGCAGTGAAAACAAGACCAACACTTCAGAGCTATGCCAATATTTTACTGGCTTGTTTAGCTGCGACCGATGCAGTGAGTGGTGTTCTGGCACAACCATCGTTTATTCTGTACATGATGTTGTTGTTATTTGGAATTGGTGATCAAAGCATCAGACTTGAGGCTCATTTATCTCACAATTCTGCTTTGCGCGTTGTGCTTGTCTGTTCATCGCTTCATCTGATATTGGTGACTTACGAGAGGGTCATTGCGATAAAATTTACCATGTACTACCCTATCTTTGTCACAACCCAGAAACTCAAAGTAGCAGTGATTGCTTTTTGGCTTGTTTCAATTTCTTCCGAGGTAGTAAACCACGCAACAGAGGACCCTTTATTTTCAGGCGTTATAACGGCCGTGGCTTTAATTTTCTGTGTTGTTTTTGTCCCAACTTCTTACTTGTTGTTGTACATAGAAACCCTTAGACACAGAAGGAAAATGAAAACTGAGCAAATACCACAAGAAGAAGTGGAACGAATTGCCAAGGAAAACAAAGCACTCAAGACAACTGTGCTCGTTGTCGGAACTGTTCTGTTATGTTTTATCCCCTTGTTGATATACCTTCTATTAGTATTTTTGTGGTCAGGTATCGTGGTATATCAAGCAAGTTTGTACAATGTCTTGACACCATTTGCTCGTACATTTAGCATGTTCAACTCCTTCCTCAACCCACTAATTTACTGTTTACGACAAAGAGAAATTAGGAAATTTGTATTAAGATTTCCTAAAGCAATACAAGTGGTGCAACCCGTTGAAAACTAGCACTTGATCAGAAGTAGGTCAAATTTTTTTACTTTTAACCACACCTGAACCGTGCAAGTTTTTGCTCAGGCCTGGAGTATAGTTACGCGCCTTTGGTAAAAAAGCCATTCCAGTGCTGAGACTGGCAAAAATTTTGTAAACAGTACTGTAACAGACTTTGCTCGGTTCCGTTTGACGGGTTAATAATAATAATAATATAGGTCTTTATTAATAATTCAGGGCAAACAGACGTGCAGCAATTTACATCGCAATAAAATGAATAAAGGAAAGCGAAAATCTACATAAGAAAAACGACTAAATAAATATTAGTTACTGTTAAAGAGACATTTAATAAAAACAGATTTAAAACGACTTGTCCGGACATTACGTAGAATATAATTATGTGACCTAGTTCTCATCTGCCGTGTTCTCTGGGGAGGTAAAAGATCACTCAACGCAGTGTTGGTGGAAGAGATCCTTCGCGGCCATAACTTCATATTTCTATTACGACGAATGTCTACGATACTGTGCTGCTTTAAGCAGTAACCTAACTTACAACACCTAGCAAAAATCTTATCAATTCTACTTAAATATTTACTATAAAAAGCGCACCCCCAGACCTCAATAGCATATGTGAAGACTGAAAGGATCAAACTTTGAAAAAGTAAGTCCAAATTCTCAATAGAGTAGCCATAATATTTACATATTCTTATAATATAAAACCTACTGCTAACCTTGCTAAGTAAATAATCAATATGAGTGTCCCAATTAACTGGCACTTGCTCAAAGGTAACTAACGCACAACAGTTTCAGTTTCTCTTTCCTCCCTATGATCTCGAGTGGTTCAAGAGGCGTTCTGGTAGTCTTCCCTCGTAAAAGCAGATCCCATGTTTTTGTCAAATTAACTTTCATGCAGTTGTTCTCGGACCATTCAATAAAGGATAGCACTTCTGTTTCAGATTCATCTAAGCCTACATTTGCCTCAATCGGCAAGCTAACAGTTATGTCGTCTGCAAATTTAACTAGGAGATTCTTATTAGTATTAACAGCTTTGATATCGTTAATAAAAATAGAAAAGAGGACCGGCCCAGGACTTTACCTTGAGGAACACCCCTATTTATAGAAACATATTTAGTACGGTAACCATCGACAACAACTCTTTGCTTTCTCTGATCTAAAAAGCTAATAAGCCAATTAATAATGTATGGATTAATGTTAATTTGCTTCAATTTACTACAGAGGATATTGTGTGATACAGAGTGGAAGGCTTACTAAAGTCAAAGGAAAAAATTCTGACAAAATCGGCATTACCATCAAGCCACTTTAACCATGTATGTTGGCATTTAATTAATGCCATAGTAGAGTTATGGCCTTCACGATAGGAAAACTGATCTAAGTCGATATAATCGTTGCAAATACTGGAAAGTTCAAATCTATAGACTAATCGTTCAAAAAGTCTCATGATAACAGCAGTCAAAGAAATTGGTCGAAGCTGGGTTCAGCTAGTCAGTGGAGACTCTTTTGGTAGACGTGGTAGAGGCTTGATGTCTACCATGCATACAGATAGAAAATTTCTCCGATCAAAAACTTGTCCGGAACCATGTAACTGGGGTCTAAAAGTGTCACCAGTCACAAATACGCCAGCTGTATCAAGGAAAGCTTGGTCTTTAAAAAAATGCTGAAGAGCGGGAATTCATGTCATATCCCTCATGCCGGACACAGTTACTGGTCCATCACCGTGACGTGGATAAATGCTTAGAAACAAAACGATTTTGCTCAAAGTCGGACTATATGAATTACATTGCCCAAATAGCATCGAAACTGTTATACTGGTGATAAACACATAAAATCTAGGAAATCAAAAAAGGATGACAGATTATTTTAAAATGCAGTGAAAAATTTCCAGTCGAAAAAGATGAGGTAACCACTGATTCGGCATAGCTTTACACAGAAGGCGAGAGTCTATTTGGACCAAAAATCAAACCCAAGAAACATGAAAATCAGCCAGGAGAAAATAAGGTCACGTTAATTCTTTTTACCTTTCTCATTAATAAGCGAAAAAAGAATGTTTGCGTTTCGCCCCGTGCTTTTGCAGTGATATTTGAAAGAGAGCACACACGCGCTTAACAATCTTAGAAACAGCCATGCAACAGTAACGCGTTTCTTCTTGCTGTTTGTTTGTTTGTTTTTATTTTAAGAGAATAAAAGTTTGAACAAGTACCACCGATGATGATGAATGATTTCTGTACTTGTTTTGACAGTTGACGATCGAATTTTTAGTTAAGGTTGTTCAATTTAAATTTTAGTTAACTTTCAAATAATGACAAAGGAAAACATTGCCCTTGAAGTTTTTTCTCGCAAAAAGAGCCACAAAAGCGCTAGATGCAATTATTTCTTACCTTTTTAAACTACTGGCAAACGTGTGATTTGTTATCATGAGAAGGATTATTTCCAGTGCATGTAGTGATCAATATAATCATTTTCCTCCTCAGAGCGAAAGTTTTTTTCTCACGAATATGTTCAACGTTGCCTTCGTCCGTTGAGCGCCAAACAAGATGAATATTTGACGTCATAATACGTGATTTATGACGTGGCTTGCGCCACGCGCACTACACAACATTCGACCTCGTTCCCAGGGTTCTCTCCCTGGGAACGAGGTTCCTGTACATTCTCCCAGTTGTCATGTTCAATCTCAAGCATCGTACCCGAGAAAAGGCATGTCACTGAACAGCTGGCTAACGCAAGGATATTTTTTCATTTATTAAAATGCACCAGTTTCTAAAACTTTACTTTTACACACTCCTTCGCATCCGCAAAAAAATCTTCGACAAATGAGTTCGATCAGCCAGCATTTCCCCTCTGTTCAAAAACAATGACTTTTCTACTAATCATTTCCAGTCAATCAAGTCAGTGATAGTGATTAGGTATCAAACTCTGGACAAAGGCATAATAACCTTAGCTTCGATTTCCGATTTAAATATTGAATCTAGATAAGTGGACATAGGAGAGTGGATGGACGCGATGGACACTC